>QEPC01005332.1:836550-857503 GCA_003113815.1 Sphenodon punctatus
CCCCCCCGCACCGGCTACAGGCTCAACAGGTAGGTGGTCAATTTCAGGTTCCCTGAGGCTTCTGCGGCTCCGCCGCTGTCCTTGGGGCTTTAAGCCCCCGCTACTTCCGGGTGGGGGGGGAGGGGACAGGACAGCCCACGTGGCTGCCCTCTGCGTTCCCCCCCCTCGCCCCCAACCTTACTTTGTCTGTCTTTGTCCCCGCAGGTGTCTGGCGGGGACGAGAAGCAGCGGCGGCGGCAGCCCCAGCAAGAGGATTCAGCGGCGGCAGTGATGAGAGCAGGCGGAGCTCCAGAGCCCCCCCCGCACCGGCTACAGGCTCAACAGGTAGGTGGTCAATTTCAGGTTCCCTGAGGCTTCTGGTTGCCAGAAGCCATGCTTCCTGGCTCAGCTCCCATCCTACAGAAGGCAGCAGAAAGCAGATAGGGGGCTAAACCCACTTATAGATATACCTCATCATATTATGAGAATTCACAATTAGAAATATTAAAAATTAGACAATTAAAGCTTTAACAGATTCTGACATGATTTTTTAACCAAATATTTTTCCCCAAAGGTACTGCACATCACAGCAGTCAATCAATAGCAGAGGCCCACTGACGATAACAGCAACAACGGTCATTTCGATTAAGTGTTCGGGTTATTTTTTTACACTGGTTCCTCTCAAATTCATTCTCAGCATTTGATTTGATTCCAAGCAATGGCTGCCGTTCCAATCCCTGCGGTTTGTGCATGGGCCACGAGCCCCGTGCCCGGAGTGCACATGAGTGCAAACACATACATGTGAGCACACTACATGTGCAGCACATGCCAGTTCGTGGGGCTTGGGATCAGCTCCATTGTTAGGGAACCCCGTTCCTTTATTCAGTAATATTGTTCTTTACTTTTATTTTCATGTGCCAGAGCCCCTGCTTTTTATTTCTGTTTCCCCACAATTTAACTGGCAATATTAAACAAATATTCAGTAATAGCATGTACAAAATAATTATTTCTGGAGAAGAGAGTCGGCAGGGGGGAGGGGGGTCTGTGGCTGCCACATGGCTCTGCCACGGAGGGGATGAGGATCAATGACTCATCTTGCATGATCACAAGGCCATTCTATCTCAGACGCATAGGAAACACACATTATTCCATAGAATTAAAAATTCAAAAACGGAGTGTCTTCAAATTCCAGTTTCAAACTTATCTTGTCATTTCACTTCCACTGTAGAAGCATGGCATCCAAAATGCTATTAAGGCTTTTTACCCCAGGGTAATATTAAATAAATTAAGAGAGAGAAGTTGCACTACTCCTCTAGGGACAGTATCCCCAACCTTTACATGTTTTCTTGCCTACTAATTTTTTTTTCTGCTATCATGTTTAAATTCTTCTTTGCTCAATTTCCTTCCACTATTCCTTGTTATATTTCATTTCACATGCCTAATTTCATCTTCTTGAATGTAAGTTGAAAAACAGGTTATAATTATATTATCTATAGTAACCAAAGCACAGTCACTAAAACTTTGCCAATAGAGCCCATGAAAAGTATTTAAAAAACAAAAACAAAATCTGAAGACTTGAAATGGGGGAGTTTCTCTGAAACCTCAGCAAGTCATACAATTCATCCCTGTTTGTGCAATTCAAAACGTAATTCTGTTATAGTCTCACATAACAAAGCAGAACAAAGACCGACCCAGGACTGGAAGAAGTTTCGTCGTTTTCTTAGGAAAGTTCTGTTGTTCCCACAAGAATACACACTGTTTAAGGAGAGCTTCAATTTCACATATAATGACATGGTGTCAAAAGTAAACCCACAAAGAGATTGTTTCTGTCAAGCAATCAGAAGCACCTAAATTTAGACTTCCAGGGCATTTCATCTTTAACAGGCCCCTAGAAAAACTAGAGTGAAAATTATGTCACATGCTTTCAGGCTGCCACCAAGTTTAAGAAGAGAAAGGTGACATCCAGGTGAACTCACTCATTGATGCCACTGGTAGAAAGGCTGAGAACATCTGGGGAGCCTTTGTGTCTGAGATAGAAAATGTTGATCTGAATGACCTTTAGAAGTGTGATGTGTGTTGCACCTAAGCATAGATAGCATCATTCATGAAAGGGTTTATTTTCACCAGAACAGCCAAAGCCTGGAGAATCTGCTGAAGCATTTGTTAGAACCTTGTATAAGTTAACAAAACACTGCAATTTTGAAACTGGTAAAAGTGAGCAAAATTGAGACAGACTCATCATTAGTATATTTATCAGAGTAGCTGCAATCAAAATCTGATCTGACAAGCTACCCAAATGACAGGCCACCCAGAAATTAACTCAGGTTATAAACATGGGTCTATAAATAAGTATAAAGGAAGTTGCTTACAAACAAATCTGCAGTTTCCAAACCTGGAAAGATTTTAGAGGCAAAGCACATAGGCCCAGGAAACAGAACAAGAACTCAGAGAAGCTGTAGGGTACAACCATGGCCACTCAGGTGAGACATACTTCAGCAGGGCTACACCTAATTGTAGCAGCTACAGATCATCTGAGCCAACACTGATATCCAATGGTCAGACCAAAAGAGATGAAAAAAGGTATGATCAAGATACATTATTTGTGGACTTGGGATAAGACTCTTAATGAATCAAGGAGAGTGTTGGTTTTTTTAAAAATTATTTTAAATGATGATACAGCTATAACTGCTATGTAATGACTGTGTAAAAATCTCACCAACTAGCTATACAAAAATACACCACAAGTGAAAAACTGTGCTCTCCAAAGTGTTAAAATCTCACCGTGGATGTGTTAGAATGCATGCAACTCTTGCTATGCATTCCTGAGAAAGGAATAGAAAACAAAAGGAAAAATATCATAATGCCACTGCATAAATCTTTGATATGACCCCTCCTTGAATATTGTGTGCAGTTCTGTTTGTCCCATCGCAGGAAAGATATTAGAATTGGAAAAAGTTCAGCACAGGGAAACAAGAATGAATGAAGGGATGGATTGGCCCTTTTTACATGGGTGGCACCCACACATGAAGTCTTGTGTAAACTATGCTGTGGGTGGGTGGGGTGGGTGTGCATGTGAGGACACTCCCGCGCACACGCATGCACACCCACCTCCACTCATCCCCCACGCACGGAGCAACCACCGAAAACAGCAGTTGCTCTGTGCGTGTAGATGGGTGTGCGCCCATCTACACACTCCTCCCACCCTCCGCACATGGACCGCAGCACACACTGACACCCCCTCCTCCCACGCAAGCGCGTGCCACAGTCTGTGTAAAAAGGGCCACTGACTTCCATATTAGGAGAGGCTCTACAGATTAGGGCTGTTGAACTTAGAGAAGAGACAATTAAGGGGGGGATATGATAGAAGTTTATAAAATCATGAGCAACATGGAAAAAGTAAATAGGGAACTGTTGTTTGCCCTTTCTCACAATAAAAGAACAAGAGGAAACACTCTGAAGTTAAATGGCTGCAGATTTAAAACAAACAATGTTTCACTCAGTGGACAATACAGTTGTGGAACTCATTGCCAGTGAAAGCCAGCACTATATCTAGCTTCAAATGGAAACTAGATAAATTCTTAAAGGATAGAGCCATAAATGATTACTATCTGGGGCTTAAACCCCTAGCTACTGGTAGTTGGGCGTGCTTAGCAGGAGATGGGTCACATCTCCATGACCTGTATGTAGTACATGTACTTCTCTCAGTGTTTGAGACAGGATGCTAGGTTCGGTGGACTATGTGTCTGGCCCAGTATGCCACTTATGTTCTTCTGTCCTGTCACAGTGACCCTTGGGGCTCAACAGGTTTACACAAATGTTTTTTGGATGTGGGCCTCTGAAGTGTGACTGAGTGAGGATAAAACTATAGGAAAGGGCATTCCTTTTTAATGTTAATATAACTCCCAGAATGCTGAACCAATCACTTCCCAAAATTCAAAAGGTGGACTGAATGTGAAATCTGCAAACTGACCCAGCATTTGTGTGAAAAGCCTACATAACACTATGCACTAATCTCTCCTATGTCCATTTGTCCTAATTTGAATGCTTAAATGAGCTCTTCTGGACATCTTATTAAGAAGCCTTTCTTCAAAGACTGGGACAACAGTGGAAGGAACATGTTACTATAGGTTGTTTCCCCCACCACGCCATCACCACCCCTATATTAGGATGTGTAGAGCTTAATCTTGCAATCACTAATGTCAGTGCCAAAACTCCCATTGATTTAAGTGACCTAGAATCAGGCCTATAGTCAGAAAGTAGGAGATGAATATATGTAGTCTCATTATTGGACAATTCAGTTAGAATCCTTTTCTATCAAAGGGTTACAACTGATCTCACGTGTGGAGAGATCTCACGTGTGTAGTCTCACAAGGCTCCATTCTGTCCCCTCTCCTGTTCAACGTGTATATGCAGCCACTTGGTGAGGTTGTGAGATGGTACGCAGTGCGTTGTCATCAATATACTGATGACACCCAGCTCTACCTGTCTTTTTCATCTGACCCAGGCCTGGCAGTCTCAGTGTTTACCCAATGTCTAGCGGCTGTGGGGGACTGGATGAGGGTGAGCCAACAGAGGTTGAATCCCGACAAGATGGAGGTGATGGTAGTAGGTAAGGCAGTGTATGTGGTGGTTTCTGTCATTGATGGGATTTGCCCGCTGTCAGTTGCCGGCACTGGGTCCATCCCAACGCGTCTCCTGCCCATGCCTCTCCCGCTCCCCCCACAGGACTCCAAGCCGCGGCGCCGCCGGTGCCTCCAATCACCCTGGCAACTGGCCCACGTAACAGTGGTGATGCGCCGCCTCCAGTGACCCTGTGAAACGCGGGGTCAGTGCTTAAGCCGCTGCGGCGTTCCGCTCGGCTACAGGCACGTTGGGGAGCAGGGCCTTCCACATAAAAGCCGGCGCTGGGAGGCACCCAGCACCCGTAATCTGAGAGAGAAGCTGGCCCCCATTGAATGTTCCTTGTGACTGTGTGCATTGTGATACCTGAGTGTTGTGGCTTGTGAGTGCTTGTTCCCGTGTGTTCCTCCCCTCTCCTGGTGTATGTGTACCGGTAAGGTGAGTGTTTGTGCAACATCCCCCCTTTTATTCCAGGTTCCCTTTTCCCCGTCCCTGTGTGTGTGACCCTACCTCCTGCCCCCTCAACCCTGGGACCTTACCTTCTACCCCTTACCAGACCAAACCTGACTGCCCTGACCCCCCATTCCCGTGTGTGTGCAGGTGATTCGAGTGTGGATTGAGAGCAGGGAGGCGCAGACCTGCTCCCGAGCTTGGTGCCCTATGATGATAGGGGCCTCGTCTCTGTGAGACATATTGGGCCCAAATACTATTCTGAAGGGCATTATAGGCTCCTGCAAGCCTGCCAGCACCAGCGTGTGAAGGAAGCGTGTGTGTGGGTACAGGTGTGTGTCCCCCCCCTTGTCCCCCTCCCCATTAACACCCACCCCAGACTTTCTGGGCATGCTCCTTGATCCACAGCTGTGCCTGGACTTCCAGGTGGGGGCTGTGGCGAGGAGTGCATTCCGCCAATTACATCTGGTGTGGTGACTTTGGCCGTATGTTTCAGATAGTGACCTGGCTACTATCATCCATCCGTTCATTACTTCGAGATTGGACTATTGCAATGTGCTTTACATTGGGCTACCCATGTTGACAATTTGGAAACTTCAGGTAGTGCAGAATGCGGCGGCCTGTCTCCTTGTCGGGTCACCGTGAGCACATTACACTGGTGCTCTGGGCTCTGCACTGGCTGCCGATAGTCTTCCGGGCTCGATTCAAGGTGTTGATTTTGACCTATAAAGCCCTATACGGCCTTGACCCAACTTACCTGAGGGATCACCTCACTCCCCGTGCCCTGGAGCGACCTCTGCGGTCCTCCAGGAGTGCCTGTCTCGGGGTCCCCCATGTGGTCTGGGAGGCCACTATTTATTTTTATTTTTATTTATTTAATAAATGTATATCCCGCCCCTCCTGCCATGCAGCCCGGGGTGGCTTACAACAATAAAATACAATAAAAACAATTTAAAACACTCAATACAAAAAGTATTTAAAACAGGGCTAGCAATATATAGATAATAAATTATAAGTTAGGTGGGGGAGATAAAACACTATGGAGAGGGTGTTATCGGTGGCAGCACCTAAGCTGTGGAACTCCCTCCCAGCCAATTCCCAGTTGGCCCCGGAACTCCCTTCCTTCCTCGTATGTGTAAGACCTGGCTGTTCCGCCTGGCTTTTGGTGAGGGCGATGGGGTGTAGGGTGGGGTGTGTGGGTTAGGGTTGGGGGTGGGGTTTCATTCTGTTTTCCTTCTCTTTGATTGTATTATGGATTTCATGTGTTTTTATGTGTTTTTTACGATGTGAGCCTCCCTGGGCTGCCTGGAGCAGGAGGGGTGGGGTAGAAAATTGTTTAAATAAATTTTGTTAAAAAATTCAATGAGCTGTAGCTATTCAGTCATTATCCTTCCCAGTATTACATACCCTTGTGCCAGCAAATGCAACTTAAGATTTTCCAGGGTAAAAAGGACTTAAGTGCTGGAAAAGGTAGGTAAGTGCATAGGTTGTATTTTAACTTGTGGCAAGGTCCTCAGCAGCAAATGCAAATAAACAGAGCTTGACCAAAAAGAACAAAGCTACGTCACATTGCATAGCTGATGCGCTGGCCTTTTGGCTGTAGGAGGCAGGAATCTGGCTCCAGAATGTCCTGTGTGTGTTAGCAAGTCCACGAAGGCGGTTGCTGGAGAAGGGTAGGACTATACTGCCTGGGGCTGCCCTGGCCCACCCCACCTCTCTGGTTTCTAAGGACTCCAGCCCCTGCAGAGGGAGGAAGGTGACTGCTGGAGGAGGGTAGAACTATACTGCCTGGGGCTGCCCCGCCCCCACCCGTCCCTTTGGCTTTTATAAGGACTCCAGCTCCTGCGGCAGCTACTGAAATCTACTGCCATCTGCTGTTTGGCAGCTGTTCAGCAGTCAGAGGTCTGAGGTCTGGCATGGTCTATTTTATTTATTTTTGTTTTAATGGCTTTTAGGGAGAGATGGAATGGGGGCGTTTTGGTGGAAGAGAATGGAGGTGGGGGCAGTGTTATGACTCCCCTCCCCACCCACAGTGAAAGGGAGGGGTATGGGTATGAGGGATTGGGGGGCAGATGGTGCTATGACCCCCTGGTGAGAGTGGGTATATGGGCAGGGGTAGGGGGAGAAGGGTTGTGTCACACACTCCAAGTGAGGGGGGGGTATGGACCTGGTGAACTGGGAGTGAAATTGGCGCCACAGCCCATTGGTAAGATGGGGAGTATGACCACGGATGGGAGGAGAAGGATGGTGCCATAACCCATGGTGAGAGGGAGGTATAGGCATGAGGAGTAGGGGTAGGTATGTGCAAACAGACGGCAGTTCGGATGTTCGGTCATTCAGTCATTCGGTCTGGGAATCGAGTTTGGATTCAGTCATTCGGTTCGGCAGCATTTCGTTCGGCCAAACATTCGGCGGAGATCAGTATTGGTATCGTTTAGTCCCATGATTGTGCTGGAACCTGGAAACAGGAAATGGTAGTTTGAGTGTGTGCATGTGTGTTTGGTTGAGGTAGTTGGTTTTGGTTTGGTTGTGTGTGTGTGTGGTTTCAAGTTTGGCTGTGTGTGGAATGGATGGAAAAATAAAAATGAGGAAGGTGGAGGAGGAAGAGGCCCAGCCTGGACCATCAGAGGTGGTGGAGGTCAGCAACGGCTCTTCGTCAGAGGAGGAAGATGAGGGCACAGGAGGTGCCACTGCTGCCAGGTTTGTAAAATTTATTTCTGTTTATTGGCGTGCGGGTGGGTGGGTGGTGGTTACTGGTCAGTAAGGCAGTCAGGCAGAAACAGAAACAGTGGACATCAGCAGATGGGCAGGATTTACACGTGTCTTAGGTATGGGTCTGCCAGAGAGAGAGAGGGTGGGAGGGCTCTTGCAGCAGCCAGGCACGAGCCGAAAGCACCCACCCAGACACGTGCCAGCGCCAGGATCTCTAGTTGCCATCCCCAGCACCCCAAGGAGGGCAGGATTTGCACTTGTCTGATTTAGGGGTCTTCCACAGAGAGAGAGGGTGGGGGGGGCTCTTCCAGCAGTCAGGCACCAGCTGACAGCACCCACCCAGACACGTGCCAACGCCAGGATCTCTAGTTGCCATCCCCAGCACCCCAAGAAGGACAGGATTTGCACTTGTTAGATATAGGGGTCTGCCACAGAGAGAGAGAGGGTGTCGGGGCTCTTGCAGCAGTCAGGCACGAGCCAAAAGCACCCACCCAAACACATGACAGTGCCAGGATCTCTAGTTGCCATCCCCAGCACCCCAAGAAGGGCAGGATTTGCACATGTCTGATTTAGGAGTCTGAGAGGGTGGGGGGGTTCTTCCAAGGACTACATTGCCCTTGGAAGGACTTGAGGCATCACCATAAATGAATGATATTATGTAGGTGTTGTTTATGTGTTCCTGTTTCAGAGAAAGTGATAATGATGCCGCTGCTGGTGCCAGGCCCCAAAAAACACCATCCCGGCAGAGGTCACAGCCACAGGAGCAGCCAGAAAGCAGGACAATGAGGTCCATGGTCTGGTGGTACTATGAGAAGTCGAATTGCGGATTTGCCCAATGCAAGGTAAGGCACGGGGGCTAGAACAACAGGGAATGGATTGCCCTATGACCTGTTAGGAAGTCCCCTACAGAGAGAGATTGGCCATGGCCACCCTGTTGCCAGAGATGCAGCATTTTCCCCAAAAGGACAGCTCCCCCACCCCATGCTCGGCAAGGCCACTTGGGACATGGGTCAGTGGGCATTGGGGAGCCTGAGCGGGGTCAGAGCCAAGCCGCAAAGGAGTCTAGGGGAAAAGGCTCCTTCATGCAAAAACCAGTCTGCCCTTGGAAAAGGTGATTAAGTGGAGGAAGCCCTGAGTAAGTACGGGGCAATTAAGAAAGGGCCTCCTCCCTGTTTTAAGAAACCACTGGTGAACAGAACTTGGACTAGCAACAGCTTCAAAGGCATGGAAAATTAGAGCACCCTGTGTTTCCCTTACACAAGCCAACACCCCCACGCCCAATCAGTGTAAATGCACCTTGGTATCACCCTTCAGCCTAGGGCTCCCCTCATGATTTCCTTCTGTCCCAAAATCACATGAAAACCTTTTTCTTTTCATGCCCAGATGTGTCCTTTGTCTCCTCAGCCCCCGTCTGTTTACCTTATGCACCCTTCCTTTGTTGTATCTGGACACACATCCGGGCCTCTCTCCTTTCACACCCAATTGTGTTCTTTGTCTCCGTCCTCAGCCCCCGTATGCACCTTCCTTTTTTGTTATGTCTGGACCCACACCTGGAATTCCTTTTGTCCTCCCTATGAGCCTATTGTGGCACCCCTGAGCCTATCCCAAATTCTTTATCCTAAGCCCTACAACTGTTCCTCGCTCCCCCTCTGAAATTGAGAAAGCTTTCGATGCAAACACGTGCGGGTTCCTCCATGCGTGTCTGTGTCGTAAGGGGTCTCCCAGACTTTGGTCTGCCCCTTCCCTTCATCCCTGAACTTCGCTGGATGTCCCTTTGAAATAAACATTCCCTTTTTATTAAACATTTGTCTCCCTCTCTCTACTCTTGGGGAGGGTACATAAACCTGACTGTAGTGCGTATCGAACCTCAGACTGATCCTTGTGGCATGTGGGGACCCCTAGCTCAACTAATTTGGCTAATTCCCCTAAATTTAAAAATCGAGCATATATTGGAGTACCAACCCCCCAATAGTCACACGTGGAAGGGGGTCTCCTGCGAATAACCCACCCACTTGTGGAAACAGAATACAGGCAGGGTTTGATAGACCATTGGTCTGACACAGAATGGCACTTCTTATGTTCTTATCCTTTTATGTTCTTTAGATCTGCGAGAAAAAAATTAAAAGAGGGCCGCAGGGGACGACATCAGGGCTCATCGCCGACACTGAGAACGTGCACCAAAAGGGGGTGGCACGGTGGGACATGTTTCTCTCAGGGCCCAAAGACTCCAGCGCAGAGAAGCATCGCCGGAAACAAGGGGGGAAGGCATGGCAGAAGCGCCAACACCACAGCCCTTCTACCTCTAGCTCCGCTGAGGAGTCTTTAGCCCCCCATGAGGAGTCCAAAGTGGCAAAGGCTTTTTGGGCCCAACTGGAGAGGCCTACACAGAACTTTATGGAGGCCAACAAAAAATATATGGACAGGCTAAGGCTCCAAGCCCTCACAATGGAGAACCGGCTAATGGAATGGTTCCAGAAGGTCGAGGTATGGGAATGCAAGGTGAAGGCATACTCAGAGTACCTCCACATAGAGATCATTGACCTGGACCTGTACTGCCAGTCGGTCTCCAAATGGAAGGCGTCCTTGGCAGAGGTCATGGACTTTGCCCTGCAACGTGGGTTTCAGTCAAAGAAGGACTTGATGCTCGCCCCTCGGTCCCGCACACCCCTTTCCCCCACATTCCGGGGGACAGGCCCACAGACCCCTAATTTAGGTTTGTTTTTTGGTTTAATACATTTGTAATGTATGTTGTTGTTTAAAAAGGTTTTATAAAAGTTATATTTGCTGTTACCAGCTTTGTTTGAACTCTCCAATCTTTTATCCCTCTGTGCTGCTTCTGGCAGGTGGCAGAATCTCATTGAAAATACAGCTTGTCAGATCCCTACCTGACAGCAGCAGTACATGTAGCGTATTAGCCCCGAGATGTGCCAGCAGGACGGTCTCAACTTGCAGACAGCCCCCCAGGAGGGGCAGGGCTTGTGTCTGTGAGCAGGTACCAGAGAGAAAGAGAGGCTTTTTGGCAGCGGGCAGCAGGTGTCAGGTGCTGGTGATCAGAGGGGCTCTTTCAGCAGCTTCAGAGGGCATCTCCGGGTGGGTATGGAGGAGTAGGCTGGTGGGGGGGCAGGCTGGGGTGCAGGCACCGGTGGCCACTGGGCACTGGCCAGCCAGGCACAAGCAGCGGCAGCACACAGATGATGGCTCTTGGAACTGGAGTGACTGCTTCTGGATGCAGTGGAATGGACTGACAGCCCCCCATGACTGGAATGATGGTCCCAGAATCTTGATGATGGTTCTTGGCACTGGCATGACTTCTTCAGGTACAGTGGAATGACAGCCTATGGGAATTGAATGATGTCCCTAGAATTAGTGCTTGGTTGGGCACACTTCATTCAATCATTGATCAATCATGCAATAGGTGGTAGCAGGTACAGGGAGGCACACAGGCAGGCACATATCATACATTGTGTGTTATTTCCATCTCATTCTGGTAGGTTTGCTGCTGGATGTGGCCAAGAGCATTGAGCATGAGCACAGATGAGAGCTCTCGCTGGTTCTGGAAGGTGGCAGTTTGAGTTGGATGCACCTCTCCCCTTTTGTCTAGCAGCGGGCAGTCTCTCTCTCTGGCCATGTACTGCAGGTGACAGCATGGGTGGGAGCGTCTCTGTCTCTCCTTCTAGCAACAGGTAGACTTTCTTTCACTCTCTCTCTCTGTCCATGAACAGCAGGTTGCTACCTTGCAGAAAAGGTTCTTCTTGCTGGCTCCCATCATTCATGCCGCATCACCCGGCATCCCATCCCCGCATGAACTTGTCTTTAGGGTTGGGTGGAAGTGTCACTCTGAAAGGGAGAGTGCTCCTTAGCCTAGACAGGAGCTTGATGCCATCAGGACAGGCATGCCATGGGAGTGGCAGTTGCTTGGTCACGAGCAGCAGGTTGCTACCTTGCAGAAAAGGTTCTTTGTGATGGCTTCCATCATTCACGCTGCGTCACCCGGTGTACCATCCGCACATGGACTTGTCTCATATCCCTAGAAAGGGTTAGGGTGGAATTGTCACTCTCAAAAGCGAGAGTGCTGCTTCTTAGCCTAGCGAGGAGCTCGATGCCATCACAGCAGGTTGTTGCCTTAAACACTACAGGGTGGCTTAGTTTTATGGAAGAAGGGGACCCTGACCAATATATCCCAGAAAATTGTTTATTTAACCCAGGCCTGCACAACATGCGGCCCGCATATACATAGGCTTGCCTATCCACTGTATCTGGAAGCAGTAGAATGATGGCCCAATAACCCAGATGGCTGATGGTTCTTGGGATGGGAATGGCTGCTTCAGGTACAGTGGAATGAGAGCCCATGGGAGTTGAATGATGTCCCTAGAATTAGTGCTTGATTGGGCACACTTCATTCGATCGTGCGATAGGTGGTAGAAGGTACATGAATGCACACAGGCAGTCACATATCATATGTTGTGTGTTATTTCTATCTCATTCTGGTAGGTTTGCTGCTGGATGTAGGCATTGAGCATGAGCACAGATAAGAGCTCTCGCTGGTTCTGGCAGGTGACAGCTTGAGCTGGATACACCCCTCCCTCTCCACCCCCATCTCTCTCATTCTAGCGGGGAGCCTCTCTCTCTCTCTGGCCATA
The DNA here is from genome assembly GCA_003113815.1 of Sphenodon punctatus. Lineage (NCBI taxonomy): Eukaryota > Metazoa > Chordata > Lepidosauria > Sphenodontia > Sphenodontidae > Sphenodon > Sphenodon punctatus. The sequence continues at coordinate 848,952 of QEPC01005332.1, forward strand.
TAGTGCAGGTGACAGCATGAGTGGGATCGTGTCTGTCCTTCTAGCAGTGGGGAGACTTTCTCTCTCTTTCTCCCTCTCGCCATGAACAGCAGGTTGCTAACTCATAAAGAAAAGATAGAATGACAGTGCCCCGTGAGCGGAATGATGGGCCCCAGAACCCTGATGCTGGGTCCTGGGACAGGAGTGGCAGCTTCTTTAGATGGTAGAATGACAGCGCCCTGTGAGCGGAATGATGGCCCCAGAACCCGGACGGTGGGTCCTGGGGCTGGAGTGGCAGCTTCTAGATATTGGACAGCCCTCCCTGCCTGTAACATAGGCCGCAGCACCCTGACAGTGGGTCCTGGGGCTGGAGTGGCTGCTTCTAGATGTTGGACAGCCCTCCCTGTGACCGGAATGATGGGCCCTAGAATCCTGACGGTGGGTCCTGGGACAGGAGTGGCAGCTTCTGAATACAGTGGATGGACAGCCCTCCCTGCCTGGAATGTAGGCCCCCGAACCCTGACGGTGGGTCCTGGAGCTAGAGTGGAAGGTTCTGGATTTCCTCACAAAGGTTATATAATATAATATATACATTACACTAACTGTTACTGCTTATTAACTATTCTAAAACCTATGCAACTAAATTCAATACTATCTCTATCTAATATGTATACAAAGGCCTAGTCCTACAAACACAGTAAATATTAAAACTAAATCACTAAACACTATGTCTATCTCTATCACCAAGCTAACTCCTATATCATCTATCTATCTATCTATCTACCTACCTAGAATAGCAGCCTGCCTGCCCAATCACAAGCCCTCTTTTCCTCAGACCACTGCCTTTGGAGGCTGCGATTGGCCATGGGCTAGAATGCACGGAGATAGATAGATAGATAGATAGATAGATAGATAGATAGATAGATAGATAGATAGATAGATAGATAGATAGATAGATAGATAGATGATGGGATGGGATGGGATGGGATGGGATGAGGGGGAAACACAAACACAGGGAGGGGTACAAAACTGAAATGAAACCTAAATCAATGTAATCCTACTCTAAATAAATCCAAAAAGAGGGGAAGGGAATCAGGGATGGAATATATAGAGGAAGAGGGAAAGGATTCAATAGAGGGGGGAGGGAGGAAGATCACAGGGAGGGGTAAAAAATAAAAAAATAACTCCTAAATCTATCTAATCTAAGGTAAATAAATGAAGCTAGGGAGGAAAATGTGTGGGAATGGGTGAATAGGAGGAGGATGTCAATGGATTAGGAGGAATACAAACTGCTGGGAGAGGGGCACTTCTGGAAACGCCTGCTGACAGGATCAGTGGCTAGCTCAGAAGGATTTGGAAGGGGGGAGGGCAATGACTTTTGTTACTTGCTGCGCCCACCTTTCCACAAGCCCCATTGGCTCCGTGCATTCTAGCCCATGGCCAAACGCAGCCTGCAAAGCCAGTGGTCTGAGGAAAAGAGGGCTTGTGATTGGGCAGACAGGCTGCTATTCCAAGCCTCTCCACACCTGGCACCAGGAAGTCTGCTCCTCAGGCACCCCCCTCCTCCCTGGGCTTGTTCACCCCGTTTTCCCGCCTGAACGCCACCAAACTCAACCGAACTGTTCAGTCTTTCAAACATTGTTCAGACGTTTGGTTCGGTCGACCGAACATGCCGAGTTCGTCCTGAACACCGAACATCCGAACCGCATTCGCACATCCCTAAGTAGGGGGTGGGATGTCACAGCTCCGGTGCAAGGGCAGGCAAGGGTATGGAAACAGGGTAGTTTTCCTGCCGAACTCCCTGGACAATTTTTCTCAGAAAATGTCAAGCTCTGGGGTGCCCAGAAGCTTCTCATGGAGCTGGGGGAGGGGGATCTCCTTGGGAAGGAGTTGTTGGGGAGGCTGCTGGACCAACTGAGGTCAAGTTGCACATATGAAGGTATGGCGAGGGGGGGGAAAGCATCTTCACAGGTACAGAGGTAGACACTTTGGTATCTGTTCCCGTCTTCCCCTCCCCCCATCTTGGTGGGGGGGTTTGAGGTCAGTGGAGCTTCTGATCTGTCACTGATGTGGCTTAATGTGAGGTCAGTAGCTAATAAGACAACTACCATACATGATTTCATTCAGGTTGAGTCCACTGATCTCGTATGCATTACCGAGACCTGTCTGAGCAAGGCTTCCGGACCTGTGTTGGCTCAGATGGTGCCGGCCAGGTACTCGGTGCAGCATCAGCTTAGGCTGGGGGTGGTGGAGTGGGAGTGGTCTGTAAATACACTCTGGTCTATCGAAGGTATCTGGTGTCTGACTTGTCAAAAATGGAATGTGTTTATCTTGTGTTCGAGGCCTGGGACAGATTGGGGATACTGAGGATGTACCAACCACCCCACTGCACAGCAGACTCCTTGATAGCTCTAGCCAAACTGATCTCAGAAGTGGTGTTGAGACTGGCCAGACTTATTGTCTTGGTTGATTTCAACTTACACGCTGAAGCCATTCAGGAGCAGAGCAGGCTTTCATGGCCACTATGACAAAACCATGGGTTATCCCTTTTAATATCTGACTCAATAAATGAAGCTGGATACACATTGGAATTAATGTTTTCCACTGGCCTGGAAATGGGGATTCCGATTAGTAGAGGTATAGTTATGACACCATTATCATGTTCAGACCATTACCTTCTGAGGGCCCAGATCCATGCCCTCCTTTGGACCAGTTAGGTTGGTCTGCCCACAGAGACTAATGGATCCCAAAGGATTCCAGAACTCTCTGGATGATTTACCCACTGACCTTGATGGTCTCTCTGTTGATGGCCTGGTTTATATTTAATACGGCACATTGACTCAGGCTATCAGCACAGTGGCACTCAAGCATCTGCTTCTTCATTGGCAGCAGCACAGGTCTCCTTGGTATATGGCAGACCCAAGGCTGCTAAAGAGGGAGGGTTGGCGTTTAGAGTGCAGGTGAGCATCAGTTTGTACCAAAGCCGATCGATTGCTGCATAGATCACATTTGAAGGTGTATGTCATGGCGGTGGTGGCAGCAAAGAATGTTTTCTCCGCTGCCGCCATAGCATCTGCAAAGTGCCATCCAGTGGAGCTCTTCCAGGTGCTAAATACCCTACTATATTCTGGCTGTCTTCACCTGCAGTTAGAGTCATTTGTTGTTCACTGTAATGAGTTTGACACGTACTTTGTAGATAAAGTTGCTCATATTTGGCTCAACTTGGGAACGAACAGTTTAAAAGAGTCAGAGTTTGGAATTGGTAAGGCTCGGTCTTGTCTGGTTTGCTTGGATCAGCTTCAATCAGTTTTGTCTAGGGGTGTGCACCAGGCCCCCATGTCATATTCTTTATTCAAAAATGTCTTTTTCGTTATTGTTATTAACAACAATGTAATTTTTGTTTTCATTATCATTTTTGTTATTATCGATATTATCAATATTCATTATCAATATCTGTTATTGATATTGATACCGTTTCAAACAAATATTTCATTTTTGGTATTGGCATTGTTATCGATTCTCATGCACAACTAATATCTATCTAAATCTAAGGGAGACAGGGGAAGGGAAAAGGAAAACTATTATCTAATCAATTATCTATATTACTATTCTAATCTAATCTATATGTCTATAATATATATCTTTATCTAATCTATACTACCTATCTATACATAATGTACAGGGGGGGAGAAGGGCAGGGAAAGGGAGAAGGTAAAATGTAGGGTATGAGGAAGGAAAGGAATTATTGTTAATACAGTGAGGGCTAGGGAGGATTTTTTGTGTGCACGCATCACAGTAAACGCAACCTGACAAGCAGAGCTCTCACAGAATTTAGAGAAAAAACCTGGCCCTCCCATTATAAAGGGTTGCAGTGTCCTCCCCCAGAGTCCCCCTGATAGGTTGTGGGAGGCAGCAGGCATTGAACAATCACAGAATGACTTGAGACTGCTGGGGCCTGCTTGCGCTGCTCATTGACCCGCAATACATCCATCAGATGCTGCTGAGCTGCTTGCCCCTCCCAACACAGGCACAGTTCAAGAGTTCAACCTTTTTAAGACTCCAAGATGTCTGTTCCCTCCTCCCCTCTCCACATTTTCCCACCAAAACCCAACTGCCACAGCACGAATGACAACGACTTTGTCATTTTTGTTTCTCGTTATCATTTTTGTTATCATTTTTATCAATTTTGTTATCGTTAACATTATTGTTACCATTATTGGTATTCTCGGTTGTCATTTTCTGTATTCTCGGTTGTTGATTTTGGTACTGTTGTTGTTATTCTCAGTTGTCGTTTTCGTTAGTGCAATAACAAAAACGAAAACAACAATTTTCATTATCGTTATTTTAAGAACAAAAACAACATGCACACCACTAGTTTCCACTAATGCGAAGGCAGCGCTTGGAGTGATGTAGGCAACCAGTTGTGAACTAGATCCATGTCCATCCTGGCTGGTGAAAGCTAGCCAGGAGACTTTGGGATCATTGCTGGCTAGGGTCGTCAATGCCTCCCTTTAGGAGGGGAAGGTGACTACCTCACAACTGCGGTTGTCCAGTCCCTACTGGGGAAAAAAATACATCATCTTTTGACGTTGACTCCCCTGCATTTAGACAGAAGGTCATTGAACAGATGGTTGCCTTGGAGTTTTAGGTGCACTTTGATGGTATTGGAATTCTGGACCAATGTCAGTAAGGATTTCACCATAGGCATGGCACTGAGATTGCCCTTGTGGCCTTGGTTGATAACCCCTGTTTGGCAATCAACAAGGGAAATTGTACCCTGTTGATTTTGCTAGATCTTTCAGTGGTCTTTGATGCAGTTGATCGTGGGGTGTTGTTGGCACAGCTGTGTGACCTGGCAGGGGTTCGCGGAACTGCTCAAATGGTTATGCTCATTCCTGGCTGGGAGAACCCAGAAGGTGATGATGGGTGGTGGCTCATCGTCCCCTTGGGAGTTCCTTTGTGGGGTTCTGCAGAATTCCATCTTGTCCCCACTTCTGTTCAATGTATGTCTGAAGCCTGGGTGAGGTTGTGCAGTAATTTGGAGTGAAGTGTCATCAGTATGTTGATGACACCCAACTCAATCTCTCTTTTTCATCTGACCCAGGTCTTGCAGTCTCTGTGACTACCCAGTGCCTGGCTTCTGTTGGGGACTGGATGCCGGCAAGCTGATTGAAGCTGAATCCAGGAAAGACTGAAGTGATTACTGTTGGCTGGCCATATGACCTCAGAGACATAGGGAGTCCTGTTTTTGATGGGGTCCAGTCTTCTTTGGTCACTCCAGTTCATAATCTTGGGGTGCTCCTGGATCAGTTACTGCACCTGGATTGTCAGGTTGTGGCAGTGGCCAGGAATGCTTTTCACCAATTACATCTGGTGAGAAGGTTGCAACCTTTCTCATCAGATTTGGATTTGGTCACTGTTGCCCATGTCTTTGTAACCTCAAGGTGAGACAATTGCAATGCACTCCTTGTGGGGGTGCCCCTGATGACTGTTCACAAGCTGCAATTGGTGAAGAATAGGCAGCCTGTCTTCTGTCAAGGGCGGGTTGTCGGGAGTACATTACACCTGTGCTCCAGTGTCTGAATTTGCTACTAATAGCTTTCTGGGCACAATTCAAGGTGCTGGGTTTGATCTATAAAGCCTTAAATGGCTTGGGCCCCAAGTACCTGAAAGACCACTTCCTCCCTCATGTCCCGTCGTGTCCTCTGAGGTCAGCTGGGAGCACCCTGTTGCGGGTATCATCTACCCATGAAGTCTTTGCCGCTAGGGCACACCGAGGCGTTTTTGGTGGCTGCCCCATGATTGTGGAACTCCCTCACCTTGGAGGTTCATTTAAGCCCAAGTCTGTTCATCTTCTGGAAATGTTGTAAGACCCTTTTATTTGGCTAGGCTTTTGTCAGGCAGGCATAAGGTTGAGGGGGGCGTTGGGGAAGGGTTGGGGGGGTAAGGGGACTTCTAAATAATTTTATTGATTGCAAGCCACCCTGAGCCTTTATGGGACGGGCAACATATACATTTAAATAAATAAATAAAATAAACTCATTTGCCCATCAGCCCCCATGCAGGGAGAGCTGACACCAGGAATGCAACCCATGTCAACTGTCCCCATTGGAAAAGGGTGGGAGAGGCACACAACTCTTCAAAGGAAGCATGGGATAAAACTGATTAATAATAATCAATCATCATCACCATTATCATCAGCATCATCCCATGCTGGGCAACTCATGCAGCATGGAGCTGTTCAGCATGGACTGTCTTGCCTTGGAAACTCCTTTCACAAAATAACTTCCTCCCCATGTGGGAAACTGGCATGGGTTGCGCTCCATGTTGGCACCTTTTCCTCCACAGAAGAAAATTGTGTAAATGAGCCCTATTGCTAAATCAATAAAATGTATCCTTCATTCAAATCAGATGCATTATCCAAGGTCTTATGTCATACAGATGTTTATGGTCTGAAATCATTCCAAAAAGAGAGAGAGGGGGATGAAACCAAACATTCCCTCCTCTAAAGTGTGCTGTTCCAATGCAAGTATCAGATGGGTTCATTAATTAGGGTAATATTTACCAGTCCTGTTTGCAATGATGCATAGCTTTCAGTACTCCATAAAGTCATAAAAATTCAGGGATGGGAACTTATAAAATCTGAAATGAAGCAGTAAAGTTTTGTTGTACATTTAAGGCCCTGAACCTGTTAACATTATGCCTCAAAAGCCTACATTGCCTATGCAGAAAAAAGAAGTTATTGAAAACAGAATGATCAATAGGATGTAAGTGAGCACAGAAAATGAGCAAAAAAGTGTGTACAAGAGTTTGAAATGCAAGCCATTGAGATAGCTGTGAATCTTAGAAAAACTTAATACATTTGTTCATTGGGGCCAGAGAAACTACTTATGTATAATGGAGCACAATTTTACAGGGCAGGACTTCAAAGTTTTCATGGGAAGGTGTAATTTCTTGTTCATTATTACAAGCCCTCCTTATCTACGAATGAATTTTCTAGTGAGCTGTCCAGACAGGTAAGAGAATCTTACAACAGGGTGATCCCTCTCTGGTCCTGTTAGCTTACAAAGCAGCCCCAATTGCATTAACTAAACTCACCACTGCTGTGCTGATGCTTACCAGACCAATATGAACTATAGTTCCTACATTATGGCTCCCCCCAGTGAGAAGGAGGGGTATTCTTTACATTAGAGAAGAGTGTGTATCTTAAGTAGCAGGTATAGGAGAACATTCAGAAGAGGAACTAGGAGCAATATAGATGTACTTGTGATAAGAATCACTGTATGAAGACACTTGTAAAGCTCCAAAGCGATGTTCAAAATACCACACTGGATAATGTGAAAACCCAGTCAATTTCTCACAGTTGTCAAAAGGAAACACATTTCATCGGTATCTTATGAGATGGAAAAAGAAAAATAAATGTGAGGAGAAATTTGAGGCAGTTGCAAATCATTCCTCAAGGGAATGTTGAGAGCTGTTGTCAAGAATCGAATATATACAGAGTCAGAACAAGAGGCAAATATCGATCCTTGAACTGAAACCATGACTGAACCCATTGTTACAGCAGTTACGCCATGCACAAATTATGTTTTCAGCAGTCTTTTGCAGCATCTGAGTGAAAGTTTCAAAAGGATGAATTATTAAGAAGTGTTAACAATACAGAGATTAATATGTTATTTGGCGAGGAAACAGAACACCAGAAAACAGGCCAGATTAAGCCTTCAGTTAGACATCAAGTCACACCTAATATATTTATTTTCTTCACCTGGCATCCTTAGAGGACTATAGGACAGTGTTATCAGATTTTGATTATTAGACAAAGTGACAGTCAGTGCAAGGAATCAGAGAATGATCCCCTACCCAGAAATCTTCCAGTTTATTAAATCATTCATGCAACCTGTCCTAGTTCTGTCTAGGAACTGGAAAGCCAAGAACTATGACATCAACTTGACTCCACATCCAATCTGCCTAAGGTGACAAGGAAGAGGGAATATCCTGCAGTAGCATCAGAAGATATGGAAAATTCTATTTCAATTATTTATTTCAATTAATTTTTACCCCGCCCCTCCTGCCAAGCAGCCCAGGGTGGCTCACAACATATAAAATACTAAAAACAATTAAAAACATTTATAACAATAATAAAATATTAAAACAGGGCTAATTACAACTAATAAAAACAAATCCAAATAGGGCGGGGGGTTAAAAAATCCCTCACTCTACGCTCCCAACCCTCCCCAAAGGCCTGGGTGAACAGCCAGGTTTTGCAACGTTGCCGGGATATCAACAGGCTGGGGGCCAGGCGAGCTTCCTCCAGAAGGGAGTTCCAAAGGCGCGGCCCAGCCACCGAGAATGCCCTCTCCATTGTGGCCCCCCGCTTAACATGGGGGACCTCCAAAAAGGCACCCCAGGGAGACCGCAGAAGCCACTCTGGGGTGCGGAGGGCGAGGCGGTCCCTGAGGTATGAGGGGCCCAGACCGTGTAGGGCTTTATAGATTAACACCAACACCTTGAACCTGGCTCGGCACGCTATTGGCAACCAGTGCAGAGCTCGGAGCACAGGTGTAATATGCTCC
>QEPC01005332.1:868625-889547 GCA_003113815.1 Sphenodon punctatus
GGTGGGGGCTTGGGCTCCCAAGTTTCTGGTTGCAGGGAGGATGGGGGTGGGGAAGGTTTTGATGGGAGGGGTACTGAGGACTTGAAAAAGGGGAGGGGTTGGGTGGCAGGGTGGCTGGGGCTATGAACTGGAGATGGGGATTTGGTGGTGGGGTGGGATGGATTTGTGGGAGCTGGAGTTTGCTGAGGGGGGTGGGAGCTCGGGGAGGAGGAGGGGTTTGCTAAGCAGCGCTGGGGCCTCAGACAGTGAGAGGTTTGCTGAGGGGGGCTGGGGGTTTGGGTGGAGGATGGGTTTTCTGAAGGAGACTCAGGTGGGATGAGGGGTTCGCTGAGGGGAGTTGGGGATTTGGGTAGAGGGTGCTCTTTGGAAGCCCCTTGCTGGGAAGTTGGGGGCTTGGGGGGATGTTTGTTGGGGTGGGGGCCCCAGGCAAGGGGTTTCTGAGTGGGACTGGGGGCTAGGGTGGGGGTAGGAAGTCTAGGGGCTTGGGCTCCCAAGTTTCTGGTTGTGGGGGGTATGGGGGCTTGGGCAGGGGAAGGTTTTTCGGGGGGGGCTGAGGACTTGGGCAGGGGGAGGGGTTTGGCTGGCGCCTGGGACTGTGTCTCCCCACACAGACAGAAACACACACACACTCTCCCCCACCCCCAACACTCGCTCACAAGCAAATGAAGCCTCCGCCAACCAGGACCCAGCTTTTGGCACCACTCCTGTTCCCGTTGCTGATGCTCCTGTTGCTGCTGCCGCCAGCACCCTTGAACTGGAGGCTGCAGCTCCACACGGGCCCCCTTCCTATACAAGGCAGAGAGCTGGGGCAGCAGCAGCCGAAAGAAGCAGTGTTCTTCTGCCGCCGCACCAATGTGCTTTAAACTACTCGTGGTGCTGTGCACTACCGCAGCAAATTTCCAAGCCCCTGTGCCACATCTCTATGCATGCTAGGGCCGCAGACATGTTTTTATTTATTTATTTTACTAGTTTTATACCACACCACCTCCTGCTCAAGAGCAGCTTTTCTGTGTGGCTGGCTGGAACTAAAGTTCCCAGCATGCCCACAGACATGTTTCCTACTGTGGACATGCTGGGAACTGTAGTTCCATCCAGCCACACAGAAAACATGTCTGTGGCCCTAGTATGTGCAGAGGCGCAGGGGCTTTGAAAGTTGTGCAGGCAGCCAAGCAAGTGGGCCAGCAGCGCAGGGCCATCCAAAGTGGCGGCAACTTCAGCTATGGCCAGAAGGCAAACTGGTACAGGACTGTTGCCAGCAGCGGTGAGTTCTAGACAGTGGGGGGCAGCACCGGCAGCAGTAGTTCCTTCCTTCATTCCGGGCAGTTGTTCCTTTCTTCCAGCAAGCAGGCAGGCAGTCAGGTGGGGAGGGGCGGCATATGTTCCTCCCACCCCCAGGCCACTGCCAAGTGAGAAGGTTTAAAAACCCTCTTTTAGCTCCCTCCCCTCTGCCATTGCCGGGGAGGGTTGCTGTAGATCCGTCATCCTCTGCCAACATGGCTAACATCATAAAGCACTTCACTTAACTTTCCCTACAGTCAGCGAAACAGCATGTTAGACACATACACAAATCCCCAAATTGCAGACCACCAATGTGTATGTCTTGTACCTCAGACCTAGCCCAACCATCACGGAAGTAAAGTGACAGAAAAAGGCAATGGAACAGAATGCATGGTGACTCCCAACTGCCTTGGTGCTCCCACATCTCTATAATACTTTGTACACATCCTCCTGCCCAGAGTGACTGGCAATACAGCCAAGGGTGTAAAGTCAGGTTATTTTGCCAGTGTTGTACACATCTTACCCCTAAATGTGGCATAATTAGTCACCATCCTTGATAATCCTGTCTTGAGGGGAAGGTAACTGAAATTTCCATAATTCTAGCCCTAATCTATTTTGTTATGCCATCCCTAAAGGGTGACTACATTCTAAGGAACACATCAGGCCAGCTGGTTCGCCTATGTTAATTCTGCCTAAATATACTTAGCGCAAGTGCCAGGTATATTGCCAGAGATATATAAATACCTTAATAATAATAACAACAACAACAACAACAATGGGTGTTTTTAAACAAGTACTGTGATGTCAGCCGCCGCAGCCGCTTCTCGGTGCGACGGCTGCCCCAACGGCTGCCCCAGCAGCCAGGGAACCCCGCTCCCCCTACTCACAGCAGCGAGCAGGCGACGCTCCCGGCCGAGTCGCCCCCGCCTGAAAACCCTGAGGGCGGAGGCCGCATGACAGACAGCTCCGGGACCGCCCAGGATGCCGCGGAGCCCCGCCCCCCGTGCGTGACTGGAGGCGCGCAGAGCGCTGCAATGGGGGGCGGGAGCCAACACTATAACAGCCGGCGCTGCAAGAGTAGCAGCGCCGGTGAACAGAGCTTCAACCCTGGAGAGATTGGCCCCCTCCTGAGCTAAGTGATTGAATTGACTGTCCTCTTGCCTTGAATTGTTGTGTGTCTTGTTGCCCCCTTGCCCTGACCCCTTTCCTGACCCCTGAAACCTGTTGCCTGGCGTGTCTCGGTCCTTCCTGGCATATTTGTGTGTGTTTGAACTCCCTGTTCCCCCCTGATCCCTGGTGTTGAGTGGGTGATTGAGAGCCTGCGGGCTCGTGTGGGTGGGTTCCCCCCTCCTGCCTGGGCCCATCCCTGCCTTCCCCCTTCTGAGTGTGTAAGTCCCGTGAGCTGCTCCTGTGGAACCCTGGTCCCTATCCCTGTGGACCCTGCACCCCCCTCACATACCTTTCTGGTCTTTCCCCATCCAAGTGAAAGCCAAGCGTCTGAGTCCCCTTTCCCCACATATAGCTCTGCGCCCTATGATGATAGGGGTCCACATTCAATGTGCGTAAGCACACGAACAGACCCAAATACTATCCTGACAGGCTTCTTTCCTCCGCAACCCGAAAGCAGAGTTCCCAGGTGTGTAAGAGGCGTGAGTGCGTGGCGCTTTTCCCCTTTCCGGCCCCTCCCCACTGACATGTGGGAGAGGGGGGGGGTCTATGGCAACTGTGTGCCTCAGTTATAGGGTGCCCACGCATGCAACATGCATGGGGAACTCTCTAAACAAACGTCTCCCAGCACGGCTGTCCTGTCCACAGAGGCGGCCACCCTGGCCCGCATGGGGTACTCTGGATTTTTCAGGAGTGCTCCATGCATAGACATGAGTGGCTGCTGCGTGGGTCACAGGTGCATGCCTCCTACGCACCACCGCCACATAAGCAGTTGGGATGCGTGGACAATGGGGGGGGGAGGGGGCATGCGTGGACACAGCTCATTTAAAAACACCCAACAACACCACAATGTAGCTGTTACGAATAGTTGGACATTTGTATGAAATGTTCATACTAAAGACATGCAGAATTCAATATTGTGACCACTGGTACACCCTATTTATTGTTCTTTGACTTCTTTAAAACCACAAATAATGAATGGATATATTTCTTTAACATTTGTACAGAACCACCCTACATGTTTAGCCTCTGTCTTCAACATGACAAACAGCACTGGGCTTGGTGATTCGGTTGTGCAATTGCATTTGTGTATCAAACAAAATTCAGAAGGGACATGGACCACATACACAGAAACTCAGATGTTGTCTTTATCTGTGAGAGAGCTGTGTCCCAGGAGCTCCAGGAGCGTAAGTCTTATAAAAAACTACAACAGAACAGAATACAGAAGACATAGCTCAACATATGCAAGATAAAAGCAAATGGATCACAGAAACACGTCATAATGTCAAGTAACCAGAATTCCAATGTAGTTCTTTTGTCAATCTGGATTTATTGAATAAAGAGACAATCTAAATTTTGTGATGTACTTGCAGAATAGAAAGACCTTTGTCTAGTCCTGGAGCTTTATATCATCTAAGATAAGAAAAAGTCTTATAGTTTTTTAAAAGGATCTCAGTATTATTTAGTAGATATTACCCTCAGTTTCAGCAAATCCCCTGTAGAAGGGGTGATATTTTAAAGGTCTAGTAGTGTAGACATAAATTATCATAAGATACAAAATACAGGAATGCTATAAACATTTCCACATTGATCGTTCTCTTAATAAACTGGTCTTTGATGCCTTGGCCTCCACAGGCACCAATTTCTAACAAAATACAGTTATATCAAGTCTCTGTAGCACTAGAACACAGGCACCTGTTATGATTCGAGGTTGCATTATATCATAAGATCGCAGAGGAATTTGAATATTTTGATTGTTTTACCATATCATTTGGTANGTGGAGGCGGTGGAGAAGGAGAGCAGGGAGGAGATTTCCTCAAGGGAGGCGGGAGGGAAGGAGGACAGGAGGGAGGAGGAGGGAGTAGCAGGGGGAGAGGACTTGGAAGCATGTCCAGGCAGATCTTGTCAATCTTAGAGGTGAAAAAGAGAGGAAGATCCTCAGCGGAGAGAGAAGAGGGAGGAGGAAGACAGGGGGGGTTGAGAAGGAAGTCAAAGGTGGAAAAGAGGCGGCGAGGGTCCCGGGAGCAAGACTCAATGTGGGAGGCACAGTACTGCTGTCTAGCGAGGGAGATGGCAGAGTTGAGGAATGAGAGGCAGAATTTGAAGTGGAGGAAGTCGGTGTGGTAGTGGTATTTGTGCCAGAGGCATTCAGAAGCTCAGGTGGAGGAGCGGAGATGGTGAATGGTGGGGGTGAGCAAGGACGAGGGTTACAGGAGCGAGCCAGGTGGGAGGAGAGGGGGGCAAGGGAATTGAGAGTGGAGGTGAGAGATGAGTTGAAGGCGGAGATGGCAGAATCAGGGGAGGAGGAGGAGAGTACTGAGGGGGGAAGAGGAGAGAGGGAGGAGGCAAAGTCCTGGGGCACAATAGCCTGCAGGTCGCGAAAGGGACGGGGCCTCCAGCCGACCGCAGGGGCAGTTTGTAACCACCCCCCACCCCCAGATTGTAAAGCCAGGGATTAAATTGTAACCCCCCCCAGCACAGATTATAACCCCCCAGCACAGAATAGAAGGAGGAGGAAAACACCCCTTAGATTGTAAACCCAGGGATTGTAAAGCCCTTGAAAGCCCCAGGCTTAGATGGTAAGCCCAAGCAGGGGATAAAGGCAGAGGAAATGCTGCCATCTCCTCCTGGGCACCTCTTGAAGCTCTGACAACGGTAACGTTCTCTGTCTCTGATCCTGCCGCCACACCATGTCATGCTGCCACTTGATCATACCCAAAGCTCCATCCTCCACAAGAAACAACACTGAGGAGGGGTTTGGAGCTCCAGGGAGAGGCTGTGGTTTTACCCAGTGGCAACTTGTGTGCTATTCTTACCGCCTTATTGCCATGCCACCACATCTCCACAGCCAGGAATGGGTTTGGAGCTCCAGGTAAACACCGTGGATCTTCTTAGCACCACTGAGTGTGCTCTTCTCACCAGCTTCTTGCCGGCTCTGCTCTTCAGTTTGGGGGAAATCTCAAAAAACTTGGGAAAATCACAGAAGTCATGGGAAGATCTCAAAGGTCATGGAGGGAGGCAAAAGTCACTAAAAACATGACTTTTGTCATGACCATGACAAATTCTTAGCCCTATTTATGTGGTCTGGCTTCCTGCAATCACTCAGGTTTTTAGCCTTGGGATGCTCCTCAATTCATTGCTGCACATGGAACATCAGGTTGTGGAAGTGGCCAGGAGCACTTTTCACCAACTCCATCTAGTGAAAAGGCTGCAACCTTTTTTTTTTCCAGACTAGGACCTGGCCACTGTCATTCATGTTTTACAAAAGAACATAAGTAGTACCATACTTGGTCAGACCAATGGTCCATCGAGCCCAGCACCTGTCTCCGACAGTGGGCAATCTCAGTCGCTGGGATATCCAACAGGTCACAATGGGACAATCTTTTCCCTGTTGTTCACTTCCAGCTCCAGACAGTAAGAGGTTACGATCCCCCAAAACTAGCCAACTAATAGCTGCTAATGGACCTATCCTCCATAAACTTGTTGTGGCAGGCCAGAGTCTTGTAAGAGACTGGACCTTTAAGAGAGTTAGTGCCAGCACTGAGGTGGCACAAGCAAGGTTGCAGGTGCTACATTAGAGGGAGGATTGTACCTAATTGCAAGTCTGCTGAGTGAGGGTGTGGCAGCATCCAGCCCTCGGGAAACACACCTGAGGCAGCTCAGAGAGATACTATTGTGAGGGCAAGAGCATAGAGGGAGAGCTCTGCCAAGAGTAAAGAGTTGGAAGTCTGGTTCAGGAGACTGCAAAAATGTAATAGCCAGAGGTGAACTGGCTGTAAAGACAATGGGAAGGGTCAGAGCTGAGGAAGCCTGATCCAGAGACAACTGGGGGCTGCTGAGAGCAGCTGAGATAGAGAGACTTTGGGAATCCCAGGGTGGGTCTGGTTACATAGACTGCTCTTGAAGAAGAACTGCTACAGGGCAGGGAGCCTGGCTTAGATATGGTATATGCCTAGAGACTAATGGTGGAGTTGACAAATAAATTGACTTAAGAGCTGATTCTCTGCAAGACTGTTGATTGTTTGGGCCCTGATCCTACATGACTTACACCAGGCAAGTGGCCACCATGGTACACTTGTCCAATCCTTTTTAAAACCCAGCTATACTACTGGCCTTGACCACATGTTCCGGCAACAAATTCCACAACTTAATTTTGCAATGAGTAAAAAACAAACACACATTTATTTGTTTTAAATCTGTTACTTGTTAGTTTCATCGGGCGTTCCCTATTTCTAGTACTATTTGAGAGGGTAAATAACTGTTCCCTATTGGCTTGTTCTACATCACTCATGATTTTATAAACTTCTATCATATCCCCACTCACATGTCTCTTCGCCAAGCTGAAGAGCCCTAGCCTATCTAGCCTCTCTTCATAGGGGAGCTGTCCATACCCTTTATCATTTTTGTTGCCCTTCTTGGTACGTTTTCTATTTCTACTATATCTTTTTTGAGATGGGGTGACCAGACCTGCAAACAATACTCAAGGTGCGGTCACACCATAGATTTAAATAGAGGCATTGCGATATTTTTGGTTTTATTCTCTATCCCCTTACAAATAATTCCTAACATCTGGTTTGCTTTTTTGACATTATGTTGTGATATTTTCAGTTTTATTCTCTATCCTCTTACGAATAATTGCTAACATTCTGTTTCCTTTTTTGACCGCCGCCACAGACAGAGATGAGGATTTCAATGTATTCACCACAACAGGTGTTTTTAGACAAGCACCTCCCCACCCATCCATCATATATATTGCAGGGCTGTATTGGTGCCCTATGCAGCCTCGCAATATGCATGATGGGTGCGTGTCCTGTGCGTGCTGGTCCGCGGGGCTTAGGATTGGCCCCACCAAGAGCATATTACACTAGTACTTCAGAGTCTGTGCTGGCTCCCAATAGTTTTCCAAGCACAATTCAAGTTGCTGCCAGGTCCAGCCTCACCACAGGGTGACCGCATCCCTGCTCTTTCCAGGGGCTCTGTATGTATCATCAGTGTATCAAGGCCATGCAGCAAAGACACACAGAGAGGCTTTCTCAGTGGATGCACCATAAATCTAGAACTCCCTTCCACTAGAGCGTTGCCAAACCTTGATTCTGAACGTTTTCTAGAGGCAATGTAGGACCTTTTTATTCAGCCAAGGGTTTGGCAGGTGTGGACAGAACATATTTAAATGGCTTTACATATGTATATCTATTTTATATTTTTTATATGTTGTAACTCACACCGCATCCAAGGGAAAGGGTAGGATATAAATTTTTAAAAATACGTTGAATTTAAAGATTGAGTTTCCTTTTAAACCAAACTTCTCTTTTCCTTCCAGCCTAAATCAACTGAATGTGCAACATTTTTGCATGGGATTCCTGTTCTTCCCTATATCCATTTCCTGAAAACTGGAATCTGCTTCCCTCCAAGCTGTATTAATTGTTAAGAGCTGAGTCTGTTAAATGGCACTTAACACATTTGCTTCTTATCCTGCATAACCTAACTTAATAGTTCAAATTGCTTAAAGGGTTCAGGTCCGTTATAGATTACATCAAACCCTCACATTGGGGGGTGGGGTGGGGAGAGAGATTTTATTTATGAAAACAAATGATTCCGTTCTAAGGAACAACAGGTATACTGGCTCTGGAGCACAATCCCCCACCCCACACCTCACCCGGCAACCCACTCATACTCCCTAGACCCAGTATACTTTTCATTACATTAATCATACCCATAGAACACATACCTTCTAAATGTATAGGCAGTCATTTAACAGGCAAAAACACCAAATATGTAGCAAAGAAATTCCGAGACATTATAATAGCTAGACTCTAGCCACTGATGGGGGACACTATAATCCAAATATCTTGTTCCTAAAAGCCAAATGTGTCAATAGGCACATTTGCTTTCTATTGACTCTCCATTCCATTCTGTCCTCTGTTTTCATTCATGGAACCAAAAAGACAGGTATCTCTGGACCAGGTGTATTGGTCATTAGATGAGTTAGATTATAGGTGGGCAAAATTCATCTACTGCCCTCTCATCATTCCAAAGGGCTAACAATCTTTTTTTGAAGAAGTAGCATCTCAACCCCTGCCAAGATGCAGTGCCTGGAAGATGGGAGTCACTTAGCATTCCATCGTGTTTAGCCTGAGATTGCATGAAAGATTTCATCCTTTATAATCATAACTGTACATCACCACTCATAAGATCAAAATTCATTCACTCACTCACGTTATCTGAAATAAAATAGCACAAATGTAGATGCAAACCTATTTTTTTATTGCTCTGTTATAGCTGTCTGTACTTGCAAATAACTAAATATATAACCAAATGAAAATAAATACATATAGCAAAGGTAGCTTTTCACACATAGTATGTCAAGGCCTTCAAATGAGTTTTAGGCAAATATCAGCTATTGTGCTGTCCAATTCTAAAGTGAGAGATACACAACAAGCCCTAGAAAGGTGTTGATGAATGTAAACAAAATCATATTTCTTAGTATTACTTGCAGGTTGTACAATGTGTTATTTACGGACTGTGCCAGTCAAACAGAGGTACAGTGTCCCAAAATAATGGGAAATATTAACATGTTCCTTCACACTATTAAATCCATAAGCAATATAGATTTTCTAAACCTTGGCCTTTTTTACATAATACGGGCCCACTCATGCCCACACAGGTTTGCTGCATGGGCATGAGTGGGTGCCGCCCGTGTAAATGCTGTGGCGGGTGGGTATACGTGCGTGCATGCTCCTGCAAAACATGCATTCGCACCCACCTCCACCCATCACCCACTCACGGGGCAATTGGAAAATGGCAATTGTTCAGTGAGTGGGGATGCAGGGGGGATCAGCGTGCGCCTGTGTGCACTGCTCCCCCGCAAAACCCATGCTGCCGTGCGCACACCAATCCCCACACACCTGCGGCCTGTATAAAAAAGGCTCTTAATCACAAATATGCTTAAATTGTTATTCACCTGTCTGCTTTGTTTCTTTCTTTCTGTTCTTTTGTAATCATCTTTTGTAATCAGAACACATCAGACTCACATTGGGTGTTTTTAGACAAGTGTCTCCCCATCCATCATGCATGTTGCAGGGTTGCATTGGCACCCTATGCTGCCCTGCAACCTGCATGATGGGTGGGGAGGCGCTTGTCTAAAAACACTTAATTTCAGCAGATCTCAGTTTGTGTTTCATCACTAAAATAATAAGACATTTCTAAAAGAAATTCTTTTTGAAAACTCAGCATTCTGGGTGAAAACCTGGACCAAACAGTCATTTTAAAAAAGCGCTTAGGGACAGGTCTTCAAGTGCTCAGTATTGAGAACCAGAGCCCCACTTTCCAAAAGAGTGTAGCTGTTCTTTTGTTGCAAAACTAAGGGTTACGTTTTCAAAAGTGCAAAGTACTAAGCTACACTATGGATGTTTTTAAACAAGACAATAGCCCATACCAGGAGGGTGTTCAGCCTATGTTTGCTGCCCGTTTATTAGATGGCTGTGAGATGCACACCCCTGTGTGCAACAGAGCCTCGACGCATGGCAGAGTCCTGGGGAATCATGGGCCCACCATGTAGGCCGATCTGTGCCAGTGTTTGCACCTGTCTATTAGGGAGCACACAGCCTCCGATGCAGACAAAGCACCTAGAGTGCACCCAGCGGTCAGAGCAGCAAGTGTGCTCAGCTCACTACTCTCTCTCTGTGGGGCTTCTACTGTTTAGTTTCACTTTGGAGCACTCAAAAAAGCAGGAAAAACAACAACAGGAAGCAAACAGGGTAAAACAAGACCACCGCTTGATAGAGGAGACTCCCCAAACCCCAAATATGCTTTTTTTTCACTGCAATTCAACTCCACAAGGTGAATTAGGCCCCCCCCCCCAATTTGCCGACACACCGAAGGAGACAGGACACAAGAGCTGGGTTTTAAATGGCCGTACTCTTTATTAGGTCTGATCATAATTAAAATTAGGTGGGGGAAATCGCCTATTGCGATACAGGTCCAGTACTTGAACTTTGTCAAACATACAACAACATAAAGCAACTCAGGGGTGGTTTCGACGTACCTTTAATTACCACCCCACTCATGAACACAACGTCTCCCCCTCTGTGGCCCCTGCCATGGGTGAGGGGGACCAAAGTCCTTCTGGACTGAGTAAGGATGAGGGTGCCTGCTGACGGGGGACCATATTTGTCCCTACCGCCCTCGCTCAATACCCCTCCCAGGGAGGCTACCCCATCGCTTGCCATACCCTGATTTTCCGGTGGGTAGGCCTCCCCATCTCTTAAGGAGATGACTCGTATTTATGGTCATTTTAATCTACTCTAACCTGCAGTACTAGACCCCTGCCACTAAGGGGTCACCAGGACTACCCGGACGAGCCAGACCCCCACCTCCTACATCTTCCTCATACCCGTACCACATATCTCTTAGGGCTGCTAAATAGCAATCGTTGCCCTCAGGTGACAGGGGAGCCCCATCCCACCGATGCAGCTTGGGGTGCTTACGCGACAGGCATATTTGCCTATAGCCACTCTACCCAGGCCTATGAGCCAACTGCCCACATCCTCACTGATGGTTCCCCAGCCCTATCGATCTTACTCAGGTGCGCCCCCTTGCACCAGGTCATATGCTTGACCAGGTTATGTTCACATGACGAGGGCCGATGGGAAAATCTTCTTGCTCTCCCACCCATCCCACTTGATTCTCCTGATCAGTCAGATGCCTGTGAGGCAGGGCATGTCCATTATCGCGCAGATGTAAAATGAGGACATAGGGCAGGGGACCCCCTCGATGTTCTTCAAGGGCTGGCAGGGGTTGGTGTCACCTCATATCGCTACGGCCTTCCCGGCGTATCTCTGCTTGCACCGACCAACCCAGCTATGTTCCCCACCCGGTCTGTTCTGCCGCTTCGCCCGCCCGGCACACCAGACTGTGGCCGATAAATCCGACCTGCTTCTGGCGATGTGGCACTTGAGGGAGCAAGGTGAGAATTAAGACTGATCGTGGGAGGGGGCATGCCAAACATAGGCCCGGAAAGCCCCCCGGTCACCAGGGGCCCAGTGCCCGCACGCCCTGTTTTGACATGGCGGCCACTGCCGTGAAACTGGCAACTCCTTTGCGGAACGAAAGGTATGCTTTGATCGCCTGACCTGGGCATAACCCCAGGCCCTGCTCGACCTGACCACCTGCCCTCTCCCTCTCTGGTCAGTTTTCGGGTGGCAAATGGGCAAGAGTATGGTCGCTGAAAGAAGCGCCCTACCTGTGGTGTCCTTGGCTGATTAGGCTACGAGTTCACTTATAGGAAGAGTCCCGAAAAGCACAAGCTCAAACAACTATTTAAACAATGCAATCTCATAACCATCAAATGAATGTGGGGAAGCATCCCACACATGTCCAGCAGCACAGTTGGGGCAATGGGGGACTGATGGCCCGGAGTGCAACCTGGAATCAGTCACCTAGCGACAAGAAACCCCTGTCTGGAGTGGGGTGTCCTGTGAGGTTACTCACGCACCCAGGTGCCGCAGTTTGCCAATTGGGTGTCAGTGACGTGGACAAGAGCTTGGTTGTCACACCAGAATAGCACTGTGTGTTATGTAACTCGGCTGACCAGAGATGGATGGCTAGTACAATGGGCAAAGGTGCGGGCCCCCATCCCTTCCCCAGTGGGTTCGGGAATCCCAGCCCGGGATGTGGGTCCAACGTCGGAAGCCAGAGACATACCACAGGACCAAATAGGCAGGCCTGAAAAGCTCGAGGAAAATGAGTTCCTTGGTGATCTCTGGGTTGCTCATTCAGGTGGCCCGGATGCTGCCACACACCTGTCTCTGAATAATAATCTGAACCAAGGTTGCCAGCTGCGTCAGAGACAGTGCACCTGAAGCACAGCCTACAACAGTAGCTAGTTCCTCCAGAAACTGGTTCCATTGAAACTGGGCCAAAAATCTCGCCCCGGTCTCTAGGTCCTCCTTCATTTCCTTGGTGAACCTGATATGATGGTAGGGAGGTGGATTACCCATGAGCTTAGCAATAGAGACGGAGCAGGAATGCCCACCCCGGTACCACCACCCGCCATGCAAAATTCAGGCTCGCCAGCAACAACTGGAGATCGCGGACCATACCCTTTGCTGCTCCCAGGTACTCCTCCCCCTTGACCCAAAGGACCCTCAGTTTACCTCCGGGTAGGCGGGAGACAGCAGCACCCATGTCCAGCTCTATCCCAAGATACGCCAGTTTAATGGTCAGTCCTTGTCTTTCCGGGGGTACGGGGGATACCCAATTCTCCCGCTACCCATTGCAATGACTGCATCGACACCCCTCATTCAGTCACGATGGAACGTCTGGTGAAGAGGAAACCATCTAAAAATTTGGTGACTCCCCTCACCTTGGTCCAGTGCCTGACGATCCATTCAACAAGGGAACTGACTCTCTCAAAGGCTGAACTAGAATGGAGCACCCTGTTGGCGCGGACTTGTCAAAATTAGTACCAGCCATTGAATTGGAAACCTAGCAGGTGGAAACTTTCTGGGTGGACTAGGAGGAGACGAAACTCCGCTTTAATGTTCCTCTTTGCCAATATGGTGCCAGGACCAAATCGCCTATCCAGGTCCACTGCTAGGTCAAACCATGCCTGGTGAACTGAAGTAAGTTTTCTGGGCATGGCATCATTTACTGAACTGCCCCGGGGAGTGGGAAAGGAGGATGATTTAATCTAAATTCCCATGGGGTCTTTTTGGGGACTATACCCAGGGGGTAAAACCCCATTCCGGGGAGAGGGGGGCAAGGAAAGGGTCACCACCCTCCCTCTGCTAGCTCTTCTATGACCTTTGCCTGAACTCCCTGTTCCATCCCAACCACGGATTTCAGGTTGGGGGCTACCTGCTGCTGCTAGACCTCAAGTGCTGGGATCTTGACACCCGCTAAAACCAAGCTCACATACACAGCTTCCTCCTGATCAGGATGCCCTTGGAGGGCCATTTCTAACTGATTGACCTTAACTGGAGTTGGGGCTCTTACCAGGCAGCTCAGGTTGCCGCCTCCTTGCCCTCACTTTCCTATTCCCCCAGGGTTGGGTCTTCCCTTGGCACCAAAATCTTGCCTGGGGACCCGCAGAGACCGCATGGTGCCCCGAGCAAGTGGGGCAGGTGTGTCGAACCTGCAAGTCGCACGGGAACAGCTTCTGGATTGGCTGAACTCCCAGCACATACCCTGTGGGGAAGCCGAGTGCTTCTCCTCCTTCTGCACACAAGGTATCAGCGGCGGATGTGGCACCCCCATTTGCCAGCATAAGACGTTAACTGCTCTAGGGGCATTGTCCATCCCGCTCCTACAACTGAGCTAGAGGTCAGTAGCATGCAGATCCCACCTCGGTCCTGGGGTGTATGCCACCCCATGTCGAAAGGCCTCATCATACCACAGTCATGCCCCGAAAGGACTCACCTCGTATGCACGCATACTTGAGGAGATCGGTGGCCCGGTGGGGAACGCCTCTATCATGACCCCTTGATATATGGAGAAGGCCATGGTCCAAGTGGACCAGTTTGTTTCAACTTCGGGGCGTTTGAACCTTTCCCTCTCTATTTTTGTCATCCTGCTCAGCCGGGTCCACTATAGGACTGAGCAGGAGGGCAAATATATCGGCATATTCCCCACACCAAATTCTCTCCCGAGTAGCAAGGAGGAGGTGGTCCTGATTGGGGCAGAGTCCGTCCCTTGCAAGTGGGCGCCTGCCTCACCTGGGTTGTGCTGATGGCAAGGGAAGGAGCCTCCTGCTGAGCAACTGGTTGTTGGACATGATGCTACACCAGCACTTGGGGGGCATGCTCACTCCTCCTGATCCTTCAACACAGATCATCGCTCTCCTGCCCACGGGGCTCCATACACACTGGCTCATCCCAGTTTGATGAAAAGAGGGGAGGGCTCCTCCGCCCAACCCCACAAGGGGGGGTGACCAGGGACACACACACACCCAGGCCCGACCCTATGGCAGGCCGGAGCCAAGGGGGGTAGGGGGGATTCTGGGTAAAAGACAGACGGACACACATACTCCCATTTTTCAGATGGGAAACTTAGTGCGAAACTGTGACCTGCCCAAGGCCACCCAGTGAGTCGGTCAAGGGGAGACCCGAACCCTGGTCTTCCAGGTCCAAGACCAGCACCCTATCCACTACACCACACTGGCGCTTGCCACGGGCAGGGCCATCCCATGGGCTGCCTGCAGGCGGCGCATATCCCCCTGAGGGGAGGCGCCCACCCCAAGCCTCCCCCACCCTGAAGCCCCATCCGACATGGCAGCCACTGGGAGGGGGGCAAGGGGGAGGGGTCCCACACTCCCTCCAGCTGTCCCGCAGGGCCCGGTTGCCCCCAATCGGAGCTCAGCACTGGCACCCCCAGATCCATGTGTTGCTGGTGGGCTGGTGATGTGCCGCCTCCCTACCGCAGGGGTGGCGGGGCAAGGCCGAAATCTCATTCAAAGGGGTTCCCCCGCCTGGCCCCGCAGGGACCAGGGGGTACATGGGGCAGGGGGGACAAGCCCCTAGACAGATTGTAAGCCCTAGGGGCAGGGACCGTGTCTATTTTATTACTTTGTAAAGTGCCAGGTACACTGCTGGCGCTATATAAATGTTTGTTAATAATAATAATAATAGACACTGGTCCCAGAGGGGACCCGCTCTGAGCTCCCCCGTGAGCACTCTCAGTGGGGAAAAGGGGGCCTCTAGTTCCCCTCATAGTAGGGTCGATCTAAACAGATCCCCCCCCCCCAGGGTGGCCAACTGAATCAGCTGCAGGGCCTACTGCTTCCATCACCCAGGCTCACCTCATGGCCCAGCGGAAATAAGGCCACAAGGCCGGGCTCGAGCTCCAGTCTCCCATGTCCCCGACCCCGCACTTAGCCCACCAGGTCCTCACAGCCCACCAGGGCATCCCTTCTCCCCTTCGGGGGGACCCGTTGCCACGGGGGTGTTGGGCCAGAACCCCCTGGGTCTGGGCCCTCCGGCCCAGTCCCTGGTGTCCTGTGGGCTTAACTGACTTGCTGGGCCCTGCGCTGCTGCTTCTTTGCAGCGGGCAGGGCTTTTTTCCTCAGCCTCCCCCCTCACAAACTGGGGAGACACTCTGGACCCTACCTAGGTCCAGGTCGAAACGATGCAGCAGCGGCTCAGACCACTGCTGATTATGTCAGGCTCCAGCCTGCAACTGAGGCTGGGGCCACGGAATGCTGAACGTGTGCCCCACCCAGTCGGACGGGACCCACGTGATTCTCTAAGCCTATCAGCGCCCATCAGGGTTGCCTAGCAACCCCGTTGGGGTTCTAGCTTCCTGTCCAGCGCAGCCGCCTCTTCTCCCGCCTTGGGGCTCTGCAAACCCTGAGGCGGGGAACATCCCAGCCGTCCTGCCTCCCTCCTAAGCGGGCGCGGCAAAGGGCCTACCGCCGTCCACCCCCGTGAGCAGGGGGGGAGGCAATTTTCAGCACCGAGAAAACAACCACCCACAGGCAAACTGATGGTTAGGATAGGTAAGGGGTACATGGCACCAGCATTCCGGGAGTCTCTGTCTCCTCCCCACCCCCAGCAAAAAAGGTATTAGTGATTAATGTTGATGATGTCACATGCTCAAAATGGGGTGGTGTGCTGGTGGAGTGTGTGCTGGGTATTCTGGGGAGCGACCAGAAACTACTGGGGGGAGTAAGCAAGAGGATAGCATGAATCTGGGGCAAGTTTGAAGTGAAGAGCGAATAGTTAGGGCAGTGTGAACAGGTATTGGGAGACTGGGGTTGAGTGAGGGTTGTGTGCTAGGGGATACTGGGGAGAGTGATGAGGTACAGTGGGACAGGGGTATGGAAGCACGTATGGAAGCACTGGGGCAGAGTGATAGGGTGGGGAATGTGTTGGGGGAGCGAAGTGGTAATAAGGGGGTTCTTGGGAACAATGATGGGATACAGTGCAATTTGGGTAAGAGACTGGGTGGAATGTGAGGGGAGAGGGGAAATGGGTGGTAGGAAGCAGGTAAAGAGGTTTCTGGACAGAAAGGTTAGCTGGGCACTGGCAGAGGAGTATGGTGTGGGGGCCCACTGCTGGGACAGCAGGGCTGCAGTCAGGATCGTCATGTTTCAGTACACGGTGAGGGATTCTAGTATATATGTTCGCCCCCACCCCAGAGGCAGCTGAATTACAATACATGGTGAGGAATTTCAGTATATATGGTCACCTCCACCCCATAGGCAGTCACATTTCAGTGCACGGTGAGGCTATGAAATTCAGAAATTTCACTGGTAGGGTATTAATCATGGTAGTATGCCAGCAGGGGGAATTTAGTGCATTGCAGCCTCAAAAAACAAGGAAATCCTAAGTTAAGGCTCTTACAAATTCAAACATGCTCCAAAAAGCATGGTCATTATAAATTAAGTCTCCTGCCTTAATTCCATGCTATGTAAGCAGTAAAGACATTGTAGTCTCACTGATTATGCTTGCTTACTACTTATGCTCCATGTATCCAACCTTTATTATTATTATTATTATTATTAAACATTTATAAATGTTTGCCTTTATCTTTCAGCCCCAATCTTCTTCCTTTGCAGGTTACGGGCAACACTGAAGCTAGGGAGAGAAGGGGTGAGTGGGAAGCTTGCTGCCCCCTTACCTCTTCCTTTCCCTATGTCCTTTCATTTGGGTTGGGGAGAATGGGACAGTTGAATAATTGGATGGTGTATATTGGGGAAGCAAGGCTAATGCATGCAGGATATGTATACGCAGACAAGAATGGGAGCAGTTGGGAAGTAGGAGAAGTATTTTCATTGAAAGGAGGAAGCCACGTGTTGGAGGAGTGTTTATTTATGTGTTACAAACTTTTATACCCCGTCTCTCCAGCAATCAAGCAGCTCAAGGCAGCTTACAAATAAAAGCATTTTAAACCAACAAAGATAAAATATTAAAAAACCAATACAGAACCCACTAAAAACTACAAATGGGGGTGCCACAAAAAGACAGAAAAAAAAGCACGTTCCCCCCCACCCACTCTCGCCAAAGGTCTGGCAGAACAGTCAGGTCTTACAACTACGACGAAAGGAGGCAAGGTCCGGGGCCACCCAGGACTCCGCCAGGAGGAAGTTCCACAGCCTAAGAGTGGCCACTGAGAATGCCCTCTCCATCGTCACCCCCAAAGTAACCTGGGGGACATCAAGAAGGGCATTCCTTGCAGACAGCAGAGGTCGATCAGGACATGGAGAGTGAGATGATCCTGCTGGTAGGTGGGGCCCAGGCCGTTTAGGGATTAATAGGTAAGAACCAACATCTTGAATAGGGTCTGGAAAACTATTGGAAGCTAGTGCAGAGAGTGGAGCACTGGTGTAATGTGCTCACGGAGGTCCGCCCCCATAAGAAGGCAGGCCGCTGCATTCTGTACCAGCTTCAGTCTCTGAACCATCACCAAAGGTAGCCGCATGTAGAGTGTGTTGCAATAGTCCAGTCTTGAGGTAATGAAAGCATGGACGATGGTGGCCAGGTCAGAGTCTGAGACATACAGTCTAAGCTGTCACACCAGATGTATTTGGCGAAATTCCCCTCTTGCCACAGCCTCTACCTGAACATCCAGATGGAGTTGCGGATCGAGGAGCACTCCCAAACCCTGAACTTGGGAGACCGGTGAGGGGCGAACTCCATCAATGTAGGGTGACACCACCCCCACCGTTTTACCCACCAACAAAACCTCCGTCTTGTCAGGATTAAGCTTAAGTTGGCTTGCCCACATCCAGTCCCCCACAGCTGCCAGACACTGGGTAAGCACTGAGACTGCTGGGTCTGGGTTGGATGAAAAGGAGAGGTAAATCTGGGTTGCATTAGCATATTGATGACACTGTACCCCAAACCCCCTCATGACCTCACCCAGAGGCTGCATATACATGTTGAATAGGAGGGGCGACAGACTAGAACCTTGCAGGACTCCACTGATGAACAGTCCCCGAGTGAGCACCACACGCTGAGTTCTCCGGGCCAGGAAGGAGCAGAACCATTAAACAATTCCCGCCCACCCTGGCACGGTCCCACAAGTGAGCCACCAACATCTCATGGTCAACAGTATCAAAAGCAGCCAACAGATCTAACAATATCAACAGGGTCGAATGACCCTGGTCCAATTCCTGGTGAAGGTAGTCAACCAAAGCCACAAGCGCAGTCTTGGTGCCAGAATTCAGACAAAAGCTGGACTGTGAAGGATCCAGAAAACCGATGCAGTCCAGATACCCCTGCAGCTGCTGAGCCAACACCCATTTAATAACCTTCCCTAAAAGGGAAAGGTTAGAGACCAGCCGATAACTGGCAAGGGAGTCAACGTCAAGAAGTGATTTCTTGAGTAGGGGATGCACTGCTGCCTCCTTGAGGCAGCTTGGCATTCTGCCCTCCCGAAGGGAGGCATTGACCACCCCCGCCAGCAAAGGCCCTAACATCTCCCGGCTGGCCTTAACCAGCCAGGATGGGCACGGGTCAAGGTGACAAAAGGTGGCTCTAACAGCTCCCAGGACATCCCCCGCCTCAGTGGCCGACACCCACTGAAATTGATCCCATTAAACCAGACAGGGTAAGGCTTCCACAACCTCTGGTTCTCCTAATGCCAAAAATGTGGCGCCGAAGTCATGGTGAAGTTAAGATATTTTATCCACAAAGTCATTAACAAACATGTCACAGCAGGCCACTGATATTTCCAGTTCCAGACGGAGGGAGGCTGGACCAGCCCCCGCACCACCCAGAAAAGCTCTGCTGGACATGACTTCGCAGATGCTATCAGGGCAGCAAAAAACTCCCTTTTTGCTGCCCTGACCTCCATGGCATAGGCTTGCAAACTAACTCTATGCTGCAATCTGTCGACTTCAGCATGAGACCGATGCCACTGTCACTCTAACCGTTGCCCTTCCTGCTTCAGCAACTGCAAGCCCTCCGTACACCATGGGGCCAGCAATGCGGACGCCTTGGGAGCAGACGTCTTGGAGCCAGGCAGTCAATGGCCTCAGACAGAAGGTGTTCCAAAAAGTCACGAGGTTATCGAGCGGTCAGCCATCTGGCTAAGAGGGCAATCCTCCAAGAGCATTCTGGAACTTCTCTGGTTCCATTAGTCTCCAGGGATGAACCAACCAAACAGGTTCCACAACCTTCCAGGGGCAAATATGCGCCAAGAGGCAGACCCTCAGGAGGTAATGATCTGTCCACGACAAGGGCTCAGCTAACACCTGTCCCACCAACAGATCCCCCCACCTCAAGACCAGTGCAGAAAATCAGGTCCAAGGTATGCCCTCCATCCTGAGTAGGGCCGACAACAACTTTGGACAGATCCATGGAGCATCCATGCTTTTGGAGCATGATTGAATTTGTAAGAGCCATAACTTCTCTCTTAAACCAATGTTTTTTTTATTATAGAATTGCTAAATCAGTTAATCTGAAAGTAGCCACAATAAACACAATTCTTTAAAAAAAAATTAAATCGTGTTACCCTGCCACATATTATAAACCTACCTAAACTAAGTAGCAAAAAGGTATATAAAGTTTTGAACTATGATATTTGATATCCTGTCTTATTTGCTTTGGTGGAAGACGAAATAGTTGATGCTGACATGTATCATGCTGTCTTTAATATCTTAGTGAGCAACCACTGAAGTAAGAGAGCAGTTCACACCTGAGAACTATTGTTTTAAGCTCTCCATCAACTGTGAGACAAATGTCTCTGCTAAGATCCTGAAGAACAATTCAGAAGTCTGTCCATAGTACTTCTCTCTCTCTCACCAGCTGGCCCCCCACAACTTCCCACAAGGGCACGCACCTGAAGTATTATACATACAATTAATGCAATTTAGGCATAATCTGAAATACAGAGCTTCTCAAATGTCATGAGATTTAAAATTTATGGCAGGCCACCTTGATTTTAAAGTCATCAAGTTAAATTTCATATTGTATAGATAATTAATAAACCATAAAATTACATAGTTTGATATAAAATGATATAGTTTTATATATTGGTATTGTGAACGTTGCTGGATTTTAAGGCCCTCTACATTTGAGGCCAGCTCATGGTTGATTGATTGATTAGTTTTATTATGGCTCTAGCAACTGCGATGGCCATTTGAAAAAGAAAAGAATCAAATATACAACAAAATACAACATAGTTTACATATTATACATGCATACAAAAACCAACATCAAAATATACTTTAAATTGTAAAGAAGATAAACATTGGGAATTATAACCCTTTGCCCAAACTTAAAAAGACCACTATTTTAAAAATGAAAAGGATAATATATCCAAAATATCCGTTCCTACTTATAAGATTCAGTTCCCTTAAACGACAGCGCCTTCCTACTTTCAGGGTCCATCTTACTACATCCTTCAGGCCAAGGATAACAATAAGTGAATCCTCAGACACTGAAATTTAATCATGTGCTATCCTTTTGTCTCTTTTCCTTGTCCCAAACCTACCTATTAGAACCTGACCTCGTCTATGGAAAATGTTTTACTAC
>QEPC01005332.1:894247-911449 GCA_003113815.1 Sphenodon punctatus
TGCTCCGCTGCATCTAATACCGTACACCATAAGGGCGAATAACTACCATATAGAGGCAGAATGGTAAAGATTAAGTTAGAGGGTTGAGGACTATAAGAAGCAACTTGGTCAGATGACAAAACCCGGCAATCACTACAAGTGGGGCTTACATGGATCTCATCCCTTAGCTGTAAATTCCCACTGCCCTCAGCTAAGGGTTGGCACTGAAGGCCAAAAGCTGTTATCCAAGAGGGCAACTCCTTGCTCTTAGGGGGCCAAAATGACCCCTTATCTCCCAGAGTCTCTTGCCGCGGATTGGGTTCCAGAGGTCTAACCGGAAATACTGCCAAATCAAGTTTTTCATGTATCTGCTGCACTTGGGAACACATGAATTTTATAGATTCAGCAGTAACCTTCATGTGCGTAGATAGAAATTCAATCAAAAAGTCACTACCCAACCGATCGCAAGAGTCTGAATCATCTTGAGGAAACAGCACACTTTTTTCTCGAGTGCTGGCAGGGGTTGAATGTTTAGAGGATACCGCAAGTTTCCCATATGAAATATGTGCAATTTGGCGACAAAAGGAAGCCTCCGTAATAGAATCATTATCTTGAAGGGAATCAGTTACCTTTCGAGAGAAAAAAGAGTCCAGCCTACGTTGTTTCTGAGTCTTGCTGCTGACAGGTGGAGAGGCTATAGAAAGGTCAGAACGTGGCCTCTTACTGGTAGCCATTTAAAGCGGGCAATATTAGTCCTCACGGGTCGCTGTAGGGAGAAAGAAATCAAAGAGAAACCCCACCCACTTCTTACTTCCCAAACCTCGCTTAACACCACTTATAGGGGGTACTTTAGGAGGGAGGGTAACCTCCTAGACCCCTAAAGAAACACAGCAAAGCCAGGAGAAAAAAATCAAGAAGTTAGGGCTCCTGCTCCGGATCGCGCCGAAGAGCGCGCAAAAGGGCGCGCCCTTGTGCACGCGGCCCTTTGGCACGTGATCCCGGCGCGCCACCGTAGCCCCACTGATGAATTTATTCTTGTAGGGGCCCGACTCCCAGCCGCTCTCCACGCAAGCCCAGGTGCAGGTAAGTTCAGGAGGGGGGGAGGAGCTGCCGCCGAACTGCTCCACTGTCGCCAGCTCATGGAACCTCACCCTAATGGGTGTCTGCACTCAGATATCACCTGCTGTTTGGGGACCCTGTAATTGCACCTTAAGTCAGCAGGAAATCAGGCTGCTGTGGTGTGTCCCTCAGTTTGGAACTTGCTTCTTCCAGATATTCATCTTGGCTCCTCCTTACTCACCTTTAAAAAGTGCTTAAAGATTTAATTTCCATGCCCCCCCCCCCGATGCTTTTAAGGGATCCACTGCTAGATTTTATTTCCTCACCTTTTACCTTTACCTTTTACAGTTATTTTAAAATGAACTTTTGTTGCACCGTTATATGTATTAGTGATTTTCTTAGCTAGATTGGAGATACAGATGCAACATCTTAAGGTTTAAGAGCTGACTCACTCTCTCAGCTTGAAGAAGCAAATGGGTTTGGTGTGTGGATGACAATGGCAGCTCTATCAGTCAGAATTCCCACCGTGGAACACCACTGTCAAAGTTAGAGAGCGTTCCTGGCTTCCCCTGCTGCCCCCAGATACACTGCAAAAGGAGGTCAGAAACCTTCCAAACTGGGGCAAAAATATAACTAAAAATATCAGAAAATGATTCCCTCGCAAACTCAAATGTCTTGCTGCTGCTTTTGCAGCTGCTGCTGGCAATGAAAAGACTTAGGGATTAATGGGGTTTTGGTTTTTTCCCCAACAAAAATAATTATGATACTGTACCTCAGGCATTATCATCCCTTGACTCCTACGACTTACACCAGTTCATCTAAATTACAAGGGCTTAAGAATCATTTCACAAACAATAAAAATTATGATCCTAAGCTTCATATCTATAAGCACTGTTATAGGAAGTAATACAATGACAAACATAAGCAGACCCAAAATGAATTATGAGAATCTGGCAAAGTAAAGAGATTGTCGGAAGACGCATTCTGAATGGCCAGTGTAGCCTTTGTTTGATACTATGATATCTATGTAGCAGCTCTCAGCACTGTACACCTGGGATCTCATCACTGGAAAAGAGAAAACAGAAGCACCTCTATGCCCATTCATTTCAGTAGGCATGGTAATGCAGTAAGAAATGCATCCGAGGCAATGGACTAGAAGAGGAAAAACTATACTATACAAACATAAGATCTACACAGAACCAGTGGTTTTGAGGAGGGCAGCTTGGGGGAGGGGAGACATTGACCCAGGTCCCCAAGTCATGGGGAGACCCACTAGGCTGAGTTACATTATATCGACAGGGCACTGTAAAACATAAATTTACTGGGGGAGGGGGAATCATCTGAGTGAGAGAAGGGAGGGGGTCCCACACTTTAGCCTCTGCTTCAGACCCGCATGAGCTAGCTCTATGAGTCTAGTGTGCACCAACGACCAATTTGTATATGCAATGACATGCCTTATTGTTGTAAATCCATATGGAAGGAACTGTTAATATTGGAATTTCAAACTTGAACTAGAAGCTTCTGTGAAAACTAATTATTTTAAAATTGCGTTACTGGAGTTCAGTATGCAGAATCATGCAAAGGGGAGTTCTCTTTCTCATTACTGTATTGAATGGAGAACGTGAAAGGGTCTCTTACTAATCATGAATATTTATTCAATAGAAAGGACAATGACAGGAAAATAAATAATTGCTCCAAGAATCAGATGGAAGGGTAAGATCTACAATGTAGTTTAGAGTCCGTGTGGTGTAGTGGATAAGGTGCTGCACTTGTACCAAGGAAGCCAGTTTTTAATCCCACCCTAGCCATGAACTCACTGAGTGGCCCTGGGAGTAGTTTAGAGGTATAGGTCTCAGCAAACTGATAATTTTTAGTTTGACAGGTCACCTAACCAGAAGTCCTGACTGACCCAGAAGCTGCGTAAAACATCAGTGTAAGGAACTTCCGAGGTCGGGTGTGTGTGTGTGTGACTTTTGGTCCCACCCACCCTGACCCGGAAGGCGGGACTTCCGGTCAAGTGACCTATCAAACTGATAGTGATCAGTTTGATGAGAAATAGAGGTTACTTACCAGTAACTCTGTTCTTCAAGAGAGTGCTGCATATTCTTACTCTTGGGATCACTTCCTGCTCTGCAGGGGCATCGGGAGACCTTGAAGTCAGCAGTTTCCAGGCAGAATACCTGGGAAGATCTAGAACATGGTGAGGGCTCTGACCATCTCCCCTCCCGTCCTGTCAAAAGCGCAGACTCAAGATCGCACGAGAACGGGACTCCATAAATAGAAGGGAGGAGCCCTCACCACCTCAGTTCCTTCCAACTCCATCCCAGGAGATTTTAATAGGTACATCTGAGACAGAGGGGAAGGAGGGCGGCTCATGAGAATACGCGGAGCTCTCTCGAAGAACAGAGTTACTGGTAAGTAACCACTATTCTTCTTCAAGGATCTCTGTGATTCTCACTCTTGGGAGAGTGAATAGCAGTTTATAACACCTACCTCGAGGTGGTGGGAGTCGAGGAAGTTAGTCAAACAATGATTGGATCACTGTTCTTCCCACTATGGTATCTGATCTTGCCGCTAGGTCCAAGGAGTAATGTTTTCCGAACGTGTGAAGAGAGGACCACATAGCGGCTTTACAGATGTTGATGATTGGGACATTGCAAAGGTTAGCCAGAGTAGTGGCTACTGCCGTAGTCGAGTGAGCTCGAAGATGATTAGATGGTGTCTTCCCAGCTTCTTGGTAGCATCTCTGAATACAAAGAAGAATCCACTTGTAAAGTCTCTGGGAAGTGGCTTTAACTCCAACTCGCTGTTCCCCATAGGAGATAAAGAGCACATCAGAGGCTCTGATGTGTTCAGTTCTCTCGATGTAGAATGAGAGAGCTCTCCTTAAATCCAAGGTATGCAGAGTTTGCTCCATACGGGATGAGTGTGGTCTTGGGGGAAAAAAACAGGTAAAGATATAGGGTGATTTCAGACGTTACGTTGTCTGAAATCACCTCAGTCAACCGCGGGGGGTGGTGGTGGTGAATGGAGGTGAACGTCTGTTTGCTCGCATCCAGATGTTCACCTCAGTCAACCACCCCCCGCGGTGAACCTAACCACGCTTTGTTCTCCCGTACCATGGCGGCGAACGAAGCGTGGTTAGGGGGAATCCGGAACGCGATGAAGTAAAAGTAATGTCTGTTACCTTACCTTCACCGCGTTCCGGAGTCCTGGTGGTGGGCGGTGGGTGGCAGCAGTGGCCATATAGGCTGCTGCGGCTGCCTGTCTTGGGGATGTCGGGCGGCCAGGGCGCACAGGGGGCGGAGCCGTGCAGCCGCACGCTGCATCGTGCGACCCCGCCCCCTCTGGGAGGGGGGGTTGCCCAACAGACATGACGGGCGGCAGCATTGACCCTGGGTCGTGGTTCGGCAGTCCCCATGGCTGGGGGCAAAGGGGAGAACGTCTGTTGGCACGCCCCTTCACCCCCGCCCATGGTCCGAACCACCCCACGGCCCAGGGTCAATGCTGCCGCCCGTCACATCTGAAATCACCCATAGTTTGGTTACACTGAAAAGGGGAAATGATTTTTGGAATAAATGAAGGGTCCGTCCTGAGGTTGACCTTATCCTTGTAAAAGCAAATGTAAGGAGGGGAGGCTCTGAGTGCTGCCAATTCACTAACTCTTAGAGCTTAAATGATCGCCACTAGAAAGACAGCCTTAATAGACAGGTTCTCCATAGAACAGGAAGCCATGGGTTCGAATGGAGGGCCCATTAATTTTGATAAAACCAGATTAATATCCCACTGTGGAGCTGGGTGAGTAATAGGGGGGAAAGTGTTCAGAAGACCTTTCCAGAAGGTCCTCATTAAAGGGTAGGAGAAGAGAGTATTGCACCAGCCATTGTAAGACGAGACGATAGAGCGGCCAAGTGTACCTTAATGGAGGAGAGGGAGAGTCCAGATTCCCAGAGATGCAACAGATATTTGAATATATGATCCATTTTAAGGGTAACGGTGTGTTTTGGGAGGCACACCGAGAAAATCAAGTCCACTTGGCTGTGTAGCACATCCTGGTAGAAGGTCTTCTAGAATTTAATAGGATAGCTGTAACCTCTGCGAATAAGTCATTAGTCATGAAGAGATCAACCAAGCACAAAGGTGGAGCATTTTCAGATTGTGGTGAAAGATGGTGCCCTGGTGGCGAGATAAGAGGTCTGGTCTGAGACGAAGTTCGGTGACCTCTGTTGTCAATTCCTTGAGGGTCTGGAGCCACGTTTGTCTTGGCCAAAGAGGGGCTATGAGAATGATGTGCGATTGATCAGATCGAATCTTGTGGAGCACCTTGTGAAGTAAGGGCATTGGGGGAAAGGCATAGAGGAATTCCCCACTCCAAGAGATTATGAAGGCGTCTGACATTGAGCCTGGTGCTAGACCTGGACATCTTTGTGTTTTCTACAGTGGTGAAGACGTCTATGGAAGGTGTACCCCAGGTCTGGAAGATGTCGTCTAAAACGCTGTCGTTTAGGTGATCAGAGAGTTGGCGGCTGAGGTGATCTGCAATGGAATTCTCCTGGCCCGTCAGGTGGATAGCTTGAAGGTGAATGTTGTGTTTGATGCTCCAGGTCTAAATCGCCTCTGCCTCGAGAGACAGACCCTAACCCCTCCCCTGTTTGTTGAGGTACCACATGGCTGCAATATTGTCTGTGATGACCAGAATGTTTTTTCCTTTTATGTGTGCCACAAGGGTCTGAGCGCCTAGCATATGGCTCTCAACTCTAGAAGATTTATGTGGAGCCTCATCTCCTGTGGGGACCAAAAGCTGTGAACCCTGAAGTTTCCCATGTGAGCACCCCATCCTGTGAGGGAAGCATCTGTCGTGATGGAAATATCTATGTGCAGGGGTTCGAATGGGACACCCTGAAACACGTGAGTCGGGTTTGTCCACCAACGGAGGCTGTTTAAGATTTTCTTTGGTATGGTTACTTTCCTGTTGAGGGAGTGAAGGGCAGGGTAATATACTTGCTTGAGGCATTGCTGCAGAGGCCTCATGTAAAGCCTCACATAGGGAGTTACCATTGTGGTGGATGCTAGGAAACCCTTGAGGCGAAGGAAAAAACGTATCATCCTGGTGCCGTGTGAGTGTAGGTTCTCTATAATGTGGATGATGTTTTCAAACCTGTCCTGAGGGAAATAAGCCCTGCCCTGTATCTTTTTATGTATTTGTTGAGAAGTCTAAGATCCAAAATGGGTCTGAACCCTTCATCCTTCTTGGGGACCACAAAATAGCAGGAGTAGAATGCAGTATTTTGTTCAGAAGGAGGAACTCTTTCTATAGCTCCCTTTAAAAGGAGCTTCTCAATTTCAAGAAGTATTTGGGTCTTGTGAGAGGAGCCCCAAAGGGGCAGGGGGGGGAGTTGGGGAGGAACGAATGGAATTGAATTGCGTAGCCAAACCTAATTACTTCTCTGACCCAGCAGTCATGGGTGAGGGATGCCCATTGGTCATAAAAGGGCAGGAGACGGTTATAGAATGAGGGAAAAATCTCCTTCCCTCTCTTGATCTGAGTTTAGCTAAAAACGATTTTTGGGGGGTTGACCAGAGGAATAATTGGAAGAGGGTGTCCCTTTTCCCCTCTGCTTATTGAATCTCTTTCTGGGCTGGGAGAAAGAGGGTTGGGATTGTTGGGATTGCGGGGGAAAACACCTTCCAGTCTGAAAAAGTAAGAAGAACGTTGTTTAGGGGTATAGGAGTAAGGAGCAGATGATGGATAATATCGCCTCCTCATTGCCCTGATAACCCCCACAGACATAGCAGTCTGGCTAGTCTCCTTTATCCTTTTGAGGGTTTCATCAGTGGATGAAGCGAACAGACCCTCACAATCAAAGGGCAAATCCTCAATCCTGGTTTTGTTTTCTGGTCTGAGCGCTGTGGATCTAAACCAGGCATGCCTTCTGAGAGTTATAGAAGAGGTCATCCCTCTAATATTACAATCAGCTATGTGCATATTAGCCATTAGCTGAAATTGGGATATTTGCATTCCCTCTTTCTGGATAGCAGCAATCTGATTGCGATCCGTAGTTTTGCTCAACTGAGACCAAAGCCAGTGTTGGCAACCGCACATAGCGGAGGCATAATTAGAAGCCCTAAGGGACAACGTTTCCAAAGAAAAGACCTTTCTCCCCAGGACATCCAAACGTCTCCCCTCCCTGTCGGACGGGGAAGTTTGGAGGCCTCCTGCTCTAGTCTTGTTTGAGGCTGCTGCAATGACCAAAGAATTAGGAGGAGGATGCTTGTAAAAGATATTTGCCCCTTCCTTGGGAATGGCATAAAGGGAGTTAGCCAGCCTAAAGCCTATTAATGGGAACAGCAAAGGAGGGTTTGGTCCATACAGAGGAGGACGGTTCCATGAGCTATTCAGACATGGGAATCATAATGCACCCTGATTCAACACTGCCTAAGATGCCAAAAACTGGTCCTGATTGGGTGGTTAACCTTAGTGGGAAGTTTAGGTAACACTGAGACCAGTCTCTTCAGCATGGCCTGAAAGACCGTCGTGTCCTCAGTAGCTAGAACAAGATTAGGTTCCGACACAGTATCCGGTGGGGGAGGGGAAATGGTCTCATTCTCCTCTTGAATTGGTGAACAGGAGGAGGATGAAGGGGATGCAGATCTTCCCATTGAAGCCTCTAGAGCAGGTGGAGGCTGAGTTGAAGCTAGTTAATCAGTGAGAGGGTGCCCTAAAAGGGAGCTGAGGAAGGTGGTCCCCAGGGGCTGTGCTTATCTGGTACCAGGAGGTGGCTTCACTGCTCGCTGCGTGGGTACGGTAGTCTCCTGTCCTTCAGGAACGGAAGGTGTAGGTGCCGGAGGTGGGGAAGGAGCAGATGGAGCCATCGAACGAGGCTTCGGAAGGGGTATTTGCGATATTTGTAGGAGGAGGTCTAGAAACTGTAGCAGTTGGCATTGCATGAGGAGGGGCAGGAGGGATATAGCAGCTCACATGGTGAGCTCACACGGTGACTCCGAGGGTAGTCATGGTATCGACGGTACTGTGAGCCCTCATAAGGTGAACAGCAGGAGCAGGGAGAGCACATCCTCTGGTCCCTGTGGTACCGGAGGGTTGTGTCCAGTAGTCTGGATGGAGACCTGTCTGTATACCTGCTAGGTCTGTCCGATTGCAGGGGTCTATACCTGGCAGGAGACCTGGATTGTAATTGTCTGTACCAGCGGTGCTCACTGTGGTGAGAAAGGGAGCAAGAGTCCTGGTGTCGGTCCCGATGGGGAGGCTGCACCCCATCTCGAGGGTGAGAGGTAGGTACAGGCTGTGGAATATTTGCTGCTTGTACCACTGGAATCGGCAAAGATACGGCCAGTGTCAGAGGAAGCGGGTTCCGTTCAGTGTCGGAGAGAATAGTCTCTACATCCAAACTGCTGAGAGGGCCGCCTGCATTGGTCCTCTACCCCTTCTTCTTTTTCTTTCTCTCATCCCCAGGGCACTTGGAGGTACATTCCCTGGTACAAGAGCCACTCTTAGAGCAGGAGGTGCTCCTGGCTTTCGACGGTACCACATCCGGAACCTCGATTGTATCGGCACCAGCGGTACTGGTAGTGATCTGTGGCTCCACTGGAGCTCCCGGTGCTGTAGACTCCGGACCCATCCTAGGTGTTGCTGAGTGTTCGGTGGGGAGTCTGAGAGGCCCCTCTTCACCACCCAGCAGTGCCTTTCTTGTGAGAATGTCCTGGAGTCGGAAAGCCCTAGCCCTTCTTGTTCTAGTAGAAAGGGCAGCACAGGCCTTGCAGGTGCACGTGATATGGGTCTCTCCTAGGCAGGCCAGGCATTCAGAGTGCTGATCACTCACCGAGAGTGTTGCTGGGCAGGAGCGGCAAAGTTTGAACCCCACTTGTTTGGGCATAGTCCAGCGCACCAGGGATAGAAGCGGGCGGACCCCGGGGGACAAACCCCATGGACTAAGGCACAGGCACTTAGATGTTGTATAGAAAGTTGTTCTAGTGTAAATATTCAAACTTCTTTCTTTTTTTTTACTGACAAAAAAGCACTGAGAAGCGCTGAAGTCTTCTCAACACGACACGGTTGGAAGGAACTGAGGCAGTGAGGGCTCCTCCCCCCCTACTTTTGGAGTCCCATTCTCGTGCCATCTTGAGGCCACGCTTTTGACAGGATGGGAGGGGGGATGGAGGGTCGGAGCCCTCACCATGTTCTAGATCTTTCCAGGTATTCTGCCTGGAAACTGCAGAAATCAAGGTCTCCTGATGCCCCTACAGAGCAGGAAGCGATCCCAAGTGTGAGAATCGTGGAGATCCTAGAAAAAGAACTAGGATTTCCAGGTGGGGGCTGTGGCGAGGAGTGCGTTTCGCCAATTACATTTGGTGTGACGGCTTTGGATGTAAGTTTCAGATAGTGAATTGGCCACCATCATCCATGCTTTCATTACCTTGAGATTGGACTACTGCAATGCACTCTACTTGGGGCTACCTATGGTAACAGTCCAGGGACTACAGCTAGTGTAGAATGCTGCGGCCCATCTCCTTATGGGGACGGGTCGCTGTGAGCATATTGCATATTGCACTGGTGCTCCGGGCTCTGTACTGGCTGCCTATGGTCTTCCAGGCCCAATTAAAGGTGTTGGTTTTGACATATAAAGTCCTATGCAGTCTTGGCCCGACTTACGGCAGGACCGCCTTGCTCTCCGTGCTCTGGAACGACCTCTGCTGTCCACTGTGAGTGCCCATCTCAAGGTCCCCTGTGTGGCCTGGGGGGGCACTATGGAGAGGGCATTCTCGGTGGCTGCACCTAGGCTGTGGAACCCCCTCCTGGTGGAGGTCTGGTGGGCTTGGATCCCCCCTCCTTCCATCGTATATGTAAAACCTGGCTGTTCTGCTTGGCTTTTGGTGAGGGAGATGGAGTGTAGGGTGGGATGAGGGGAGGGGAGTGGTTTTGGTTTTGTGCCTTCCTTTTTATTGTATTTTATGGTTTTATTGATTTTATATGTTTTAACATTGTAAGCCGCCTGGGGCTGCTTGAAGCAGGAGAGGAGTGGTATTAAATGATTTTATAAATAAACAAATAAATTAATAAACTATACCCCTAAATTACTCCTGGGCAAGTCACAACCTCTCAGCCTCAGCTCCGCATTTGTAAAATGGGAATATGTGTGTGTCTGTCTGTCCCTGTGTTTCCCCCACTCTTGTCCATCTTAGATTGTAAGCCCACTTGGCAGGGACCTGTCTTCAAAAATCTGGCTGTAAAGTGCTGTGGTTGCCTAGTAAAGATACAGAAATGCTAAGTAGTAATAGTAGAGCAAGAGCTGCAACTGGGTACCCAGCAAGTTGGGCACTGTGTCGAATCTGGGGTGTCCAACTCACCCTGGTTGTATTTATTCAGGCACCAATTGGTACCTGAACATAACCCAGCAGGCTACCCAGCTCTCCAGGCTGACTCACGTCAATACCCAGCTGCTGTTCCTGCAGTCCAGTCGCTGCTTGCGGCTCCTCCCTGGCCTACCTCTACTAAGCTGAGCTGGGTACTTCCATGCTTGGCTTTTTCTGAGTGCAGGGTGGAGGGCATTCCTAGGAGGATCCATATCAGGGGTGTACATGGGAACAGGGTATGCACGCAGGTGGGAAGCAGTCTCCTGGCCCTCCCCCATGCTCAGAAAAAGCCACGCGCAGACGTCCTCAACTCAGCTGATCCTGCAGTCCAGTCGCTGCTTGCGGCTCCTCCCTGGCCTACCTCTACTAAGCTGAGCTGGGTACTTCCATGCTTGGCTTTTTCTGAGTGCAGGGTGGAGGGCATTCCTAGGAGGATCCATATCAGGGGTGTACATGGGAACAGGGGATGCACGCAGGTGGGAAGCAGTCTCCTGGCCCTCCCCCATGCTCAGAAAAAGCCACGCGCAGACGTCCTCAACTCAGCTGAGCAGTGCACAGGCTGGGGAGGAGCAGGGAGCAGCAACCGGACTGGAGGAACAACAGTCCAGTGGTCAGGTGAGTTAGCCCAGGAAGCATCCCGGGGCGTCCTGGAATGCCCCTGTAATACCCGTATTTTGGGGCACTCGATGGGGGACCAGGTATCTCGCTGGGTGGGTGCCCAAAAATACAGGTATTACCCACAGCTAGCAAATGTGCTAATCGCTGCAGCTCTAGAGCACGTTTTTCTGACAGCATAGAACCTCTAAAATGTTCTAATTTTCCTTGGCTCTGAACACTGGCAAAGATTTGAGAATGCTTCATTTTGTGTGTATGTATGTGTATAATACCATCCCCAGAATTAATGAACCACACAATCATTGAGAACTTTGCAATGCTACAGATGTGATTTCCTCCCTATTGTGAATTTAGAAAGGCTGACATGCACGAAAATTAACATTTTTTACCAAATACAAACTTGAGGGAAATGGTGAAAATATTTTTCTCTCTCTAATCAAAGGCACTAGATGGAAGTAAAAGAAAATTAAAAAATCTGTTTCCCTGGGCATTTCTTCACCATTTGTATGATTTTGTTGTCCAGCTGAGTTTACCTTTGTTATCACTTTTAATCGTTTATGGAATTATGAATAGCATAGAAATTATACTAAATATGCTTTAAAGCTGTTATTTTATACGTAATTCTAAATATATATTACATTTGCCATTTCAGACTAAAGTGTCAGTTATAATTTATTTTGTTAATACTTGATTTGCAGGTACAGGGGACTCATTTTCAATGATAAATGTGTACGGCATGTAGTGATCCTTTGGCTGTATGGATCAAATACCATTAGTCAAAATAAGTTGCATGTCTTTGTACTTCACTATTGGCTGCTAAGCTCAGTCTCAAAATCATTTATTTTATTTGCTTTAAGGATTTTGCTTAAGGGAGATTTTGAGAACAACAAATGCTCTAAGTAAATAATTTTACAACTTTGGGGAGTGCACATTAGAACCAGTCTTACTAACCTGCCTTAGTATTATGTCACAAGGTAATAATCTGACCTTGGTAAATGGAGGTTTTGCTTCTGTGGACATGATGATTTTAATACTTAAAAAAAACCCAAAAAACCTTAAAGCAGCAAATATTCAAACATACCAATAAACACTGTATTGATGACTGAGTGTTCTCAGTTGTTGGTACGGCTCCACTATTCATTTCTATAGACTACTATAGTTTTCAGTGTGACATACGCCTGTAAGTTTTTTAAAATGACTACTAGTGCATGTTGTCATCATTTCCTGGGGGAATAACACAGGTAGAGCTGACTTATCACTAGCCTAGAGGTAGATTCTGATTGCGGCTATGCACTTGCACAAAGGAATGGACTAATAGTAGAACAGTTAATAGATAT
Source organism: Sphenodon punctatus (assembly GCA_003113815.1). Lineage (NCBI taxonomy): Eukaryota > Metazoa > Chordata > Lepidosauria > Sphenodontia > Sphenodontidae > Sphenodon > Sphenodon punctatus. The sequence continues at coordinate 906,607 of QEPC01005332.1, forward strand.
AATTGTTCACATTATGATACAAACATGAAACTTGGCATAAATATCCTCAATGGATAAAAGAAAAAAAAATTAGCCACCTTCAAAATCCAAGATGGCTGCCACTTTTCAGGATAGACATCAATTTCTCCGATCAATGTTCATTTTTTGACAAATTGATTTGATTGTCTGATTTGTGTCATATCAGTGGCTATTTATATTTTTCATGAGCATGCTGAAACTAATTTTTCTATTTGGAAACTTCACAGATGTCACCTCTCAATTCAGGTACCTTTGTTTTGCAAGTCATCCACATTCCTGGATGAAATAAAGGATAAACTCTCAACCTTGAATCACTGATTGAGCAGCATCCAAAAATGACTAAACAAACCAAATCTAAATGGCAAACTGACTGACGTAAATGTTTCCTTTGTCAAAAGGACAAGAAGAAAGATTCAGGTCACCACCACATTTCTACAATAGAAAGAAGATGGCTGTATCAGCCTTGCAACAAACAGTCCTCTTTTCCATGCTATCATTTATTTACCAATCAGGCTGGACACACCCAGACTATATGAAGGTCAAGGTGGTGGCATAGAGGCTACATTGAGGAGAAAAAATGTAAAATATTATCAATTCTGCAGACTCACGTTCAATGACTCAGGTGCAAGGGATATTAAAAGAATGTCTACCAATGCAAAAAACATGGAGGAGGACTAAAGCAAGATGTGAACATGTCTTCACAACCTAAAGCATCAAAATGCTTTTTATGTGAGAAAACAGTTGCTGGATCTGCTTTGAGACAAGCAATTATGATATTTTGCATTGTTTTTTCTCCCGGTCATTTTTGGTATGGTTAATCATTTTTATTTTATTTTTTTATTAATGCTGGTCAATCAATGGTCTAAGGTCGAGAGTTTATCCTTTATTCCATCCAGGAATGTGAGTGACTGCCAAAACAAAGGTAACTGGAATGACAGAATATGACATCTGAGAAATTCTGAAACAGCAAAATTAGTTTCAGCATGCTCATTAAAAATATAAACAACCACTGACATCACTCACAGCAGACAACTAAACCAATCTGTATGTCAAAAATGAAAACTGATAGGTGACAATGGTGGCCATCTTGAAAAATGGCTACATCTTGGATTGTTACGGTGGCTAACCTGTTTTTCTTGAAAAATGACCTGGTGAGAATATCTATGCCAAGTTTTATACTTGTATCACAACTATAAACAATCCCCTGCACCAGATTGCCGAAAAAAAATCAATTATCCACCCCACTAAAAGAAGCCTCTTGACCTTGGAACCTGAAAGCAACCACGTATGCAGGAGTATGCAGGGTTATTCGCTTGCCTAGAGCCTCCCCAGATCAAGTGGGGAGGCAGCAACAGGAAATGACAATGGGTGCTCCACAGAAGCAGGCTGGGGAGGCTACCACACTTTAGGTAGCCTTACCTTTCCCTAGGCAAATGAGCCACGTGATGCAGTGGCTCGTATGCCCAGGGTCCGCCAGATGTGCCCCAGGGGGCAAGCAGCTGGCTGCTCCTAAATGCATCCTCAGAAAAATTCCAAGGACAATTATGGAGCAGCCTTATCCCAAACTGGGTTAAGGCTGCCTAGGCCAGGGGAACTCATGTGGCTTGCCCTGCCATGTGCGGTGGACCACTGTGGGGACCAACGGGCGCTAGTGCCCATCATGCACACCACATCACAACCAGTGGCACGCTCTCAGTCTGAATAGGATGATTGGGTGGAGGGGTAGGGTGGCCATACCTCCCCTTTAAAAGAGGACACTTATAAAAATACATGTTGCAGGGCTGCATTAGTTCCAGTGTAGCCCTTTCATGGCGTCCTCTTTTAAAGGGGAGGTATGGTCACCCTATGGAGCCCAGAGGAACACACACGCACCACTCTCCCCACCCCAACAGCTGCTCGGGGGAGGCGGGCCCAGAGAAGCATGCATGGGCGTTCTTTTGGGCCCCTCATCACCTGATCAGCAGTTTGTTGTGGTGGGCAGAGGGGCATGTGCACACTCCTCTGGGCTCCCCCTCTCTCCCACCAGCTGTTTGTCAGATGGATCGGGGGTGGTGGTGCAGGGAGCCTCTGCTCTTCCCAGACTGTGATCTTCCCAGGCTCCCCTTTCCCCCGATCCACCTGACAGCTGATGGGGAGAAGGGGCCTGGAAAGAGGGCACGCTCTACTCCCAGGTTCCCCTTTCCCATCAGCTGGCAAGTGGGGGATGGGAGGAGGGAAGGCACTGAAACAGTGACACAGGCAGTGGACCTGATCCTGTACCTCAGCAAGAGTTGGAGCTTCCAGCCCCCGGCCATGGTGGAAGATCTGACAGGGGCCGGCCTGCTGGCTACCCTGCCCCACAGTGTGGCAGTAGTGAGTGCCCACCACAGGGCCATGCAGGAATCCGGCCCCTGCTGCTCATGTGACTACAACCACAGACACTTGACTTCATCTCAGCTGACTGGTTACAACAGATGACTGGATTGCCAGCTCTAACAATTCTACTGCAAATCTTGCCATGAGGACTTTTTAAAAGTCTGTAACTGCAGGTTTCACAGCTTGTGAGAATTTCAACTATATTTGTAAAAATAAAGTCCATTCCAGGCTGCTGAGCAGAGCATGAAAGCGTAACTGCAATGTACCCTAAAAGACTAAGACAAATAAATGACAAATAAAACAAATGACAAAAAAAAGGACCCAATATTCTTTAAAAAATCTCATAGCTTTTACAACAATCTCCCATTTTGGTACTCAGCTCATGATTTTTGAACATTTGATATTGGCAACCGTTAGTTGAGACCATGCAGAATGAGTCAGAATTTGTTGCTAGCACATTTGAGCAATAAAATTACTACCTCCTTAGGAGCAAAGATGATACAATAGAGGACTGTCATCCAGAGGGTTTAGTTTAGTTTATTAGATTTCTAGGCCGCCCGCTCCTGCTAGTGCAGCTCGGGGTGGTGCACAACATATTATAAAACAATAAAAAAAAATAATAAAGTATAATACAAATAACAATATAAAAATAAAATAAAACCTACATGGCAGTGATTAAAAACCCTCCTTCCCCTCTTCCCAGCCCCCCACTCATGACCCGTCTTCCTCACCAAAAGCCTAGCAGAACAGTCAGGTCTTGCATTGTCTGCGGAAAGGGGAAGGTTCGCGGCCAGGCGGACCTTCATCGGGAGGGAGTTCCACAACCTCGGTGCAGACACCGAGAATGCCCTCCTCATTGTCATCACCCAAGATACCCAGGGGACTCCGAGAAAGGGTGTCCACAGCTGACCGCAGGGGCCAATCCAAGACCCAGGGGTGAGGCGATCCCACAGGCAAGCAGGGCCCAGGCTGTATAGGGCTTTAGAGGTCAAAACCAACACCTTGAATTGGTCCCGGAAGATTATAGGCAGCCAGCGCAGAGATCGGAGCACCGGTGTAATGTGGTCACGGCTGCCCGTCCCCAGGAGGACGCGAGCCACCACATTCTGCACTTGCTGCAGTCTCCAAACCATCACCAAAGGAAGTCCCACGTAAAGTGTGTTGTAGTACTGCAGTCTTGAGGTGATGAAAGCATGGATGATGGTTTGGAGAATGGATTCAGTGCTAGCAGTTATAACAAAACAAATGTTGGTGTACTTGTTTAAGCTTTTGATGTATAGCCCTTCTCGTATTCCTAAAAACTGCTATATAGAAGATTTGATGAGAAATAATCTCCTTCAGTCTCCATGGATTAGGTTTATAAGACTTACCTTGGATATGGCAGGGTTTTGCTTTTACGCAAATAGAGATATTAGGCTCTTCTCAAATGGTGAAAGGGCCTTGGTATTCTAAAGGCTAGAAGATATGGGACAGCAAAACAATTTTGCTCTTTTGCAGGACAGCAAATTAGCACCCCTATATGTCCACTGGAGGCCTGAGGCAGGTGCGGCACAATATTTGCTGTTGAATTTAAAGCAAACTTGTTGCCTCCACCTAACTAGATTGAGATTTCAGCAAATGGCTTCTGCAGTGGTGGTAGGACGTAGGATGGGAATTCCTATGGGTAGCAGGATCTGCCCATGTGGGATGGGCATAATCGAAGATCTAATCCATTATGTACTGAAATTCTGCTTTTTTACTGATATTAGGAGTACATTGTTAGCTTCAATTCTCCCTCAGGCTCTTCATCTTTAAAAAAAGGAGCAGTTAATATGGCTGTATCAGCAGGAGGCAAAATATATTGTCCAGAGGCTTGCTGCTTTTGCCTATAGGGCTGATATTAGGAGGAAAAGGCTTCCTATGATGACTTTTTAAGCGACTTATTTTGATGTCTCTACTTTTGTTATAATTGCGTTGATACTGAAGTATTATGTATGTTCTAACATCTTTTGGGAATGTGATGAATATTTTGTAACATCACTGATATAAATAGATGCATTTAAAATGGCCAGCTACTTAAATATATTATGTCCGGGTAATGTAAATGTTTGGACTTATGATTAGTTCGATCTTATGACTGGAAGCCGCCCCGAGCTGTGTTTCAGGATGTGTGGGGTACAAATTTAATAATAATAATAATAATAATAATAATAATAATAATAATGTTACAGGAGTTAGGAGCAAACACAGAGTTATAATATTATTTAAGGTGTATTGATTGCATAAGTACTATCCATCTGGACCTCTAGGCTAGAGGTCATCCATTATGTTAATTTTCAAATGTATTTTTTGTTTGTTATTGCCCATCATGGTGGGATGGGGGGGGGTGTTGCCCGATCAATAGGAAGTGGGGACTCCCTGTGAGAGAGGGAGACCTGGGGAGAGGGGATGAGGATGGAGGGGGGAGTGGAGAGGGATATTTTGGGGAAGG
>QEPC01005332.1:914327-936276 GCA_003113815.1 Sphenodon punctatus
CCCCAGCAGGAGAGCAGGTGGAACTTGGTCAGGGGGCCCTCAACTATGCCGCCGATCTCGCATGTATCACAGAAACCTGGCTGGACAATGAATTGGGGCCTATTCTGACTGATCATGTTGCAGTTGGGTATTCCGTGCAGCACCAGGGACGGGTGTGTGTGGGGGAGCAGTGTAACTATGATTTTTAAAGAGGGTTGGTCTCTAAGGAGGTATCCAATGTGATCCATGATGGGCATTGAAGGTCTCCACCTTGTGTTTGATTTGGCGGGGGACAGTTTGGGAGTGCTGCTGCTATACCATGCACCTACCAGTACAACAGCCTCCCTGCATGCTTTGGCAGAGGCTGTATCGGAGGTGGTGTTGTGGTCCTCAAAGATGATAGTCTTAGGAAACCTCAACATTCACGCCAATGCAGTTCTTGGGGGAGCCGAACATGCGTTCATGGCTGCCATGGCAACCATGGGCCTGTCCCAGAGCGTCAACGGCCCGACACATCTTGGAGGACATACCTTGGACCTCAAGTTGGCACTGGCCTTGAGGCAGGTGCTCCGTTAATGGGGGAGATATCAGCTGTGCCCTTGTCATGGACGGATCATTACCTCCTGTAGACCTACCTTCTAGCACATGTCTGCCCCAGGAAGGGTGTGGAACCTATTAGGATGGTCCTCCCCCGGAGGCTGTTGGACCCAGTGTGGTTTCTAGGTGCTCTGGGGGAGTTACCCTCTGACCTTGTGTTTCATCGACCTTCAGGTGGCCTTTGATTTGGTCAACCGGGAGCGTCTCTGGCAAAAGTTGGAAGCCTTGGCCATAGATCCTCACCTGTTATTTCTGATTATTGCCATGCATTTTGATAACTCTTTGCAGGTCCGATACACTCCCCAGAACCATTTAACAGATGCTATTCCTGTCCGCAGAGGAGTCTGACAGGGGTGCATTTTGGCTCCCACTCTTTTTAATTTGTTCCTTAATGGAGCAATAGCCCACTTAGCTGAAATTGATGTTCATGCCCCTAAGTTGGGCAAACGAAGGATAGCCGCTTTATTATATGCTGACGATACCATCCTTTTGTCGCAGACTAGAATTGGTCTGTTACGGGCCATGAAGCATTTTAACACCTACTGTATTCAGGAGAACTTGGAGATCAACTTCACTAAAACAATGATTGTCGGTTTTGGCCCTAGAGCCAAATTGCAGAATTGGTATATTGGATCCAATACCATCGAACAAGTCCAATTATATAAATATCTGGGGGTTGTAATTACATCATACCTTAAATGGAATACCCACTATAAGGCAATCAGGGACTCGGCTCTTAAAACTGTTGCCATAATACTCAAGTTGTTTTTCTCAAAAGGTGGGAGACTGGTCACTCCGGCATTGAGATTGTTCAGGGCCAAGGTCCTGAGCTCCATCCTTTATGCTTTCCCTCTTTGGGGGTTGAGGTTTTTTAACTGTCTGGAGATGGTCCAAAACAAGTTTCTTTGAGCCCTCTTGGCAGTGCCAAGGGGTACCCCACAAGTGCTATTGCACCACGAATCTGGCTGTCACCCAATTAGGGCTGTTTTTAAAACCTTTTTGTTAAAATATTGGCTGAAAACAGTAATTTTCAAAAATACAAAGAACCCTTTGACTTTGGCTGCCATTGAGGATAACCTGTTGGTTCCATGGGCCAAGGTAATAGAAGTGGAAACTACCAAGCTAGGCTTCTCCATAGAGTACTTGTTGGCTAAGGGCTTTCTGGGGGTAGTCTCTTTGATACAGCAAAGAATTTTGGATTTTTGAATTTTAGAATTTTTGAATTATTTTTACAATATGTATTTTCCATAAGTTGTCAGTAAAAAAAAATGCATATCTGGCAACCCTAGCTAGGGTAGTGAACCCAGGACACCAGATTAAATGGTTCCTCAGGATCTAGTATTGGCCAGCTTCAGGGGCATCAGCCACAGATCAACATAGGACTACTACCTCGATGCCTAGCAAGGGATAGAATCCCCTCTGAGGTAGCAGAACCACCACAGGCGAAAAGAAACTCAAGATGGAGAGAGGGGGCAGCATGCAGGAGTGCAGGAATACCAAGCCGGGTGTGTGTGTGTGTGTGTGTGTCAAGATTAAGAGACTCTATGAACAAATAGGGAAACTATAAAGAGGAATGAAGCTCTCAGAAAGACACTATGAGGGTACAGGGAAGTTACAAACAGGAACCAAACACCCTGGAAGGAACCATGGAGAAACTGGGAAGCTATGGAGGAGAGCAAGAGGGACAGGGCAACTCTGAAAGGGAACCATGCACTCAGGAAGGGACTATGGAGAGGAGAATTCCCTGTTGGATTCCCAAACAATCGCTCCATTGTATAAAGGGTTGTCCACTCCCCAATACCCTTCGGGTTATATTTTTGTGTGGCCTTACTCCTTGGGAAGAGTAGCCTTCACAAAATATAGACTTAATGTCTTCTTTTCCGCAGTCTTGGAAGGCCGCTATGCGGGAACCCCCTGGGAGGACAGGATTTGCCCTCTTTGTGACTGTAGGAGGGTTGAATCTCTGGCCCACATGATTTTGTACTGCCCGGCCTACCAGCCTCTTCGTTCGAGGTACTTGTTGAAGTTTTTGCCAGCTAATTCTACCTTGGACAACTCTCATGTCTTAATAGATCTTTTCAATCCATTGGATTCAACCAAATCGAGGGTGGTAGCCAACTTTTGTCATAAAATCTCTTTAACCCGGGCCCTCTATATTGAGAGAGCTGAGGATTCTTAGCATTTTTGAATTATTTTTATCCCTCTAGAGGAATATACCAGTTTATAGGGGCAAGGATATCACTGTATCATATTGAGTTTTAGTTTACTTAGTCCAATTAGTATTGAATATATTGAATGTAGGTATTGAACTTGTATAGTTACATCGTTTACAAGTGTTGTGTTTGTCTTGTGTGTTTTGTAAAAACCTATGGGTTGAACAATAAATTATTTTACTTTACTATGTGGGAGAAGATGAAGTTAAGAATTTAATTATATCATTAAGGCATAATAAAGCACTGGGGGGGGTGGGATTGGATAACAGCTAAAGTGCTGCAACTATCCTTGAATTGATGAGCTCCTCTTTTAGCTAACTTTTTCACGCAAATTAACAAAACTAAGTGTATTCGTCCGGAGTTGGGTGAAAGCGTGATAGTTCCAATATTTAAGAAAGGGGACCTGAGGGACCCTGGATGTTATCGCCTGATCAGTTTGTTTCCCATAATAGTGAAATTGTTTGCTAAATTTTTAGCTCAAAGATTGGAAAATTGGGCATATGGTCACGAACTTATACCAGAGGAACAATTCGGATTCCGAAAAGGATATTCTGTTATGGATAATTGTTACATCTTGTCCCATATTATTGTAGAATATACGAAGGTAAAAGTGGGGAGGATGTTTCTGGCCTTCATCGATTTAAAGAAGGCCTTTGACTCAATTCCAAGGGGGAAACTTTGGAAGAAATTATATGATTTTGGATAAATGAGGACTTGCTAGCCCTAATAATACAGGTGCATAAGGACAATAGGGCCCGAATAAAACTGGGTAACAACAGGGTTTCAGTAAACTACATTGAAATCGATAGAGGAGTGAGGCAAGGCTACCCCCTTGCCCCCTTATTGTTTAATCTGTACATCAGTGATTGTGTTCAAACATTATTGGCAGTTGAAGGTCATCCGCCAAAGGTTAAGAGTAGGAGAGTTACGGCTCTTCTATTCGCAGATGATATTGTTTTACTATCCCAGACAAAGAAGGGTCTTGTACAACAATTGGAACAATTATTGGAATATTGTGAAAAGAATGGACTAGTCGTAAACTATAATAAATCTCAAATTATGGTGATGGGCAAGAAATCGTGGAGGTATGCTTGGAAGGTAAAAGGAAGGGAGTTCACCCAGGTGGACTCATATGTGTACCTGGGGATCACCTTCTCTAGTAATGGCCTTTGGGAAAGGCACAAGAGGCAGGTGGCACTTAAGACCAGCATAGTAGCAGGGAGCATACTTTGACTGGCCAAGAGGTCTGTGGGAATTTCCATTTCCGGTATCCTGAAGGTATACAAGGCTAAGATCCAACATTTGTTATCATATGGAATGGAGGTGTTAATTGGAGATCATTTTGATACTCTGGAAGTGGTACGAAATAAATTCCGGCATAACTTATTGGGAGTACTGCAGGGAGTGCCTGGTGCAGTCGTTAGGGCCGAAACAGGTATAATGGCAATCCAGGGTATTGGAAACCAGGCGTGTCTTAGATATTGGATGAGGTTATGTTTGCGTAATAGTTCGTCCTTGTCCTCGCTTTCTTTTTGTTTGGGGAAGTTGGGGTTATCATTTGCCTATTTGGCGAGGTTGGATACATGTAGACAAAAGAACCTGGTAGAATTGACAATATTACTAAATGAGGATCTTGCAGTGGTGGGGGCTTGGAAGGAAGTGCCTTATTATAAGTATATAAAGCGGACCCACCAATTCGAAGGGTACTTGGACAAATTAAGAGATGGGAGTTTGCACAGAGCTTTCATGCAGCTGCGGTTGCAGCTTTTCGATTCGGCCGTTCTTAGAGGGCGATATAGTGATAGGTCATATCAGGATTGGCTTTGTCCTTGCAAGAACTTGGAGATTGAAGATCTGGACCATGCCCTTTTCCACTGTGTCTTTACGATAATTTACGGCAAACCTGGCTGGATCCAGTATGCCAAGATAAGAAAACTGTTCCATCATTGTGTAAAATAGAGTCCCTACTGACTACGCAGAAGGAAGCAGTCATGAATGCGGTAGCTTCTTTTGTTTTACTGGCTGCAAGGGTAAGGGTTAAGATTGTAGATTGATCATGACTTCCAGTCTTAGCAATGACTCACTCCCCTTATTGGATTCTTTTAGTTTTGATTTTAAAGTTTTGTGTTATGTTGATTGTATGGGGGATGTTTTTTAGATATGTTATTATTTGGTACAAATCCTTGTACAATTTGTTAATCTGTACAACGAAATGCATTGTGGATTGTATATTATATATTATTAAGTGCTAATATTTAATGAATGGCCATGGTGGAAGCTAGTGCCACAATAAATTTATTCATTCATTCAAAGTAACCAAAATACGGAAATGATTGGAATCACCAAACAGTTACAAACAAATGAGTAGTATTTCAATGGTGAATAATTATTTAGGTGTGTGTGTGTGTGTAGGCAGGCTATCCAAAAATAAAAATAATATCCGTGATCATGATAATGCCTACTTGATTCAGCACTCTTATAAAGTAGTAATACAGACCTAAATTATATTACTATCCTCTTTATTTTCTTGTACCAAAAGCAGGAGGTCACGAGTGATCTTGAGATCTGAGCATATACAAATTGCTCCTTAAACTTTGCACACATTTCTGATTTGTCGATTCATCCTAGAAATGTAAAGGGAGGAAAAAGGAGGGGGAGCCTTTACTCTTCACCCATTATCCTAATGGATGAACTCCTTTTTAATTATGACATTGTTTATTTTGTCTCACTTAAAGTTAATATCCTTCGGTTTGTCCACCTGTAGAATTAATTATCCTGTGGGCTTCTTTCCTGCACCACCCTGCTTATTTTGGTTTTAGCTGTATCACACAGTAGAACAGATCAGATTAATACAGCTTTCCCACCAAATTTAAGCAAGAATATTCAGATGCTTTAGCAGCTGCCTAGGCTTCTTAAGAACTCACTAATCCTTTAATCTCCAGACACTTTTTTTCATAAAAGATTCACAAGCAAAAGAAATGCAGTATGGATCAAAAAATTTAATCAGAATGCTTAAAATGCAATTACATTCATCAGGGTGTTCTGTTAGGCTGGGTATTAAATCTTGGCTTTATTCAATATCCTCCTTTTATTATAAAGCAATATTTTTCCACTCTGTAAACCATCTGATCCCTAGGCTAATGTCCTCTTTGCCCAAATATATATATATTTTAAAGATGCTGTAAAATGAGCTGGCTAGAACTCCTCTGGTAGAGTGCGTCACTGAGGATTCAAGGAATGTTCAAATAAGACTGTGTCTCCGATACTTCGTTTGAAGTCAAATGGCTAATTTGAATGGTTGAGATTCTGTACTTATGGCTTTAAATAGGAACTGTCAAGGAAGTTCCTTCTTCATCCCTATCTGTAAAGCAGAACAGTCCCTCAGTTCATCTTCACAGAATTTCCACTTCCATCTCACTGATCGATTGAAGTCTGCAATGCTTCGACATCCCCAAAGGCAACATTTGTACCATTCAAACTAGCAAATGCTACCAGCAATGTGAAATTGACCAATGCTAAAAGCCCCAAACTCCTCCTCCTTACATTTCCCTTCTTACTCAATATTTTGTTGTCAGCAGCATTCAAGCACAACAAAGATTTGAAATAAAGAATTGTCTATGACAACATGGTTTTAAAAAGTAAAGTTCAGGGCCAGCTTTACCACAGGGTGACCCAGAGTGACTGCCCCAGGCCATACTATTTCTCTACTTCCAGGGGTCCTGAAATGGCCCTTGTTTTCACCAGGGTCGTGTGCAGGGCCCCCACCCTTTCCCAGCAGGGTCACAACCCACAGTTCTTGTTAGGTACCTGTGTGGAAGCTAGTGCCCCCCTCATGGAGAGAAGGGGAGCTTAGGACAGAACACATAGACAGAGAGCCCCAAAACCCACCACAAAGATGATAGCTAGGGATAGGCTTGTCAGACACGCAAATTTTTACCATCCACTTATGAAAAATACATGTTGCAGGGCTGCACTAGCACCAATTCATCCCTACAATATGTATTTTCCATAAGTTGTCAGTAAAAAAAATGCACATCTGGCAACCGTAGCTAGGGCAGTGAACCCAGGACACCAGATTAAATGGTTCCTCAGGATCTAGTATTGGCCAGCTTCAGGGGCATCAGCCATAGATCAACATAGGAATACTACCTCGATGCCCAGCAAGGGATAGAATCCCCTCCGAGGTAGCAGAACCACCACAGGCGAAAAGAAACTCAAGATGGAGAGAGGGGGCAGCATGCAGGAGTGCAGGAATATCAAGCCGTGTGTGTGTGTGTGTGTGTGTGTCAAGATTAAGAGACTCTATGAACAAATAGGGAAATTATAAAGAGGAATGAAGCTCTCAGAAAGACACTATGAGGGTACAGGGAAGTTACAAACAGGAACCAAACACCCTGGAAGGAACCATGGAGAAACTGGGAAGCTATGGAGGAGAGCAAGAGGGACAGGGCAACTCTGAAAGGGAACCATGCACTCAGGAAGGGACTATGGAGAAACTGGGAAACAAGGGGCGGCAGCAAGGAGCTATGACTAGAGGGAACCCAGGCTCAAGGTTAAAGGGAAACAGATGTGTTATTAGGGAGAAAAGTACAAACACACACAACTCCAAACTAAAGGGAAACAAAAGCTATAGGGACTAAGGGTACAGCAATCAAGGGCTGCAACGAGGAGGACCAGGGAAACCATGAGCAAGGGGGAGTGCAGCAAGGTACAGGAGGGGAAAGGAAGGACAAGCTAGACTGGAAAGAGCAAAAACAAAACACAAACTGTGGATAGGGAAAGATACAACTTGAGAAACAAACACAGCAGAATCACAAGGTGTGGTCTAGAGCACGGACAGTGAGCAACAGATGCTCCACCAACTTCCTGTGGCTCACAGTCCTCCTCATAAGGAGGACTAGGACCAATCAGGAAGCCAGCAGGCATGGACACAACCAGTGTCAGAGAGGGAGAAGAAAAACGGAACACAAGTGACATCTCACACTTGAATAGGTCAAGTGGTGGTGCATGGGAAAGGCAGTCACCACCCTGTCCCAAAGGTTCAGGGCCAAGCCCTGACATAAGAAAGGGGCCCTGCAGAGGATGCCCCTGTGGGGACAGGGACATAGGGGATAGGGAGGTGGCACCAGGGGTTCTACATTTTATTTCCAACTTGGGCCCCACAAATTCTAAGGTCAGCTCTGATTTTTCCATCTGCATGCTAGCAATAATGAGGGGAAGGAAATAATTTTGGTATCTGTATAACAAGGAAGCTGTTGTCTTTGCACAGAAAAAATCATGAATAAAGAAGATAGAGGGTGTTTCTGTCCAGCTACATGAACAGCACATGGGTTTGGGACCTGGCAGATTTGGGTTCAGTTGCCAGCTCTGCCACCGACTATCTGCATGGGCAAGCCACTATGTTTCTAGGTCACTCGTATGACTCTTGGGTAAATCACTCATTTTTCTCATGTCTCAGTTTCACCTATGTAATATATGGATTTAAAATTATCTTACACCAGTAGTTTACCTTGGGCATAATCCAGACACACACATGGGTGGCTTCTGTGTGATTTCCACACAGTTTGCACGAGTGCCACAGTTCCCGTAACAGGTGCATGTGGGTTACATGCACGCACTCATCTGCAGGGTTTGGGATCAGCCCCAATGTCTGTTTAGATTCTCTAGCTCAGGAATGGATGTGCAAATCGGCAGACATGGAGCTGAACTTTTGGCCGAAAGAAAATATGAGTTTTATTTTGAAGTGAAACCTAATAAACAAGAAAACAAGTGTGTTGGATGCTACTGATAGTTGATGTTTTCTTGTTTTTAACCTCAATGTAAAGGCTTTGAAGAAATAAACAAATTGTTGCCTCTCTCTCTCTTTGTTCAAACAGACTAGTTTTTTGCAGAAGGTGAAAGAACATCAGTTTGGAAAATACCTTGGGATCTGTCTTGATGTATGCTGTAAATAGTTCTGCTATCAGTATAACAAAGATACTGTTGTGTTCGCACAGCAGAACTCACACATAAAGAGGGTGTTTCTGTTCAGCTTCATGGATACTGGTTATTAGTACAAAGTAAAAAACATGAATATTAAAAAGAAGCTGCTAAAATATATATTATTTCTAAATTACTTTAGTTGCAGTTGAGCTCTGTGGTAAAGTTTTTACATAAATTGTTGGGCTGTTGTGCATGCTGCAATTTCTGAGCATCCTGGCTAAAAGTTAAGCTTACTTATGAGTAACCAAATTTCTTCCTGATGTGCTGTCTCCATTCACTTCATTGCGAGTGTGTTTGTGCCCACACCCATTCCTGAACTCGTTTGGGAGCAGAAGACCATTGCAGCTCCAGCTCTCCTTCCCTTTAGTGTGGCCCAAACTGAGAACTTCTTGTACCTGGAATGTAGGTCTTCCTCATTGAGGGATTCTGAGAATGCAAGGGAACCTCTTAGATTTCAAAAAGGGTAATCTGAATCACTCACTGAGCTAATTTGGAGACAATATCTTTTATTGGGCAAACTTGTGTGGCTGAGATTACGCAAGCTTTTGGACCACACAGAGCCCTTCTTCAGGCATATAACAAGTCAGAACTGAGGAATGCCTGAGGAAGGGCCCTGTGTGGCTTGAAAGCTCAAATACTCTATCACAAGTTGGACTAATAAAAGACATCATCTTGTATCCTTCTCTTAGTTTGAGAAGGAAACAAACACAAACTCAAACACAAACTCAAACTCCTTCTCTTAGTTTGAGACCAACATGGCAGTCACCTCTGAGATATCATCCCTGATGTAGGATGGGAAGATTTCAAGTATGGTGGGGAATCTGCACATGATGTTCTAAGAGCAGGAAGTATAAGAGGTAACAGTAGTTTCTAGTTGTTTGTCATTGCTAAATGTTGCAGCTAATTTGAACTATCAGGTTCAAAGGGTGAAAACGAACGAGATGATAGCCCACATCTATTAAGTGTTTGCAAGATGTTAGCCCATGCTCCCCATGCAGTCCCCACTCATGGCATAATCCAAGGGCATTGCAGGCCCACAATGGGGGCCAGTGAATGCTAATGCACGCCCATGTTGCCATGTCTTGTTAATTAGGTTTGCCTACGGCCTCACCTGCATCCAGCTCTGCCAGCACCATAGAGTTATGACTAGTACAGCTGCTGGAAGAGAGATGCTCTCTCAACTGACAGGAGGCTGTGATAGAAGACAGCAGGAACGCGAGAGCTCTGATGGAAAAGGGGGGAGGGGGGGGTGTCACAGCCAGAGAAGGCTTCTTCCCTGGCCATGACCCCCCTTTCCATCAGAAGCACTTCAGCGGGCTGTTCTCTCATTTGAAAACACCCAAAGATGCTTTGTCTCATGGTAGTCTTTCTTGGTACTCGATTCTAAACTGAATTAGGGGAGAAAAAAGTGTACAGCAAGCACTTTCCTCAGGAAATGAGAGGTGTTTGACAATGAGGATTCCTTTCTGCTAGCTCTGTTCCACAAACTCCATTGATCCAATCTCCATTGGCATTGGTATTAATGGCAAACATGTCTAGTCGTTGCAGGGTTTTGCTCCTGCATGGTGGATTTTCTGATGTCCAAATATTATTTCTTTATTTGATGCAGCCTTGAACTTACCACTTTCCATTATCCATTGCTCAACGTTACCACCAGACTGTTGTTGTCTTTTTTAGTTCTGGTGTGGATCAGCAGCTGTGCTTTGGGGCAGTTGTGCCCAGGGTTCTAGGCGCTATTCCACCTTCTGTCTACCAAAATCCTTGACTTATAAAATTAGTGGGCAGTTACTTACATATCCACACATGCTGTAAGGACCTAGCCTTGAACTGGTGCCCCTGGGGCACTGAGTGCAGTGACAGGTGCCTCCATGCCACTGTAGCACCCTGATCAGGCCCTAGGGCTGGTACTGATTGTTTTTTTTAATGAATGAATATTTATTTATTTGATTTGTTGCGTAGCCAAGGCTATTGCAACCTCTTAAAACAATTAAGTACAATAACACATAAAAAAATTAATTCAATACATCAGCCAATCATACTTTCACTTTAAACATTAGACAAAAAGCCCTGCCTCTGCAGCTCTACTATAGTACAATATTTGGCCACCAATCTTGTGAGATCTGAGTCTACTGGGCTCAAAACTTCAGATAGAAGAGAGCTTGAATTAAAGTAGGCAGTCCTTGACATAATACCCCAAAAAAACCTATGCCTCAACCTAGAAAATTTGGGGCAGTGAAATAGAATATGATCAGGGGTATACACTTCCAAAGAGTCACAAATCCTACAAAATTGCTCTTCTCTAGGGACCCCTGAGTAGCGCCCTTCAAGAAGAGCTGAAGAATAAATGCAACACCGTAACCTTGTAAAGACTTGCCTCATCTTGGGATCTGTCCATACAAAAAGATAACTAACCCCCAGGCTATGGGAGTTATATGGAATAAAGTACAAAGCCACTCTTTGGATTGACAAGAGAGACTGTTCAGTTTGGAGTTGTTGGTCTAACAAGTGATTTTTTAAAAGAGCCATATTGCCTTTAGGACCTAATTCCCTCCGTGATAATGCTGAGAAGCCTAACTTGTGAATTTCCTGCTCTGCTATTGCAGCCCAAGGACCCAAAAGGCCCGCTTCTACTGCGAGGCTCAAAAGGGAATTGCCCTGCAGTGCAAATAATATAGTCTTTACCCAATAGTTCAGGATTTGCCGCAAGGCAACTGTTCTAAGAAGAGAACACCGAGTCTAATAACCTGCGGGGTTCCTTGAGGCACTCCAAGAACTCCACGCAGGAAACAGTTCTGAATTGGCTCTAATTTATCTAGATACTGCCACCCCCAAGCCGGGAAGGCATAAAGTAATTGAGATATTACCTTGGCTTTGAAGAGGGTAATAGCTGGTGAAACCAGCTTACCCCCTTTGCCACCATAGTAAGACAATATTGCCACTCGGGATTGCTTCGCCCGGGTTTTAGCAACTTCTGCATGCCGAATCCAGCTCAATGAGCTGGAAAAGATGACCCCTAGATATTTATAATATCTGACTTGCTCGACCAGATTTCCTCCAATTTCCCAGCGATGTTGTAGCCTCGCTGCACCAGGCCCCACTATCATTGCTTTGGGCTTACTATAATCTATACTTAGGGCTTCTCTATTACAATACTCCCCAATGCGTTGCATAGCATGCCTCAGACCCACCAAAGACTGAGATACTAATATGGTGTCATCGGCATAAAGGAGAGCCGAAACTCTCCGATCGGCGAGCACTGGGACATGGGTATCTATGGCTTTCAAAAACACAATCATATCGTTTACAAAGATATTGAATAGTACGGGGGCCAATATGCAGCCCTGTCTGACCCTGGAAAAAAACTGTACTTTATTGGTTGGAGGACAGTTCAAATTATACCGTATTTGCAACATGTTATTGGTATGGAGCTTCACTATCAGAAATAACAATCTGGGGTCTGAAGAAAGAAGGCTTAGCTTGGGTCCACAAGCATTCCCTACTAACAGAGTCAAAAGCCATTTTAAGATCTATAAAGCAAAGGTACATTTTCTGATGCTCAGTTACATATTTATGCAAAATGGAGAATAAAACTAATATATGGTCCGTTGTAGCTTTGCCCTTCTGGAATCCTGCCTGTTCAGGTTCCATAAAATGGTTCTCATCCAACCAAGTCTGAAGTCTATTAATCAAATACCTAGCATAAAGTTTCCCTATAACATTCAAAAGGCTGATCGGGCGATAGTTACCCGGGTTCGATTGATCGCCCTACTTGTGAATGGGAACTATTATACCATTTAGCCATGCCCTTGGGAACTCCCCCATGTTGTTAACATAGGTAAAAAGAGGAGCTAAGAAATTTGCCCACCATTGCGGTTTACTCAACAGCAACTCAGGTGGAACAAAATAATCTCCCAGAGCCTTGCCAGATTTTAATTTTTGGAGAAGAGGCAGGATCTCCTCTGGGGAGACTGGTAGCCAGCATGGCATCCTGTCTCTGGGGATGAGTTGTAGGCAGGGTCCAATTTGGGCTGGTTTAGAATATAAATTCTCATTAAAAATTTCCCAAACTTCCGGGGATATAGGAGGGGTCCTAACACCCTCCTCTCCTACCTTAGCCCGACGGATAAAATCCCAAAATGCTTTAGAATCTTTCTGGGATACCATATCCAGCAATAGAGACCACTGGTTTCTCTGAAACTCCAATTTCTATACGATAATCTGATCTCAATTCCTGAAGTTGCTGCCTAATAGCCCGAGAAGGCGACCTTTTCAATTGCTTAGCCAAATTTCGAAGTCGAGATCTCATAACCCGGCACTCCTTGTCAAACCAAGGAGCTGCCTTGGGCTTACAAGGGCCAACTGTTTTTTTGTGAGCCATTAACGGAAGCAATAAACATAATAATTTCTCATACAATTCCAAGTAATCGGTCCCCTGGGACCAGATATTTTGGCATATTTCAGCCACTTCGCTCTGACATATCAGAACAGAAAAGGAGGCCCTCAATTCCTCCGACCATCTAGTTCTGACAAGGAGCTCTTCTCCGTAGAAATGTTTCTTGGCCGAGATACCCACATCCAGACCCCTAAGCTAGCAGCACTTATCTTCAAAACTAAAGGTAAATGATTAGTCTCATATCGGGGAATAATACTAAGATCTATAACATTGAAGGAGCCACTTTCAGAGATTAAAAAATAGTCAAGAACACTAGAACCTTGCAGAGAGTGAAAAGTAAAAATTCCCCTCCAAGTCGCCACTGACTGCACCATTATGGATAACAAGATCAAGCCGTTCCAATACTTCCTAAAATTGCTTGCCCCGGGACTGGTCACCCTATCCATAGAATGCTGAATAACAAAATAGGGATCATCCAAAGTATCATCTGGATAAGAGGTTGTTAAAGTTTGGGCAGAGTTACCAGTCTGTGTATTAAAATCCCCACCTATCAAAAATGGGATGCCTGGGTAAACACTTGTAGCCAGCTGGGCAAGCTCAATAAGTTTCACCCATATCTCATGCGTGTAGTAAGGCAACACTAGCGGGGGGACACAGACATTACCTAGCAGTAATTTTAATCCCGATGGGAATAGGCAATAAAAAATGGCAAGATTGGATCGATAAAAGTTAACTAACTTTACCTTAATAGCAGACGAGGATGACACCAAAAGGGCCAGCCCACCACTGGGTCTCCCAGATGCTGCTGAAGGAGTGGCCTTCAAATTAAACACCTCAAACCCCCTGCAAGTAATGTCAACCAGTGACCACGTCTCTTGGAGAACTATTATATCAAAATTGCCTAAAAAAGGCTGGTACTGTTGGCCTTCTACCATGGTGGTCAATCCACACACACCCTCAGCCTTGCTCTGTACCCCTGGTTTCCTGGTTGGATCCTGGCCTGTATAAAAGGCCTGTCAGCAGTCACAGGAAGCTGGGCAAATCATCAGTCAACTTCCTGTTCCCCAATATGTCTTTTGTTTGTCTCCACCCTCTTGTCTCCATGCACTTGGACTGGCTCTGCAATCCCCAGTCCTGGACCTACATTGTGATTTGGTCCAGCTGAAATCCAGCCCTTCTGATGCTCCCTCCTGGAAATCAGTCCTTTGAATCCTTCCTGGTAGTCTGGCTGCCCCTTTGTCCATCTGCCCGCCATGTCTGTTTGCCCCTTTGGTTCATGTGCTGATTCCGGCCATGTTCCTTGATGTTTGGACCCCTGATCCTGCTAGGACTCCTGCACAACTCTCCGCACCCTGTTCCTACACTGACATACCCAGACCTGTGATCCTGGCATCAATCCTGCACCAATTCTCCATGCCCCAGCCCCTGCACATATGACACATACATTCACACTCCAAAGAGGTACTTGTTGGATACCGAGTGAGTAGTGCCCACAAATGGCCCGTTGGGTAGTACATACCCGATGGGTATAACATTTTGGAGGGTACTGGTTTCAGCTCTGACCTCTGTAGATTTATTTGGAAGAGGGTTATGGGCCTCTGAAACCCATATACATAAATTAGTTGACAAGAAAGTAACTACAGTATTAGACAAGACATTCTAATTAGGTCTTGTAGATTATTTTGCCCCATTCATATTCAAACTTTTACTACACTACTGCAAAGGATACTGGTGTCTTTAGCTTCTAACATTTAGTGAATGCAAAAAATAAATGGGAGATCTTTGACTGACTTTGCTGTGTGCTTTGATCAGGCTTTCGTGCATCACATTCCATTTTTTCCTGAAGGATTTCACTTTTTAAAATACTATTCACATTTTATGTGCTGTCGGTCTAACTATTCACCTGTCCATGTCTCCAACATATTCAGTGGTCAAGGAGCCCCACTCCCTTGGCCAATATGCTTCATCACTCAGGCTGTGTTCCTACCTGCAGCAGCAGTAGCGGCAGCGGGAGGGGCGAGGGAAGACGCAGCAGCGCGGAGGAGCCAGCCAATGGAAAAGAGCCGGCGCGAACAGGGATCTGCTGCGGCTTCCCTCGCACATGTCAGGGCGCAAAATCCTTCCCTGACATGCACGAGAGAAGCCGCGGCAGATCCCCGTTTGCACTGGCTCTTTTCCCTTCGGCTGGCTCCTCCGCACTGCAATGTCTTCCCTCGCCCCTCCCGCTGCCGCCACCGCCGCTGCTGCAGGTGAGAACACAGCCTCAGTGAATAAGCTCCACCCCCTCACACACACTTACACAAACACGTCCCAACATTTTAAGTGCATGCAGAGGGATAGATGCGCTCCTGCTTATTCTTCTTCTTAGTTTCTTGTCATTTAATCATCTCCCCATTGCTCTCTCAAGTGCTTTTCCTAAGAGACAACCAGAAAAGAAGTGTCTGAGGTTTGAATACCAGTTTTTTTGTCTCTCTCTCTCTCCTAAAAGAGGGACTTTGACCTCCGTGAAAGAGGGACAATGAGATTCTGCAACCAAAGAGGGATTGCTCCTCCTTATGCCTGTCTCTCTCTTTAAATAAATGAGGTCAAAATACCATGAACTTAATTTGCATCTCACGTACACCTATATAACTCCATTGCCTTAAACAAATTTACATTAATGTGAATGAGCGAGGAAGCTGATCCCATGGACCTGATTCTTCACTGCCTCCTACCTCATGTAGTGATTTGAATATGAAATGCTACTATTTTGATTTGGTACCATTTTACACAAAATTGTTCACCTGAAAATAACTGAATGAAGTGCAAGGAAGTGAAGAATTTATCAAAGGTTCTTATAAACTCCACTCCCCGTATTTTCACAATTTTCAGTGTATATAACCTCCACTGTACCGGTCTTTGCATGCAAGAACTATTTTGCCCATTTTACAGATAGTAAATGGAGGCACAGAGTGATGAAGTGGCATGCCCAGGATCATGCAGGAAATATTTGTACCTGAGAAAGGAACTGAGGCCAGGTATGCAAAGTCCCAGGCTAACATCCTAACAAACAGACCAATCCAGAACCCAGCCTCAGTATATATTTACTTTTAGGGGGTAAAAAAGTCAGGTTATGTTTTTCATTGCACTGCCTCTCATACTCTAGTGCACAATCAAAAGGGCTGTATTGTACACCCAATTTGTACAGGTGTCATTTACTGCATAATATCTACCTGAATGAAAAATCTGGACTAACAAATATTTTTTCTCTGTGAAGTACAGTTGTAGGAAAAGACCGTACACAGGTTATCCTCCCACTAAGTTCAGGATGAACTATAGGATCAACTCTTTGCTTTGCTGAAAAACAAACAGATTATTTAAATTTCTTCTTAGTGATATCTAATTTACAAAAACTTCCTTTATACTGCCCTTTATCTTCACAAATCTTATTTTGCTTCTGTCTGAACCTTTCTCTTCATTTTCTTCAGAATAGTAACTGAATTTTAATCAAAACATAAAAACAAGCAAGAACAAAAGGAATCACAAAGTAGCCAGTGCAGACCTGACACATGTGACAGCTACAAGTTGGATTTGTCATTGGAAGTTAGCTTAACAGAATTTTGTCAAAAAAATGAGCTGACTAATTATAACACAGATTCAGTAAACGTGGAACAGTTTTTTGTTTTGCTAAAAGTCTGGTTCCAAAGCAAGATAAATGTTCATATTTCAACCATCACTAGAAGAAAAAAAGAAAGGCATAACAGCCAATAGCTTCTTCATCAACCTCTGGAAAATATACATTTTTGTCAATTCTACAGGGACAGACCATGACGGATGTACCCGCATTCTGTACCACACATGTGGCCAGGTCCAAACCTTATCTCTCTTGGGGATGCTGGTGAGCCGCTTTCTGGGGAACTAGCCAGGATCTGCCACAGAACTGCTTTCAAGCCTCTCTTAGACTGAACTATTATACTGGTCCTTAGACCTGGGCAACTGTCCAGATCTCTGCAGCATATTATCCATACTTTCTATAGGCTCTATATCTGTTTGGATGTCTGGCCTCCGTCTCCCCAAAAGCCAGGCCACTCCTCCCATATAAGGTACTTGTCCAGCTTATCAAAGGACTTTGCACAGTCCACACAGTCCTTATACACAAGCTCCTTCTGGGGTGATAGGCTAGGATGGCTCACACACGAGAGGCTTGTTGGTAAGCCTGTGAACCTGCCAAGTCACTCAGGTATTCTCCATTGCCACTCTCAGAGTTTCCACTGCTGCCTCTTTCTGGACTTCCAAATTGCTTGTCTTCCTTTCAGCATTTCCCCCTCAGGCTGAGGGCTAACTCCGTTTATACTGTCACAGGGAGATATGGGACTACATGTCTAACAAATATGCAAAAGTAAACGTTAAACATGTAAGTAATGTACAAGCTGAGAACTGGAAACTCACTTCATGCAATGGAGACAGACAAAGCCATGCCGAATGTGTATTCAAAGAAACCTACCAACACCTCTGCAGAGCCAGACAGAAACACTGAGTTGCAAATGAACCTTTTCCTGTGGACGTGACCAAGAACACACACTCCCGAGGTGGGAAAGTCAGACAAGGAAAGCTGAAAAAATATTTAAAGGTAGATCTTTTTCTCTTGGGCAGTTGGACTCAGTTGGAAACTCAGGGTGAAAACAGACATGACGTTAACCACCCTTTAACCACCTTTAGTGGTCATTTATGCATGTTTCAGGGCTGCATAGGGCACCAATACAGTCCTGCAACATGCATAAATAACCACCAAGGGTGGTTAAAGGGTGGGTAGCGTCATGTCTGTTTTCACCCTCAGTTGGGAGTAGAGACTTTGCTGGCTGACCAGCTCAAGGACAAAGGCCCAGCCCACTACATCGGGCTGAGAATGGACTCCTGTAGGATAAGGTATTAACTAGGGACTTACTCAGACAGATTAGGATTGCGTTATTCACTTTTGTTTTATTTGACACTCTGCATTCAAACTATCTTTGTTTATGTAATCAATAAACTTTCTTCTTTACTAAGAAGTGCTTTCTGTTGTCTCACATTGGGGAACACAATTTGAGGATCTCGTGCCCTCAAGCATGTGCGAACCCAGAGAGAGAAAGAGTGTGTGAACGGGAAGTCCCTGGGACTAGGGTGATAAAAGGATTGTCCCCTTTGCAGGACTGAATCAGCTAGAGAGAGAACTAATTCAGACGGGCTGCAAGTGAGGGAAATTGAGTAACCAAACCCAGAAAAGTGGGGTAGTGGACCCCAACCCCGTGACAGTGACTCCCAACGAGAAGGGTCACACTCAGAATTGTGTACCAGTGTGTAGAAAAGCATAGGAGGATAGCCAAACGAGTGGTATCTTCTGGTGGGAGTAAATCTCAAATCTGAAGAGATTGAGTTGCTTTCTGGAACTCAACTCTAAGAGTGGAATAAGCAAATCTTTGACCACAGTGTGCAGTGTTTGTTGTTTTAATTTTGATTTTGGGTGGCAGGGCCAGTTATCAAAATAAGGTTGCCAAAGGGTTTCTCCAGGCTCCTGAAGGCAGAATTGATAAAGGAGGCACAAAACAGATGCCTCCAAACAGAGGGGAAAACTAAACAACAACTTAAGCAGCTGATACGAGAATTTGAGAGGATGAGCACAAATGGGAATGGAGAGGGTTTGCAAACCCCCCCTCAAGGTTCCCCTCCAACTGGTCAGCAACCAACAGATGCAGGACCTGGAGACAACCAGGGACGTGGTGCAAACGCAGAAATGACCAGACTGAGAATGGAACAGGAGTTCAGACTAAAAAAGGAGGAGAGAGAAAATGCAGAGAGACTAAAAATGCAGCTCGAACTCGAGAAACTGAAACAAGAGAGAGAAAAAGAGATTGAACTCGAGAAACTGAAAAAAGAAAGAGAAAAAGAGACTGAACTCAAGAAACTGAAACAACAGGAAAACGAAAAACAGAGGCTGCATCAACTTGAACTCCTGCAGAAACAGAAGGACCTAGGACTGGAACCTCAACTCCCTCTAGGAGCCAACGCTGATAGCGACAGAAGAAGCAGGATTCAAGACTACGTACCCCTTTTACCTCAGTATGATGACAGAGAGTGCATTGATGATTCTTTCATCACCGCCCAATACATATTTTGACAAGAAAAGATTCCCAACGACATGTGGGTCCAGTTACTGTTACCTAAAGTCTCAGTGAAAGCAACAAATGTGTACAACATAAAACTCGAGGAAAATCCAGTACTGACTTTTGATGACTTCAAAAACGCAGTTCTTGAGGCATACAGGATCACCCCAGAAACCTTTCGCCAGAAACTACGCAACTTTAAAAAGGGAGATGGTATGTCTTATTCTGATGTTTGTAATATGTTGAAACAGTATGGGGTGAAATGGTTAGATGCAAGAGGGAATGCTACTGGGGACCAAATAATTGATCATGTTGTACTACAACAATTTTTTAATGTTTGCAGACCTAACCTAAAAGCACACTTGCTTAATCATGGGATCACGAATATCAAAGAGGCGGGGAGGAGGGCAGATGAATTTACTGCACATGCTATCTCAGCTTATGGGGAAAGGAAGCCAAATAATGGGGAACAGCACAAACAAGGGTTTTACCACAAGCAGAATGGGTATAAAAAACCCCACTCTGAACAGGGTAAACTGACCAACAACAAACCAAATGAGAACGTGGGTGGGGAGAGACAGGGATCCCCCAGACCCCAAAGAGTACACACTTCCCACAACGCACAGACCAATTCCAGAAACTGTTATGCCTGTAACTAGCCAGGACACATAGCAAAAAAGTGCCCCAAGTCAAGGAAAACTAGGACCAAACCAGGCCTAGGATTTACACTAACTTGGCCTCGGTGAAGACAGATACTCCCACAGGGAATTATATCTGTTACACACTCCAAGAACCACCCACAGAAAACGCACACCTCTTCAGACCAGCCAAAATAAACAACATGTCCTGTGTGGGCCGAACTGATAACGGTGCTGACATGGTCATGGTCAGAGAGGATTTGATCCTGAAAACATGTTACTCCCCCCCAAAAAAGGTTTACATCACTAACTACACGGAACAGGAAACTGAAACCTCCACAGCTGAGGTGGAGTTGGAATGGGAGGGGGTGAAGGGACAAATCAAGGTGGCCGTGCTCCCCTGAACTGCAAAGCATAAGCTGCTCATGGGGAATGCAATAAACAAATGGGTGTTGAACGAGAGGGTGGAAAAAGCCCAATCCCAGGAACATGGGGAGCCAGACAGAAACCCGGAAGGGGAGGGAGAGGGGCAGCAAGGCTCTGAGAGCCCCAAACAGGCTGCACCTCAAATCCTGAACTACAATGGGGGCCAAGACCAGGCCCAAACTGAGTCCCAAACCCAGCCAGAAGAGGTGACTGGGACAGACCCAGAAGGGGACCTGGGGAGTTCTGACCCACATGGGGATGTACAAGACACAGATCCAAGGTTAGAATTCGCAAGTAAAATCTTAACGGCAACACAAAATGATTTCAGAACAGAACTAACGAAGGATGTGACTTTACAGGGAATCAGGGAAGCAGTCGATGAGGGAGACCCAACTGAATCACAAGGGGCGAAATACTCATGGGAACATGGGTTGCTTTATAAGATCCTACACCAGGGAAGTGATGGGAGGAGGGAGGATCAGCTCAGGAAACTAGTGGTGCCAAAAAAGTTTAGAGAGGACTTGCTTAACCTGGCACATTCCTCTCCCTTTGCTGTACACCTAGGAGTAAAGAGAACATTGCAAAGGCTAAAATAAAATGTTGAATGGCCAGACATGAAATGGAACGCTAGAATATTCTGCCAGGTGTGCGACTCCTGTCAGAGAAACAAGAAAGGGAACGATCCAAAAAAGGTGCCTCTACACCTGCTCCCCATTTATCGAAGTGCCTTTCTACAGGGTGGGGATGGATAGTGTAGGTCCCATGCAAAAACTCTCCAGATCTGGGAAAAAATACCTACTAGTGGTATGCCACAAGATACCCTGAAGCTGCAGCCCTGAGGACAGTGGTGGTGGGCCACCTAGGAAGAGAAGGGCAATGCCCCTTCTGGCCCCAGGACTCCCCCAGCTGGCCAGCTCTGACACTGAGGCACTTTAAAAAAAAAAAAAGTGGCTGTGCGCGCCATGGTGAATGTTCGGAGTCGTCTTGAAGAACCTGGTTTAGAGCAGCAACCTTCAGAAAGTTGCTGCTCTAAACCAGGTTCTTCGAGATAGCTCCGCCTTCAAACATTCTCACCGAACCAGTGACTCCCCCCCCACAAAAGGAAGGCATTTTCTCCCTTTATGCGGAATGGGCAGCTAGAAGCGTCATCCGTTCTGCATAAAGGGACCCTGCAATGGAATAGTGCCACAGGGGGCACTATTCCATTGCAGGGGCCGGGCAGGGCTAAAGTCCATAACAGGGTGCTGCATACGGGCACCCTGGTATGAACTGCCCAGTGTCCCGCCTGTGCAGGGAGGGGTGGGCTGGGAGCTCCTGCCACGCGCACAGCTCCCAGCTCCCCCCTCCCTGAGTCCCTTCCTCCTCCCTCCCTCCCTGTCGAGTCAAACTGACTCGACTCTGGGAGGAGGGGGGGAACTTGGGGAAGCCAGCTGTGTGGCAGCTCCCAGGCCCTACTGAACAGTTCGGGCCTGGGAGCCTGGGGCACAGCCATCAAGAGCAGGAGGAGAGAAGCCTGAGGAGAGAGAGGAGCCACTGCCGATAAGTAAATTGTGGGGCTGGGTGGAGGGGGCATTGGGAGGAACATGGTGGGGGGAGTGGAGG
>QEPC01005332.1:936670-962799 GCA_003113815.1 Sphenodon punctatus
GGGAGCCAAGACTCCTGGGTGTCACTGCAAGTCATGCAATTTCAGATGTGTTCGAAATGCTGGAAATGGGATGTGTGTGGTAAAATTGAGGTTTGGAAATCCTGAGATGTCACTGTAAGTCATTAGGGATGGGCGAACAGAACCGAGTTTGGAAATTTGGTTCTGTTTGGTTCAGAAATTCAGTTCGGTTCGGAAGTTCGGTTCGGTCGACCGAACTATTTGAGTTTAGTCCGAACACCGAACTTCCGAACAAAGTTTGGAAATTCAAACTCCATTGAACTATATGGATTATTATTTTTTAGAGCTGGGCGAACAGAGCCAAGTTCGGAAATTCAGTTCGGTTCAGTTCGAAAATCGAGTTCGGTTCGGAAGTTCGGTTCGGTCGACCGAACTGGTCGAGTTCGGTCCAAACTCCGAACTTCCAAACCGCATTCGCCCATCCCTACAAGTCATGCAATTTCAGTTGTGTTCGAAATGTTGGAAATGGGATATGTGTGGTAAAATTGGGGTTTGGAAATCCTGAGATGTCACTGTAAGTCATGCGATTTCAACTGTGTTTGAAATGCTGGAAATGGGATGGGATGGGTAAAACTGAGGTTTGGAAATTCTGAGATGTCACTGCAAGTCATGCGATTTCAGTTGTGTTTGAAATGCTGGAAATCGGATGCGTGTGGTAAAATTGAGGTTTGGAAATCCTGAGATGTCACTGAAAGTCATGCGATTTCAGTAGTGTTCAAAATGCTGGAAATGGGATGTGCGTAGTAAAATTGGATGCAGGCTGTGACTGGGGTGCTTTACAAGGATGGGTCCCTGTGTTTTGGGTTTATAATTATTTATTTTAAGCTTGATGTGTATGTAGGCTGGATTTTCTTCCATCCAATGTTAACCTTGGGAACTCCTTGCTCCTGGGTTATGCCATGCCACTGGCCTACCGTCCCCCTGGCTCCGCCCCTCGGCCTGCCGGCCCGCCCGCAACAAAGCCCCTAGGCCCCTAGGCCCGACTCAGCCCGGCCCGGCCCGGCCCAGCCTTACTGCCCCAGTGCCCCTCCAACATCAAAACCCACCAGCCGCCCCTGCCTGAGGAAGGTTGACACTGCTAATATAGAAGATGCATTACTGGACATTTTCAGTAGGGTGGGCTTTCTCAAACAGGTCATAACAGTTAGAGGGGCCAATTTCCTCTCCAATATCTTCCAACAGCTCTGGAAGTTATGTGATGTGAAGCACATAAAGGCAGCTCCATATCACCCCCCAAACAAATGGGTTAGTTGAAAGATTTAATGGGACATTGAAGCAAATGCCAGCTAACTTTATGACCAAAATAGCAAATAATTGGGACAAACTATTACCTTATCTCCTATTTGCATATAGGGAAGTACCCCAGGAATCCACAGGATATTTGGAAGAAATGTATGGGGTCGCCTAGATCTAGTAAGGGACTCCTGGGAAAAATCAGAGGAAATCGAAGGACAACCTATAACTAGATATGTCCAGCAATTCAGACATAGAGTAAATTCCATGTTACAGGAGGCCCAAGATAACCTGGCCAGCAGCCAAGGGGCCCAAAAGATAAAATATGACAAGAAAGCCAAAGACAGAACGTATAATCCAGGGGACACCGTGCTAGTAATGAGACCAGCTTACAAGGTTGCGGGGGAAGCCATTTGGGATGGCCCATATCATATAATTGATAAGAAGACTGAGGTCACATATTGAGTTAACAAACCTAACTCCAGGGCAGAGGCCCAGGAATTTCACGTAAATAAAATAAAAGTTTACCATGATAAGGAAATACAAGCTTGCTTAGCTTCAGTCGCAGAAGGAGATGGGGCAATGGATAGCTGTAATAACCCATTACCGAACCTCCTGCAGGACAGCCAGGAAACTGAGTCTCTGGAGGAAATTTGCATTTCCACAGACCTCAACACCTCCCAAAGGCATGAGATAATGACCCTCCTGCAGGAGCACAAAGAGATCTTTTCAAACAGACCTGGGGAAACAGATATCATTGTACACAACATTGAGACAGGAACCAAGGGTCCAGTCAAGTCCAGTCCCTTTCGCACAAATGGGAAGATTCAAACACAGATCCACCGGGAGATCGAGGAAATGTTGCAACTGGGAGTCATAGAGGTCTCAAAGAGTCTATGGGCAAGCCCAGTGGTTTTAGTTCCAAAACCTGATGACTCCATAAGGTTCTGTGTTGATTATCGTAAATTGAATGCCATAACTGTGTCAGACTCCTATCCCGTGCCCAGAACAGACGACATGATTGAAAGGATAGCAGGGGCTAACTACCTGACTACCCTAGACATGACCAAGGGTTATTGGCAAATTAGAA
This sequence comes from Sphenodon punctatus, assembly GCA_003113815.1. Lineage (NCBI taxonomy): Eukaryota > Metazoa > Chordata > Lepidosauria > Sphenodontia > Sphenodontidae > Sphenodon > Sphenodon punctatus. The sequence continues at coordinate 939,012 of QEPC01005332.1, forward strand.
TGAACCCGGGGCTCCGGCCCAAAACGGCATTTAGAACTGACAAGGGCCTATATGAATTCACAGTGATGCCTTTTGGGTTAAAGAATAGTGGGTTAATTCATGAGGTTAATGGACCACATCCTAGAAGGGATGCGCGACTTTGCCTTGGTTTATATAGATGACCTGGTGATTTACAGTGACACATGGGACACACACGTGACACACGTAAGGCAGCTACTACACAGCATTAAGAGGGTAGGACTAACAATAAACCCATCAAAGTGAAAGGTTGCAATAGATACCATTACATACCTAGGACACGAGGTGGGGAATGGCAAATTGTGTCCTCGAAAAGACAAAGTAGAAGCTATTTGCTCTTGGCCTGCACCCACAACCAAGAAACAGATACAGAGGTTCATAGGCATGACTACTTACTTCCGCTGGTATGTCCCACACATCAGTACCATAGCAACCCCCTTGACAGACAAATGTAAGAAACGCTGCCCAGAGAAGGTACAATGGTCAGAAGAGTGTCACAACACGTTTGACAAACTCAAGAGGGCTCTGTTTGACGCACCAGTGTTGATCAGTCCAGATTATGACACGGAATTCCATGTCTGGACTGATGCCTCTGACACGGGCCTGGGAGCAAATCTCACGCAAAAAGGGGAGAATGGACTAGACTGTCCCATTGCGTACCTTAGCAAAAAACTACTCCCAAGGGAAAAGAATTTGGCTACCATTGAAAGAGATTGCCTAGCCATAGTATGGGCTGTTAAGAAACTTAAATCTTACTTATTTGGTAGGACGTTCACTGTTTACACTGATCACTCACCTCTAACATGGCTTAATAATGTTAAAGATTCCAACTCCAAGCTGCTGCGATGGAGCTTGTTTTTGCAAGAGTTTGACATGAGAATTGAACACGTAAAAGGTAAACAGAATGTGGTAGCTGATGCACTATCACGCAGGGACACTTCACTCTAATCATGTTACGGGACACTGTCGGGCCCACTCCACATGATCTCTAAAGTGGGGAGCTGTCACAGGGAGATATAGGACTACATGTCTAACAATATGTAAAAGTAAACATTAAACATGTATGTAATGTACAAGCTGAGAACTGGAAACTCACTTCATGCAATGGAGACAGACAAAAGCCATGCTGAATGTGTATTCGGAGAAACCTGCCAACACCTCTGCAGGAGCCAGACAGAAACATTGAGTTTTAAATGAACCTTTTCCTGCGGATGAGACCAAGAACACACACTCCCGAGGCAGGAAAGTCAGACAAAGAAAGCTGAAAAGATATTTAAAGGGAGATCTTTTTCCCTCGGTCAGTTGGACTCAGTTGGGAGTAGAGACTTTGCTGGCTGACCAGCTCAAGGACAAAGGCCCAGCCTACTACATCGGGCTGAAAATGGACTCCTGTAGGGTAAGATATTAACTAGGGACTTACTCAAACAGATTAGGATTGCATTATTCACTTTTGTTTTATTTGCCACTCTGCGTTCAAACTATCTTTGTTTATGTAATCAATAAACTTTCTTCTTTACTAAGAAGTGCTTTCTGTTGTCTCACATTGGGGAACACAATTTAAGGATCTTGTGCCCTCAAGCACATGCGAACCCAGAGAGAGAAAGTGTGTGAATGGGAAGTCTCTGGGACTTGGGTGATTGTTAGTGGGGGGGAGGGGAAGGGACCTGTCACTCACCCACACGCTCACACTCAGACCTAGCTCCCCCCGTCCCCCGCTCTGACCAGTGCAGAACTGGAATAAATGCCCATCAGGATAGTGTGTGTGGGCCTATGAAGTCTTGCAGAGACTAGGCCCCTATCATCATAGGGCGCAGAGCGAGAAGAAAGGCCGAAGCCTATGAGTTTTCCTAGCAAATCTCATGCACACTTGCTCACACCGCGAGGGGGTATAGGAAAGATCATGTGACTTGGTGCGGGAGCAGGGCAGGGTCCACGAAGTACAGGGAAGGAGAATGGGTGGACACTCACACAGGAAAGGAGGAGAAGCCCCACGGGGAAGGGGAAAGGGACATTCAGACTCTCACCTACCATGCCTCACTTGTAGGATCCAAGGGAAGGAAAGACGGTCAGGCCACAATCACAGCAACACAATGTCAGTAAGCACAGGCACTAGAGAGCGAGACACACTAATCCAATACACTCAATACACACGCAAACACAACAAGGTCACTTATCTCTCGGGGGGGCGACTTCTCACTCTGATTACTGGCGCTGGCTGAAGCTCAGCGCCGGCTTTTTATCCTTGAGGCCCCGCCCCCTGCAGTGCCCAAATCCATGTGGAACATCGCAGCGGCCCAGGCCCCGCCCCTACACTCTGTGCCGCAGTCGGAAGTGCGGGCGCATCGATACTGGGGGAGTTGGTTGCCTCAGCATTGCAGGGCAGTGGCGGCCCTTGCCTGAGGGCGCCTGGGGCAGTGCCCTCCCCCCGCTCTCCCCCGTCCCCCCTGTGCCACTGACACAGAGCGCTCACTGACTGAGTGCTCTGTCTCTGCCAGTCGGCTGAATCGACATCGGAGTGCCGCGCTGCTCTAACTGCTGCAGCTTGGCTTGCAGTCAGAGCAGCATGGCGCTCTGATGTCAATTTCAGCCGACTGGCAGAGACAGAGCACTCAGTCAGTGAGTGCTCTTTCTGGAGTCCCAGAAGGGACAAACTTGGACTGAACGCGCGCGGGGCGGCTGAGCGTTCAGTCCTAGCGCGCCGCTGGGAAATGAAATTTCCCATAAGCGGCAGCTTTGCATTGAGCCCATAGGGCTCAATGCAAAGTCTCACCTGGGCATTCAGTGGAAGCGCTCGGCGGTGAGATGTGCTGCGGCGTGAATGCTTGAACTGACTCAGTTGAGCATGCATGCCGCAGCACATCTCGCCACCGAGCACCTCCATTGAACACTGAACTGCCGCCTGGTGCCAGTGCCTGCCCTGCACGATGGTGAGTAAATGATGGGGGGGGGGAACTTGGGGAGAGAGACTGGTGCACCCACCCTCCCCCCCATTCCCGTATCACACATCCTCCCCCCCTTCCATCCCAGGCCCCCAGCCTGGGGAGAGACTGGGGAAGGGGGGGGACTCACCCGGGGTGAGTAAACGTGGAGGGGACTCGGGGAGCAGAGGCTGGGGGCCTGGGATAGAAGGCGGCCGGAGTGATCGTGGACAGGGGGGACCCGCGGCGCGGCAGGTGCCACCCCCTGACAGTGATTAAAGGATTGTCCCCTTTGCAGGACTGAATCAGCTAGAGAGACAACTAATTCAGGCGGGCTGTAAGTCAGGGAAATTGAGTCACCCAACCCAGAAAAGTGGGGTAGTGGACCCCAACCCCATGACATATACTCATGAGTCCATGGGCTTCTCTAACCTGATTGGCTGCAAGTCACAGTCCTCTTCAGAGCTCCAGCACCTGTGTTTCTGGGGAATTACTGCACAGTCAAAAGGGCTGTATTGTACACCCAATTTGTACAGGTATAAATTACTGTATAATATCTACCTGAATGGAAAATCTAGAGTAACAAATATTTTACACTCTCACTTTCTGTCAGCTGCAAGTTTGAGAAGAATACTCCTTACTTCTTCATCTTCACTGGTGAAAAGTAGGGCTGTAGCGGAAAGTCGTAGCGGTAGTTATTTCCGCCGAAAACAGCGTTTCTGCAATTAGTGGTATGACGTGGCAGAGGCTTTCATTCCGTTAGTTTCATTCCGCTACTTCTGCAGTTCCGCTACTGTCATTCCGCTACTTCCACAGGCTTCACAAATAGCGGAAACATGCCATTTTCGCTACTTCTGCCATTCTGCCAGCGCCATGAAATAGCGGAACAGCGGTTTTCCAACAGTTTCCAACAATTCTGCAATTTTTTTGATAGTTTCTGAATTTGCAGAATGCCGGCGGAATTAGCGGAATGTTGGCAGAAAAGCCGCGGTGTGGCGCAGGCAATTCCGAAATGGTGGAATGGAATCACGGCGTGGTAAAAGCTGCTGCTGCTTCAGCCCTAGTGAAAAGACGGAGCAGCATCTGACTCAGGACAGATCTCTGCAGAGTCTCCTCACAGTTTGACAATGAACCATTAGCAATCACCCCAGGGGCGCAGCTATACTAGATGCAGCGGATGCAGCTGCATGGAGGTCCACATGCCTAGGGGGTTCATACATATGTAAAATGCATGTGCTCACCAAAGTGGAGTGCCCCGCAGAGGGCCTATTATTCCATTTTCTGCACTAAGGCACAATCCCATGTAGCTACACCCCTGAATGCTCTCTGGGAATGACTTTTCAATCAGCTGTGTAGTCACTCCGTAGTAATTCGATGCAGTCCACATTTCCCTATTTTGCTAATGAGTATGTCATGTGGAACTGGGTCAAATGCCTTTAACAAGGAATAGATATGCTACACTGACAGCACCCCAGCTAACCACTGGACCAGTCACCTTTTCAGAGAAGGAAATATGATTGGCTTGGCATCCTTTGATCTTATCAAATCAATATTGGCTACTGATAATGCTACATCTCTAGGTGCTCATCAACTGATTGGTTTATTATTTGTTCCAGCAAATTACCATGTAAGGAAGTCAAGCGAACCTTGGGTGTCCTTAATCCCTTGTTTAAAAACAGGTATTTGTTTACTCTTCAGCAGTCATCTGGGAAATCACCCAGGATCCACAATTTCACAAAGATGAATGCAATTGACTCTGAGATTCCTTTGACAAGTTTCTTTAGTACTCAAGTGTGAATTTAGTCGGGCCTTGATGGCTTAATTATATTTGAGGAACACAGATATTCCGGCAGGGACCACGTCTAATTCTATGTTCTGTACAGCACCAGGTCACACGACTGGCGCTATATAAATGTTTATAATAATAATAATAATAATAATAATAACCTGTTCCTTTCATATTGATCTGCATCCCTTGCATCTTTTTTTAATAATAAATGTGATTATGGGTCCCTCCCGATTTATCTTTTTGTGAAGACTGAAGGAAAACAGGCACTGAACACTTCAGCCTTCTTAGTGTCTTCAGCTGTTAAGTAATGGGCCTAACACTCTTCTGTCTTTTTCTTACTTATGTATTTCTAGAACAGCTTTTTGTTCTATAAATAAATACAACTAACATGACCGGGGGGCAGTTAAGGCCACTGGCTACATGTGAGTGTGGCTGGGAGAGCCATCATGGTGCCCGGGCGACCCGGCCTAGACAGCAGCCACAACAGACGTGATGGCAGCCAGTCTTGCACCACTTCCAGGGCCCAGCCCCATGCCATGATGAACAGCTACAGTGGCCAATAATGACCACCATGTTGGTCTGGACCCAATCCAGGCCAGGTCATGGCAGGTCAAAATACACATTCTAACTGACTGTGGCCCACTTTGCCTTGGGCGGGCGGGCTCTATCCTGGGATGTTACTTCAGCTATATGCCAAGGTGAGATCCTGGACAAACCACCAACACAACCAGGGATACCCCAAGTCAGCATCTGGTAACCCTAAACCACACATCATACTGGCCTGTAGGCCAAAACGGGTCTAAGCGGGCCACTGTCATATATGGTTTTTCCCACAGTTTAATTGACACATGAGAGTTTCCCGGCCATGAGTTTCCACGTCGGGAGACCTCCCCACTCCGGTAAGTGCCCTAAGACTGGGGGGGGGGGGGGGAGAGAGAGAAAGGTGATTGTGCCAGTCTTGTTTCTCCACCATCAGGCACATTTAAGAAAAACAGGCTGTGATAAAGCAGACTGTGGCCCCTGTAAAGCCAATCTGGTCATCACTATGGCCCCACCCCTGTGAGGGTTATTGATGGGGATGGCTGCAGAGCCAGGGGTAGTCTGACGAGAGCTGCTCAAGCAGCAGGAGCTCCCTGGGAATCAGCCACAGCCTGAGAGCTAGTCAGGGTCCTCATTCCCTAGGACAATGGAAGGTACATGAAGTGAAGGCTGCTGGAAGCCTAAGTAACAGACGTTAACTCACATTGGGTGGCCTTACCCCACATAAGCCTACAATACAGCTGACGGTCAGGCTGCCAGCCACCAGATGTTTGCCCACTTTTACCACAGGGTGGACGGCTAGCTGCTACGTGAAACATCCACTGGAAAAGGCTGATGACGCGTCACAGGCTGCCATTATCTCACCTAGGCTAATGTGGGGTAATGGGCCACCTCCCGTCAGGCCAGTCACATGCAGACCCACCCCGTGTCGATGTCTGCCGGCACTATAGAGCCGCAGGCATAGTTCACCATTCCTGTGTGTCTACATCATGGAAGGGAGCGGGATACTGGGTGAGCTGGGTGGGGGTGGTTGTGCGGGGTCAGGTATCTGCCCATGTGGATGGTTCCTTGGACCACCCCAGGATATAGCAGGATTTGTGATGGTGGCCTGCCCACCTGGTTTCCTCGTGACTGGGGGCAGATTGTTTGGCCTGCTCTCCTCGCTGGCCCAAAGTGTGGCAGCTGCATATGTCCTACCCAGGGCGGGCAGGCGATCTTGTGTGGCTTTACCCCTGGTTTCTGGTTTCTAGCAAGGAATGAAGCTAAGGATGTTCTAGTTCAGTGGCTGTCACCCTTTTTGTGTTCCCAGTCCTCTAGAGCCTAATACAGTAGAAGTAGGAACCTCCTACTTTCTTTTGCAGAAAAGGCACCTCATACTTTCTGGCCATGCTTTCTGACCTCTGCAGCTGAGCCTTGGGTCACTTCTTCTAGTACAGGAAGTAAACACTCCCCTCAGCTCACTCTGCTCAGCCCAAGTTCTCAGTTCTCTCTCTCTCCCTCCCTAAAGGGGGACTTTGAAATAAAGTTTCTATTGCCAGGTCTTTCCTGCACAGTGTGCTTTAGGCCCTGGGGTGTGTAGGTGTTACAGTATTAAGGGGAAGGCAAACATTCCTCATTTTTCTGTAACATAGCTGTGCATTTTAAAAAAAACATTCTGCTCCTTGCTTCACAGATCCCTTACGTCTTGCCCTGTTAACACTTACATCTTAACCTGATAACACAACACCTTGCCTTGACAACACTGCTTAAGATAATGAAAGATGCTTTTGAAAAATACAGTGGCCAAAAATACTCTGGATTTTAGTCTTCCACTTAAAAAAAAAAGTATAATGAGCAAAGGTGTTCTAAATTAAATATAGTAGGAACAATGTAATATTTTAAAATTCTCTTTACTATCTGTCAAATTTGTAACAGTTTTAAACTGCACTAAAAAGTGAACTACTAATTTATTTACAATATCTCTCCTGCTGTCCTCAGATAAAATACAATAAAATTGCTAATATGGAACGTTTAGCCCCCTGTCAGAAGTTTCTGTATTTGTGTAGAACCATAAACTGGTTGTTCATCTGTGCCAACAGAGTTTGGCAGAGTTTCTAAAGATTTGTCAAAAAACAATTTGGCTCAGCAATCCAGTAAGTGCAGAGCCACAAGCCAACTGTTACTATATGTCACAATCCTGTCAAAATCAGTCTTTTGTGGCTAATAAGAATCTTGAGGCTGTGGATTGATTGCAATGGGCAGAGGCAGAGAGTGCCTTTTGCTCACTGTTTCTGCAACTTGGCAAATTACATATTTTCTCCCCTCAGTTACCCAAATTACCTCCCGATAGCTTGGCACACAGCTTATTGCTTCGCAACTACCATACCAGATTCCCGTCTTCTAATTTCCCTCTCTGTGATTCCTTCCACCAACCTTACTGGGGAGCCACCTGGTTAACAACTGGTTTAAGTGAGATAAGTATCCATCCTACTAAAGCAGCAGCAGATAAATAAAGCAGGTATCCACTTTATAGAAACATACAAGCCATCACCTTTTCATTTTCAGTTTTTCTATATGACAAGAATGAAACAAGTTTATTCATGTCAAATTTTAGATTAAAAAAGACTGTTCCTTTTATGTGATAACAGAGTAAAATAAGAATGAAGTCACCCCAATTACCATTGTCTGTGAATTTTATAGTGTATTATCTATCCGAGATAAATAATTAACTAGCCCTTCTAGTTTGCAAGCTCTTCACACATTTTAAAGTCTGCAATTTTCTGCCTTTCTGCCCCCCTTGCTGGCACAATTAAAATTTATTGACAGTAAATATCATAAACCTATTTTCTCAGTAGAAATCTCTGATGCTCTGGACACTAGAGAAGCTGTGGCTCTTCTGGATGATAGAAATTTTCAGTAATTACTTACTACTGAATATTAACAACTGGAATATGAATGAGTATGTTAACACTAACAGGATGCCAAGTTTGTGATGCCAATCTTACAAATTAGCAGTCACTAAAGGAGCTACTTGGTATGAGTAGAATGTAATATTTGGTAACACAGTATTTAGAAATGCAAAAAGCATATAAAAAAAGCAATTGGGGAGAGACAAGATAAAACTTGACACAGCACAAAAATAATCTGTACAATCACAGGAAATAGAGATGATTAAGGGCCCAGGTCAGTGTGGCAGGGAGCAGCCTGGCAGGACTGCTGCCCCTTTGAGAACAGGAGTGGGAAGCTGAAAGGAACTGGCCTTTTAAGGTAGGAGAAATTGGAGGCTTAGCCATGCCCACTCTGCTGTATATAAGAGGGCGCAACCAGAGGGAGAGGTCAGTCTGTGTCTGAATGCAGCAGCAAAAGGACCTTCCTTTGACCACTTTTAAACGAGTGTGCCAATCTAGTGCATTGAAAAACACACTTTGAGAAAAGTTGCGGGGGAGGGGGGGTTAGACTGACCAGAAGTTGCTGGCTATCATTGGAATCATGGTTCACATATTATTAGAGCATGGGAGTGCTCTAATAATTGAGGTGTGTTGCACGCTACATTATAAAACCCCAACATTCTATTTGTTCTAAAATCGGCATGATCAAAGCTAGGATTTTGGAATTTGTTGTGGAGTATCACTTGCATAAATGGTTCATGCTGAGAAACTCTCAGCTGAATCCGTTTGATAAAAGCTGAAATATCGCAGTTTGAAAACTGCACTTTCAAGCCTGATTTTTCATTTAGTTCAACCATCTCAATCTGGGAGGGTAGAGGGGTTGAGTGCTGGCGGGGAGGAGAAATTAGTCTTTTAGGAAATTAAAGGGGGCTGCCAGGGGGTGCCTTTGGGTTTTTATTTGTAAATCTGATTAGTTATGGGGTTGTGGGAAACCCCATGTTAGCCTATGGAGAGGGGTGGGGCTGCTTTGAAGAGGAATGTTGCTTGTCGCCTCTTCTCCTGTCTTTCCCTTCCCTGAGCAGGCCTCGAGGAAATTGTGCCTGGGAGTTTCGGGGCACCGAGGAGGACAACTGCCCCAGCAAACCTAGCCCACTCCCCCTTGCTACCGCTCCTTGCTGCTGCCTGCTTTGACCCCTGATCACTGCCGCTGCCACCACCTCCGTCTGCAGGCTTAGAGCCCAGCCAGCACTAGAGCCTGCTCCCTTCCCCCACCCCTGCTTCTGCCTATGCCAGTCCCCCCTTGGCAGCAGGCGGGGGGGAGGCACAATCGCTCCCCACTCATGCTGCTGCCATCGCACCACAACATCTGCTGCAGCTGCTCCTACTCACCACCGCCAGGATAATTTTCAAAGTGCTCATGGTGCGCGCAAGCGCTTTGTGGAACTACCACAATGTTCCCTAGTAGTGTGGCATCCTGGGACTACACTTCAATATGTGAGACTGTACAATGTCTTTACTGCTAACATGATATGGAAGTTAACTTGCAATTTCCATGCTTTTTAGTGCATGACTGAATTTGCAAGACCCTTAATTCTTTTTGTAAACTGGAGGTTTTTTCACTATGGAATTATTTTTAAAAGTGCATTTGAAAGGCCTTAAGGTCTTTCAAATGAGAATCGCTGACCAAGGTCCTGAAAGCAATGCTCAGTAAACCTGAAGGAGATTACTTGGATGGAGAACTTTACTGTATAAAGAGACTGTGTATTGATGTATAGAGACTTGGATTGCCAGAGTAAAGTCAGTGACTAATGCTAATTCCCACAGTATGTGACTTTGTGGGCCACATCCTGTAGAGACGTATGCCAGGATACCACACCCTGTTACAGTCAGCAAAATACTTAAGCATGTGCTTAAATGCATCTGTAACTGAACTGCAATATTTAGCTAAATTGGAATCTAAATGATTAAACCTGCATGATCTTGATATCTATGGAGCTATTATTAGAGAGGTTATAGATTACATCAGGATCTAGAAACCTTGAACAATCTGTGCAATAAATGAGGCACAAGCAACCATTTCTAACAGAGTCTGTTGCTTTCAAAGTAATGTGTATTTTGAAGTTAATGCACAGGTAAATAATATTCTCCAATAATATTTCACTCTAAAATTGGCAAGGAGAGGACTCTTATAAGATAGAGATATGTACTGTAGGCAACCAAAGTCCAACTCAGCCAATTATAAATGTCATTTAGAAAAATAAGCACAAATTATAGTCTGACAGACTGTTAAACTGGATTACTTAAGTAAAAAAGAACTGTGATCAAGGGTCTTCAAGGCTTCTGGTGAAGTCATGGGTTCACATAACAAGTTGAAAGACTTTAACAAAGGGGGAAATATTTATAGTTGAAATCACTGAAACGTGTTTTGATTGGTTGTATTTAATGGTCTGAGGCTTCCACCGCTTGTAGGATATTGCTTATATGCGGGTGAGAGCCAGCTATGCACAAGCAATAATCCAAGGAACTAGAACATGAAGTGAAGCCATATTTTACCATCATGGTTTCTGCTGCTGAAATCATCATCTCCTGGGACCCCAGGAACTACTCTAACATCACTGGACCTTCATCAATGTGATACTGAAAAGTGTTCTGACAAGTAGAGGTGTGCAACAGGGACCCATGTCATTTTTTGTTTTTGTTTTCGTTATTTAAATCTGTCATTTTTGTTTTCAAAAATATCAACATTTATTTTTTGTTTTTGCTTTCATTTTTGATTTCTATTGGTTTCAATGGAAAACACATCTTTGGCTGTAACTTTGCTGTTTGTTATTATATTTGGATGAAACATGGTGGAATTGTACCTCAAATGGCGGACATTAGGTTTCAGAAAGAGTGGATAAAGGAATTAGATTTTATAAGCAGTTGAATTATGCTATTTTTCAAAGATCTGCATACACATTCCTGGCTGTAACGTCTTTGTCTCCCACCTAATCCAGGTGAAACTCGGCAAGTCACTACACCTCCCCATTTGTAACATGTATGCCAATTTTCAAAGGTATTGGATAAAGGGTCCTGGTGGTACATGCAGTTAACCTATATATGTATGTCGGACTGTAACATCTTTGTAGTCCAACCAGTGTACATACAATTGGGCACAGCTGTATCTCATACTTTCAGGATCATATCTAACATATATCAGAAAGATGTGATAAAGGGTTCTAATTTTATATGCCTGCACAGCATATGCACAGAATGAGCCTATGCCAGGGATTCCCTTACGGGTGTTTTTACACACACATTTCTCCTGCATGTTTGCTGTTACATCCTGAACTTTCTGTGTATCTAAATCACTCACCCAGATCCGGCTCTTTGAACTTCTGCATAGAACTTCTCCCAGAACTTTTGTGTGTAAAATGTTCTCCTGGTAAACTGCTTTGCTCCAGGCTGCTGTGGTCACTTGGTTTCCATGGCAGCCCCTCACGTCTACAGCTGGGGTTACTTTAGGCTGCCTCAAGGTGGTGTTTGTGTGAAGAATGCATCCAGGAACTGCCTTAGGGCAGTGTGTGTGTGTGTGTGTGTGTGTGTGTGTGTGTGTGAGAGAGAGAGAGAGAGAGAGAGAGAAGAATGCATCTGGAAATTACTTGTGGACTTGCAAACCCAGAAGATTGAAAGACCAGCACTTTAAGGTGTGTGTAAAAAAACTGTGGTATAAGATAGGTTTGTGATGCCAAATGACCAGAAGAAATATCAACCAAATATCCGCATTCTGTGCTGCGACCATCTGAACTTCTCTCCCCCACTTTTACTGGGAAGTCTAAAGCATCTGTTTAGGAAAAAGCCAATAGAGATTCTCTTATGTCCTCTGTCACAGTGCTGCGGGATGTGATTGTGATGGCCAGCCTGGATGTGTAAACTATTGTCAACTTCAGACATTCCCCCCACCTTCCCCACACATATTCTGGCTGCGGGGCGAGGGGGGGATGCATAGCCACGATATGTGTGGGGATCGGTTAGTCTGAAAGCCCCCTCCCGGTGTGGCTTTGCCATCAGAGATGCATAGGGATGCAGAGCTGGATTTCCTGCTCTGCATCCCAGCGCGTCTCTAACGGCAAAGCCGCGGGGGGGGGCGGGGCGGAGGCTTTCAGGCCAGCTGATCCCCACGCATATCCTGGCTGCGCATTCCACCCCCTCAGCCAGAATACACACAGGGGGTGGGTATGTCTGATAGTGGCCTATGTCTCCTGATTGCTGGGTGCTATCCCCAAAGTCCTAGTTATGTCCCTTCTATGCCCACCTCGAAGCCACCACCGATTGGTTCCGTAAAGCTGGAAACATGCAGCAACTGGCCAGTGCACATGTCTGTCAGTCTATTGGGTTGCTCCCCATCCTCCCTCCTACAGTCTCCCTCCCCCTGCCATGCCAGGTGCCTGCCTCGAACTGGCACTGCATGTGCTGCTATTTATCTGAATACTGGTCTTCAAGGGGACAACTTCAATTGCTTATAAAACTGGGTCCATTTATAAAATTGTCCTGTTATTTGGAAGAGATAACAGGGAAGGTGTGTGATACATTTCTGGCAAACTACCTGTAAATAGGATGGAATATAAAAATGTTACAGCTGGAAATGTATTTTCAAGTTAATAGCTTATAACGTCAGGACACTTTATTCAATATTTCTGAAATTTTGCAGGATTGGTGCATTAGTGGAGGGACATATTTTCCCCAGGTTTCATGCAAATTTGATGTAAGATAAAGAAGGTGTAGCCAGGAATGTGTATGAAGCTTTTCTTAAAATCACAACATTCAATTGCTTCTAGAATCTGTCCCCTTTATCCAATTCTTTCAAACTTTAGTACACATTGTGAACTCCATTGGGGGTACATTCTCCCCAAGTTTCATCCTAATTTAATAAGAAACAAAAAAATATAGCCGGAAACACGTTTTTCAGTTTTTTTCCCATTATTTAAAAAACAAATTTTGTTTTTGTTTTGTTTTCATTATTATTTGTCATTTTCATTTTTACAATAAAAAACAAAAACCAATTTTTAAATTTTCTTTATCATAATAACGAAAACTAAAACTAAATGCAACCCCTACTGACAAGACTGATGGTACCAGTTAATATTACCACATTTTCTAGCTAAAGCTAAATCCTGAACATCAGTAGTAAAATGAGCTTTCTGTTTCTGTTATGTTACCCTCCATAATGTGTCAATTTCCTTTCTTTTCTTTCCTCTTTCTTCTGTCTAAGAGGAGTCGGGCTTAGCTGGCTGAAACAAATCCATCTTTGCAACACTGTTGTGAGTCTGTGACCAGAGAGTCAAGTTATATGCAATGTCTCAAACAATTTGAGAATAGTAAAAGTTTGCCAGGTCTTGGAATGGCTCAGCCACCAGGTTACCAGTTAAAGTGAGCATCAGAAAGAGAAGCTGCAATGTCTCTGCTACTTTTCTATGTCCCATTTTGTATGCATTTGTCTTGGGTTGTTCTTTTTCGTTGTTTTTCTTTTTAAAGAAACAGGATCAGACTTCAGTTTTAAGAACTCAAAACCATCTCAAATAATTTCCCCTAAATACTAGCAGAGATTAAAACACAACTACTACAGATAAAAATTTTTAAAAAAACTAAAATAAAATCCTGACAATTCTTTGAAGTTTCAAATTCTTTACCTTCTCTTTCTGTGTTTAATAAAACGTTTAAAAGTTTTTTACTGGTGGTTGTTACAGTGAGTTTTGGACTGATAACTAAGCAAACTATGGTTTCTCTGTGTTCGAAACCTGAAGGTTTTTAAAAATTATAATATCGTGCAGTCACAGGGAGATAGCCAAATCAACACTCATGGGTCATTTCTTTACAAAAGAGTAAAACAGGTTCTAGAGAGTGCTCTTTCCTCAACTCCAGTGAGCCAGAATGTGAAGCTTTGGGAGCACCAGAATAAGGAACAAGAGGCCAAGCAGGAAGCGGATCCAGATTAAAAAATCAACCTGCCAGTTTGCACTTGTCACCAAAGTGATATATAACTTGATTACTAAAATGGTTTATATAGTACCTTGTTTGTATCCAAACTAATTATTCCCTTTACTAGTAATACTAGTTCAAAAAAATGGGAATCTTGCTGCTGACACAGGTCAGGGGACAAACTGTTTAGTTTTACCTTTGGGCTGCAAAGTCTTTTAGTCACAGGGGTGAAGGATATAAAGGTTTTATTCTGTAAGCTGCTGGGCACTTGGGAGTAAAATTTCCAAGGCAAAAGTGGCACTTAGATATTTAGTTCTATTAACTCTCATTGGTATTAGTTCTAAAGCTCCATTTTTGCCTTTGAAATATACTTCTCTAGTCTGACCCACTGAGGGCAAAAACAGATGTGCAGCTGGTGGGACTAGTCCGCAGGCCATTTGGGGGTGTAAAATTGCAGGTGACAAAACCTGGGTTGAGGCTCCAAACTGACATGTCCATGGCTGGGGACCGGGTAGGACCACAAGCACAACAAACATGGGAGTGGTCAGCCAGCCCTGCCCACAACCTTTTCCCATCACCCCACCTCTCACCATAACAGACAGCCATAGAGGCACAGCCATGGCAGGGCCTGGGTATGCTGGACCAGAAAAGTCATGATAGCCCACAGTGGCCTGCCTTGGCAGCCCTTATCCTGAGCTGTGACCTCAGAGATTTGCTGAGATGACAGTAAGGGCTAGCTGCCATCACACCCCGGGGCAATTCCAGGAATCAGGGCCAACATCTGGTGGCACGTGTTTACATGTGAGGGCGGATCCCAGGCCAAAGTGGGCTGAAGTCACATCTGTTTTTACCCATCATCACTTAAGTATGTGCTTGATTTTGGCATATGAGTAGTCCTGTTGATTCTGATAGCAATTCTCATGCACTTAAAGTTCAGTAACAGCAAGCTAGCCTGATCAGAACCTTGCGGGACCAAGCCCAAAGCGCACCATATCTTCTGCATAAAAGAACAAACAGCTAGTGGTTATTTTTATATGGGAATTTTACCACTGTCAAAAATAGGTGCAGGATCAAGCACCCACTGGCATGCAGGTGCTTTTAAATTTGAGATTTGAAAAATGGAAACCAAAGGAGCAGAACCATGGAGTTACTTCAAAGGAATCCCCATGCATAGTTACAGTGAGTCTGCCCCCTTTTACACGGACAGTACCCACACATGAACACCCAGAGGTCTGGGTGTTCATGCATAGGTGAGTTTTGTGTAAATTCTGTGGCGTGTGTGCGTGTGTGTGTGTGTGTGTGTGTGCACTCCTGCAAACACGCATTCACACCCTCCTTCACCCATCGCACACACATGCAGCAACCAGCAAAAATGGCGATTGCTCCGTGTGTGTGCAGTGAGTGGTGGCAGGTGGAGGTCGGTGTGCATTGGTGTGTGCCCATCTACACCCTCCCCCCACTCACGGACCGGTGTGAACACTGCCCCCCCACCCCCCACGTGCGCCACAACCCATGTAAAAAAGGCCTCTGTTTCTAAGGTCCTTTTTAACATGGGCTGCGTGGAGAGGGGGGCGGTGGGGGGGAGGGTGCAGATGGGCACACACTGATCTCCACCCACCCCCACCCATCACCCACACATGGAGCTCCATGGGTGGGTGATGGGTGTAGGTGGGTGTGCATGTGTGTTCCACAGGAGCACGCACGCACGCACCCCCACCCCCTACCTACCCACCCACGTGCCACGGCATGTACACAGGCACCGCCCATGCATTAACACCCAGATTTTTGGGTGTTCATGCTTGGATGCCGCCTGTGTAAAAAGGGCCTATGTCTAAATATCTGTTTATCACTTTGCTAACTTCCCATGTTTGCCATTTTATCAAACTAACCATTTCTTGTTTGTGACCCAAAGTAGACCTTTACATTTTAAAAAGCATACATAAATTAATAATAAATTAAAGCAGTTCTGCCAAAGCAACTAACATTGCTCTAGTTAAGGTAAATGGATTCTAGTTAAATGCAAGCATTGCTATTATATATGCTGTTCTTCAGGGGGTTTATTTATGAGCTGTAACATGAACAACAAAAAGTTAATGCAGACCAAAACACATCATATAAACTATCAAGCCAGTAGCCTTTTAATTTTGTTCAGTTTTAAATTTAAACACACCAATTTATAATGGTGAATTTAGGGCTTCTGGGGAAAATGCTGGGGACGGAAAACTGTACAGAAAACAACATTCACCACTTGTTCCATCAGCTGTATTTGTACTGTCCTGCAGGAATGAAATCCAGAATTGCTGATTTCTTGGTATTTCTGTGCACCCACCCACACTGTACCCCTTGTGGTACTCCCCACTATACAAAAAGCATGAAGGAATACACGTTGGAGAATTCTGCATAAAATGATCCAGAAGTAGCATGGAAGTGGAAGTCTTTGCTTCAGTACCCTTTAACTACTTGGAAGCAGGAAGTGACAAAAAGGAAATAATGGATCACAAATGTTGCCAGATGGGAGGGAAATTTCCCTCCACATTGGGAAATTTTGTATAAAAAGGGAAAGGAGGAAATTTCTGAAAAATGCCATTAATTGCAGGAAAATCTGGGAGAGTCATGCAGCGATGTCAAGTGTCTTCCTCCAAGTCCCTACTCACACCTCTCAGAAGACAGATCATGGCTTCTGCCAGGATGGGGAAATGAAGTGGTGTCTGGCTTTGCTTATTAGTGCTCTGTGAGTCTGCAACAGGGGTGCGAGAAGGGCCCTTCCCTGAAGGCTGAATGGGAAGTAAATATCCCTGAAGAGAAGGGAGGCAGTTGGGTGTGGAGAGTGTTGTAGCAGTGAGCAGAGGAAGGAAACAGAGATAAAGTCAAACAATGATGGGACTGAGTGAGTGACTGGGTGGGCATACACTATGCAAATACTCATTGATGTGTGCATGTCGTTTTCGTTATTACAGTAACGATAACAAAAATTTTAATTTTAATTTTCGTTATTGCAATAACAAAAGCAACAACCGAGAATAACGACAACGATAATGAAAACAACAACTGAGAATACCAAAAATGACAATAAAAAATACCCATAACGGTAATGAGAATGGTAATGGTAACAACAATATTGATAACAATAACGATAACAAAACAATAACAAAATGATAAAAACAATAACAAAAATTATAACAAGAAACAAAAATGACAATGGGCGTTTTCAGACGTGACGGGGCGGCTTTGTCCCGTCCCAAAAACAATCCAGAGATTCCCCGCCGGGATCACCCAGGCACGGCAAACAGACGTGCCGGGGATCCCGGTGGGGAATCAGGGAGGGGGCGGGGCTGCACGGCGCAACGTGCGGCCGCACGGCCCCTCCCCCTCCACGCTCCCTCACCGCCCGCCCTCCGGGGATACGGGCGGGCAGTGAGGCCAATGCCGCCTCAGCGTCTGGCCAAGTTCACCACGGTCCGGAATCCTGCCGGGGATTCCGGGCCGTGATAGCCGACCAGACGTTACTTTTTTTTTATGCCCGCCTGGAATCACTTTCACCACACTTCAGCCGATTTTCGCACCGGTAGCCCAGGAAGTATGGTTGAAATTGACCCCATGTGGGTATTCAGTGTGGCGAACATCTGGCGGCCGCCGAACAGACGTGCAGGGCACAGTCCACATGTAGGTATTCAGCGTGGTTCACTGTGATCTCGTCACATCTGAAAACACCCAGTGTCATTGTCATTATTAGTGCTGTGGCAGTTGGGTTTTGCGGGGAAAATGTGGAGTGGGGAGGAGGGAGGAGACATCTCAGAGTCTTTATAGGGTTGAACTCTTGAACTGTGCCTGTGTTGGGAGGGGCGAGCAGCTCAGCGGTATCTGATGGCTGTATCGCTGGCCAATGAGCAGGACAAGCAGGCCCCAGAAGTCTCATGGCACTCTGTGACTGCTCAATGGCTCCTGCCTCCCACAACCAGTCAGGGGGTCTCTGGGAGAGAGCACTGCAACCCTTTATAATGGGAGGGCTGGGTTTCTTCTCTCCATTCTGTGAGAGCTCTGCTTGTCAGGTTGTGTTTACAGAACTGTGGTGCTTGCACACAAAAATCCTCCCTAGCCCTCATTGTATTACCAATACCTTTCCTTCCTCATACCCTACATTTTACCTTCTCCCTTTCCCTGCCCGTCTCCCCCTGTACATTATATATAGATAGGGAGTATAGATTAGATATAGATATATATTATAGACATATAGATTAGATCAGAATAGTTATATAGATAACTGCTTAGATAATAGTTATCTAATAACTAATAATAGTTAGATATAGTTACATAGATAACTGATTAGATAATATAGTTTCCCTTTTTCTTTACCCTGTCTCCCTTAGATTTAGATAGATATTAGTTATATACAGGAATCAATAACGATAATGATACCAAAAATAAAATCTTTGTTTGAAACAGTACCAATATCGATAATGAATATTGATAACAAATATTGATACCAATAATGAAAACGATAACAAAAATGATAACAAAAACAATAACGAAAATGACATTGTCATTAATAATAACGAAAATGACATTTTTGAACAAAAATGAAAAACAAAAATGACATGGGGCAGCTCACACCATATTCAAAACATATAAAATATAAAATAATAAACATAAATAACACATTAATAAATAAACAATTACAAATATCAATATAAAACATCGATCTATCAAATAAAAGAATAAAACATNCCAGTTCCAGGCGGGTGGAGGCTGGACTGACCAGCCCCCTCACCACCCAGAAAAGCTCAGCTGGAGACACTATGAGAGCAGCAAATAATCTCTTCTTTGCAGCCTGCACAGCCACGACATAGGTTTGTAAACTAACTCTGCCGCAATCAGTCGGCTTCAGCACGAAAAATACACCACCGTGACTCCAACCACCACCCTTCTTGCTTCATCCACTGCAGGTCCTCCATAGACCAGAGGGACCAGTGTTGTCAGTGATCAGGGAGCAGATGCCTAGGAGATGTTCGGTTGATGGTCTCAGTCAGCAGATTATTCCAGAAAGCCATGAGGTCATCGAGCAAACAGTCATCAAGATTGAAGGGTAACTCCCCGACAGCATTCTGGAATTCTTTGGTTCCATAAGTCTCCAGGGGTGAGCCAACCAAACTGGTTCCGCACCTTTCTAGGGGAAGACATGCGCCAGGAGATTGGCCTGAAGGAGGTAATGATCCGTCCGTGACAAGGCCACCGCTAACACCTCCCTGACCAATGGATCCTCCACCTCAAGGCCTGTGAAAAAAATCAGGTCCAAAGTATGCCGCTAATCATGTGTTGTGCCAACAACTGAGACAGTCCCATGACTTCCATGGCGGCCATGGACTCACGCTCTGCCCCCCCAGGGCTGGTGTCAGCATGAATGTTGAAGTCTCCCAGGACCAACGTCCTCAGGTACCACAAGACCACTTCTGACACCAGCTCTGCTAGAGCATGCAGTACAGGTAGGTGCATGGTATACTAGCAACAGCCCTATATGTCTCTGGCCAAATCAATCACAAGATGGAGACCTTCTGTGCCAGACCCAATGCACAGGATACCTCCTCACAGTCCGAGTATCCTTAAAAATAATAGCTAACCGCTCCACCCCCACCCAGCCCCTCCAGCCATGGTTGATGCTGTACGGAGTACCCAGCTGGGACAAAGTCAGCCAAAATAGACCTTGATTCAGTGTTCAGCCAGGTCTCTGTAATACACACGTGTTCGGCTGCCTGGTTCAGGATTAGCTTCTGGATCGTTGTTGATTTATTAACAACCAACCTTGCATTAAGCAGCATCAAACCAAGGCCATGGGCCCTCTGGTCATCAACCACCTCAGCGCCTGCCCAGGAGCCAGTGAGAGGGAGAGGCACCAAGCACCTGTCCTGTCTCACAGATCTAAGTAGCCTCCCAGAATTAAAATATAATTATTTTAATTATATTTATATTGTCTTAAATTTTATATTGTAAGCTGCCCCGAGCTGCCTTGGCAGGAGGGGTGGGGTAAAAGTCTATGAAATAAATAAATAAATAAATAAGTAAATATGGAAATTTACACCAGCTGAAGATCTGGCCCTGTAATGTTGATGGCTTGTCATCTTCAAGAAGTGACAGAAAATAAAGATTTCTCATTGCTAAAGGAATTTTTGCTCTTCTATTCTGGAATATGCCTTTCCCCTTCATTTCTTACGTTAGAAACGTGCAAGACATTTAGTTCAGAATGTAAATACACATGAAGTATTAACACTTGAATGTTGCCTCCTGTGCCATGTAATGCGGCTTTTTCTCAATATGTCATAAGCATATCTTTGTTAACATAGATAGAGCACTGTGGTTCAGGAAGATAACATATAATATTAAGTGCCAGTACAGTCTGGTGAATAAACAGTGCACTGCTTTTTTACATTTAAATACTTTGTAATGCAACCACTTCAGAACTGATATGGTTTAAGATTCATACATGAGTGGGGGAAAAAAAAAACTTTAACTTTAAACTATATTGTATACTATATAATATTCCATAATCAAAACCCTCCAGTTTACTATAATAATTAAGGCTTTTGCAAATTCTAGCATGCTGTAAAAACATGGAAATTGCAAGTTAAGGCTCCTGTCTTCACTTGTGAGCCATGTAAACAGTAAAGATGTTGTACAGTCTAACAGAATCAAGCACGATATATGAGATGCCCCCACACTTTGCACTGGCGTTTCAGTCCCAATCTTATTCCTCTACAGGTTGGGGGCAACACTGAAGATGGGGAATGGAGGGGATGAGGGGCAGTAGCAGCAGAGCTGGGGGGAACCCAGGGCTGAGAAAGCAGGGGCTGCGGTTGGGGATTGAGGGGCAGCAGAAACCTGAGGGTCAACTATGGTGTTGCACAGCATGAGCAGGGTGCCTGGGGTTCTTTGGTGTTGCAGACTGTTCATGCTGGTGCAACAGCCTAGCTGCCCCCAGGTCTCCCACTGGCCCTCAGTCCCCACCTGCAGCCCCTGCTTTCTCAGCCCTGGGTTCCCCCCAGCTCTGCTGCTACTGCCCCTCATCCCCTCCATTCCCCATCTTCAGTGTTGCCCCCAACCTGTAGAGGAATAAGATTGGGACTGAAACGCCAGTGCAAAGTGTGGGGGCATCTCATATATCGTGCTTGATTCTGTTAGACTGTACAACATCTTTACTGTTTACATGGCTCACAAGTGAAGACAGGAGCCTTAACTTGCAATTTCCATGTTTTTACAGCATGCTAGAATTTGCAAAAGCCTTAATTATTATAGTAAACCTACAGCTACAGCTCCTGCTCCCCCCCAGCCCTGCCCCGCAACTCTGCTACTCTCGTCAATCCCCGCCCACAACTACTGCTTCCCCAACCCTGAGCTCCGCCCAGCTCTGCTGCTGCCCCTCAATCCCCACCTGCAGCCCTTGCTCCCTCACCACTAAGCTCACCCAGCTCTGCTGATACCCCTCGATCCACACCCCAGGTCCCAGGAGTCCCTGCTCCCCCATGCTTGAGTTCCCCCTAGCTCTGCCACTGCCTCTCAGTCCACAACTGCAACCCGTTTCCCCAACACTGAGCTCCCACAAGCTCTCTGCTGTCTCTCAATCCACACCTGCAGCCCCTGCTCTCCCAACTCTGGCCCCCAGCTCTGCTGACCCTGTCTACATCCACAGTCCTCACTCATCTCAAGGCCTGGCCTGCTGCACCTGTTCCCTCAGCCCTCCCTGAGCTCTCCACAGCTCTCCTGCTGCCCCTCAATCGCCATCCGCAGCCCCTGCTCTCTGAGCCCTAAACTCCCTCCCCAGTTCTGCCTCTCTCCCTCAGTCCGCACCTGCAGGCCCTTCTCTTCCAGCCCTTGGCTTCCCCAGTGCTCCCACTTCCCCATAATCCCCACCTGGTCTCCATTCTCCCAGCCCTGGACTCCCGTCCCCCCAGCTCTGCAGCTGTCCCCTCACCTCCTCCATTCCCCAGCTTCAGTGCTGCCCTCAACCTGCACAAGAAGAGGATTGGGACTGAAAGACCAATTCAAAGTGTGGGGGCATGGAGCCTAAATTGGAATCAAGCAAATTCCCTCTGGTGGGCATGGCCTGACCTCCAGGCTTCCAGCCCTTAAAGGGCCACACTC
The DNA here is from genome assembly GCA_003113815.1 of Sphenodon punctatus. Lineage (NCBI taxonomy): Eukaryota > Metazoa > Chordata > Lepidosauria > Sphenodontia > Sphenodontidae > Sphenodon > Sphenodon punctatus. The sequence goes on from QEPC01005332.1 coordinate 961,232, forward strand.
ACTACTGTCTCTCTGCTGGGGCTTGTCGCCTATAACAGGGTTGGTCTTGCCAAGTCATTCTTCAACTGTCCAGTTCAGTTGCCTGGCACATCCCAGCCTGTCTCGTCCTCAGGCTGGCAGCCACAACACTCTTAAAGGGGCAGCAGCCCTATCGGGCTGCTACCTGCTACAATCAGGGAAAGGAAAAGAAGAGAAAGAGACAGTGCAACTCATAAAGAAGCATGACAATAGCTCGGAAGGAAAAGTTCATTTTAAATAAGTTTGAGCTCACCAATCAAGTTTTATTCTGTTTTTACTTTTTTATAGGTCTCCCCCATTTGACATATTTAAAAACAAAACAAAAAAACACTACCCACACAAACCAGTCCTAAAGGAGATCTCTAATACTACACAACAGGGGTAGGGAACTCCAACCCCCGCTTTACGGGGGGGGCATATCCACACCCCCACAGAACTCAGTGGGCTGGAGTATCCTGCAGGGAGGAAAGGTGACAGAGCAAAAATGTGTCTCCATATGTAGGCAATATGACCCCTATGTAAGGGGTCATGTTGCCTATGTAGGGTGTGTGCCACTGGCCTGGGAGCACTCCATAGCCATCTAGCAGAAGGTCATGCCCGCAGGTGGACATGAAGTGCATCTGCCAAGCCATATGTAGTAGGGGGTCTTCCCAGGGCCACATGGGGTGCTGGGGTGTCTCTAGGGGAATTAGCCAACCCCACTGCTATGCCCATTCTGCCTTCAACTTGGCTGTATTCCCCCAAGTAGGGGGGCGCATTCTCTGGGGTATCCCTGTAAAGCCCCCACCCTTGGCCTCCGACCTCCCCTGATAGCCAAGGTCTATGCCACCATATGTGCACACTGTCTCTGTTCTAGGGCTTGACCCCAAAGTCCTCTCTATTCTCCACTTTAGGATTTAACCTGGTCCTGGTCCCTATACTACCAGCAGGTCCTTCATCAAGGTTACTTCCCAGGAATACGGAGCTCGCAGCTACAGCTCCTACTCCACCTCTCTGTCATCTGAGTCCAGGCCCTTTATAGGCCCCGAGCATGCTCAGTTCACCTGGTCCCTACTGAGCATGTCTCTGTACGCGGAGCTCAGAGAGGGTTACAGAGCCCTACTGAGCATGCCCCAGCACTTAGAACTCTAAAGAACCCTGAAGAACACTGGGCAAGTTCCCTGACTATAATATGACTATTCACTCTTCCAGGGCTAGTGTCAAACCCAGACTGCCTTCTCACCAGGGCTGTCGTCCACACAGCCTGCCAAATGGCCCATTCAGCCCCCTTTTAAAGAGGCTGCAGTCCCGGAAGACTGAACCCTGCTACACCATACATAGGGGAATTTCTAGGGGCCATTTGGTGGGAGGGTGCATGCTGCAAAAGGATAACAGGCCCAAGGTTTCCCACCAGGGACAGCCTTACCGCAGGGCGGCAAGGGGTGTTCACCCAGGGCCCCGGTCTTGGGGGGCCCCCGTGGTTCGTGGGGTGTAGAATTTTTTTAAAAAAATAAGTTGAGGGGGGGGGGGCTTGGGTCGGTGTGGCACCACACTGCACTGGCAGGCAGAAG
>QEPC01005332.1:964012-983071 GCA_003113815.1 Sphenodon punctatus
AGTGGGGCCATCTGGGGGATGGTTTGGGAAGGGGTTGGGGGTGCTGTGATTGTAGGGGAGTTGTTTCGTGTTTGATACGTTTAACTGGGTTTTTAGCGCTTTGGTGCTTGAGATCCTTAAATCCAAGAACTGGAAAGGGGTCACACTGACAAAGTCTTGCTGGGAGCTGTGTTTCGCTGCTCTGGGCCTGAGGTTCAGTTCCTCTTCCCTGCTTTCATGGGGGGTGCTGTGACTGTGTGGGAGTTGTTTGATTTATGTTTGATCAGCTGGATCTATGTTTGAATGCCTGTGTTGGGAGTGTAATAGGAATATGCTCCAGAGAAGGAGGGTTCAGGCCATGGATAATCTGTCCCTATCCGTTGTGTGCATGCCCTCCTGTGTTTTAAATAAGAGTCTTTGCCTTTTAATCATATCTGTGTCCTGGGGTCCCTTTCATCTAAACCAGATTTATATGTTCTTTGGAGCACATTGTACAGACAAATTAAAAATAAATTATATGACAATTCTCTAATTGTCAAATGGAAGTGGGTGGGACCTTGGAAAATGGGAAGGGCCACAGGAAAGTAGGAGGAGCCATGGGAAAGTGGGCAGACTGTGGAAAGTGCGTGGAGCTGAGGGGGCCCCGCATTTTGTGTTCACCCAGGGCCCTGCAATTTCTAAGGCCAGCCCTGTTTCCCACCTCTGCTATACAAAGGAGTTTGTTATCTTTTCCCATTTTACTTTGCTTCCTTTAGCTTTTGATGAGCAAAAACTGCTGCAGATCTTACAACTATGGAGGCATGGAAGTCTAGTATGATAACTAATTTGTGGGATATAGTTAAATATTCTCTGTCTCTCAGAATTGGAACAATCAATTGATCTCTTATCATCTGATAAGACTGACGTTTTAGCAGATGAAGATCTATCAAAGCAGAATCTTAGTTGAGAGGGAGTTTTGTCATGCTGACCCCTAAAGACCACTGGCCATAATCTGAAATTTATTTATTTATTTATTTTATTTTATTTATTTACATTTATTAGCCGCCCCCTCATGCCCATGGCATTTCGGGGCGGCGTACAACATAAAAATAAAAACAACAATAAAACATAACAAATAAAATCATTTAAAAACCCATCTAAAAGACCCCATTATCCCTCCACACACACACATTTTAATTATCCCAATCCACCCTCCCCTCCTCCGAAGGCCTGGGAGAACAGCCAAGTCTTATAGGCCCAGTGGAAGGCAAACAAACTTGGGGCCAGATGGGCTTCCTCCGGGAGGGAGTTCCACAATCGCGGTACAGCCACCGAGAACGCCTTCTCCATTGTGGCCCCCCATTTTACATGGGGGACCTCAAAGAAGGTGCCCCCAGCGGACCGCAGGGGTCATTCTGGGGCACAGAGGGTGAGGCGGTCCCTAACATATGAAGGACCCAAGACCATGTAGGGTCTTATAGGCCAAAACCAACACCTTGAATCTGGCTCGGTACACTATAGGCAGCCAGTGCAGCGTGCAGAGCATGGGGGTGATGTGCTCCTGCCGGCTCGTCCCCGTAAGGAGACGAGCCGCCGCATTCTGCACTAGCTGCAGCCTCCGGACCAGCATCAAGGGAAGCCCCACGTAGAGCGCGTCGCAGTAGTCTAGCCTCGAGGTGATGAAGGCATGTATGATGGTGGCCAGGTCGGGTCTGGAGACATATGGACGCAGCCTCCACACCAGATACAGCTGGCAGAAGGTGGCTTTAGCCACCGCCTCCACCTGCCGATCCAGGCGGAGATCTGAGTCCAACAATACCCCCAAACTCCAAACCTGCTGGGCTACAGGAGGGCGGACCCCCCTCTATGAGGGGAGCTGACACCTCCCTCGCCCTACCCACCACCATCACCGCCGTCTTATCGGGATTGTGCTTCAGTCTGCTCTGCCGTAACCAATCTGCCACGGCCTCCAAACATTGGGACAGCACTGAGACGGCAGGACCTGGGTCAGTTGAAAAAGAGAGGTAAAGCTGGGTGTCATCAGCATATTGGTGTCAACGCACACCAAACCCTCTCACGATCTCCCCCAAGGGCTGCATTGCAAGAGTACAGATGCCTTATGAGGAGATGGACACACAAGCTCAGCCAAATATGGTTCAAAAAGATGGCAGAAGAGCTATCTTGTCAGCAAAATCTCAATCTTCAGTAGTGTTTCAAACCACCTGCTGCCTGTGCTGTATACATCCACATTCTCCCTCATAATTAAGTGAAGGGCAATAGTGAACAGGAGAGGAGAGAAATGTATCCACATTTTATGCCAGGATCTATACTGAAAAATGTATTCCAGTTTGTGCTTAACTGTGCATCTTTTACTGTTATAAAAAAACATAATGATACTGGTTAATGATTATTATCATGGAATACTTACTAGCGATATTCTGTAGACCTGTCAGTCAAACACACCAAACATGACATTTATGCAGTCTAACACAGGAAGTATATCACTCATGCAGTCAATAAGCCAACAAGGAATTATGGCAGTGATTCACAAACTGGGTGGCATGTCACCATGGGACAACATGGATTAATTCTTGGGGTAGCATAAGGCTGGGTAAAAGTCAGGATCCAGGGAGAGCAGACTTCTCCCTCTGCAGCCTAAGTCCCTTCCTCAGCAACCCACATTGCCCTGTTCTCTCTTTTCCTTTTCCTAGTCACCACCTGCTGCACAAAAGTCCTCCCCAAACTTATCTAAATTTTAATCATATTAAAAATAATTTAGGTTTATTGCAGAAATTTTTATGTGCTATACAATTATAATTAGAGACAGGCCCCTATCCTCAGAGGAGACAATGGAGAGGGGAAAGTAGGGAAGAGACAGAGGCATATATTCATGAAATTGAGAAGTTGCTGGTGGACATGCTTAGCTTAGTTACGGGGAGAAGGGATGCTGACCAAAAGGACCACATCAGTGAGCAATGGGGCAGGCGGGGGGCCCGGCAGAAGAGGTAGATTTTTAGGAAGGATTTTTAGGTTGAGATGGAGGGAGCTTCTGTCATGTCAAAAGCCTTGTGCTATACCCCCTTCAGTTAGAGAGCACTGACTATGCCACATATAGTCCCTGGCCGCCAAGAATGGAGACCAGCGGGCCCCTTGTCGCACTCCCCTGTGGAGAGACAAGGGCAATGGGAGGCTTGCACTCCCGCTGCAGCAAGTTGGCTGCAGTGGGATGCAGATCGGCAGTTTGTGCCAGTGGAAGCAGGCAGCACGGTCCAGCCAGGATTGCCTGGGCAACCGGCTTCTGGCCAATCCAGTGGCGCAGCACAGAGGGCCCTGCCTCAGAAGGGGAGAAGCTTCACCACCAGCCCGGGCAGCTTGCTCATCATTCAGCGAGGGAACCTGGTGCCGCAAGCACCGTTTGTGTAGAGCTATCGGACCTCGGCCCACCACCCCCAACAGTCACCACATGTGCGGAGGAGGGGGCAGCGGACCTCAGCCTACCCACCCCAGACAGGCACCGCACGAGCGGTGGAGGGGGCAGCAGACCTCAGCCCACCCCTCCAGACAGGCACCACACAAGCAGAGGAGGGGGCAGCGGACCTTGGCCCATCCCCCCACAAGTCGGAGGCAAGTGCAGGGAGGCCCCCTCCCCGCCCACTCTTCATTAGTTGATCGGTTGGGCACCGGGATACCGGGTGGGAGAAAGGAGTTGAGGGCCCGGATAAGCTTGGGAAAGGCCAAAAGGAAGACCCATCCCAGCATGGGCCTGTGGCCAGTCCGAATTGCGACGGCGCCGCCTAGCCCGGGTGAAGGGGCAGTGTGCAATGTCCCCCAGGCCCCTGGGAGCAAAGAGGGAGGGGGAGTTGTCCTCCTATCCCTTCAGGATCAGCTGGCCGGCTGTGAGGCCTTGATGGCCCAAATGGCAGTTGGGCGGTAGGGGCACTCGTCTGGGATGTAGCCCATGGCAATGGCACCTCTGTATGGGCATGGCCCGGCATGGATGGAGCAAGGGGAGCCGGGGATCCCCCCGCCCCTTGGGACACACTGGGCCCAGGGCATGCCCGGGCCTGCTTGGGGAGCGCCAGATCAGGTTCCTGGCCCCTGCGCCTTATTCAGAGCCAGTGGTTAAAGCTCCGGCCCCCGCGGCTGGTGGGGTATGGTGGGGGGGCAGGAGGGTGGTACCTCCATCCAGGTACAGGGAGGGTGCATTGCTCCACCCCCACTACTATGTGTGTGGGGCAAGAGCAGCCTCCTGATGTGAGGGGCATGGGGGTAGCCCAGGAGTGGACCTGGGACCACCGGCAGAAGCACTACCAGCAGCGGGGCCTTCCCTGGTCCCGCAACAGGCGCCCCCCCCACCGGAGAGCCAGGCGGAGGGGGTGCCCTGCCCCCCTAGCAGGAACATCATCCCAACGGCACAAGGAGCAGAGGAGGAGGACGGAGAGAGAAGGGAGCAGGAGGATCGAGGCTTTGGAGCGTGGGCTAAGGGCTATGGCTGAAGGCTACCAACCCCCGCCACCACCATCGGACCTGGGTCCCACAGTGCCAGCGTATGCAAGTACAGGGATCATGGAGGCGGACAGGTATCCCCCGGGGCTGGTGCAGACCCCAGCTTATCAAGCCATGTGGGCAGGGGCCTCGGGCCCCATGGGGATGGCTGGGTCCCTGACGGCTGCCCAGTAAGGGCTGCAAGGGGCTGGTGCCCACTGGGGGAGTGCTACTGGGGGTGCTTCCATTTGCGGGCACCCAGCATGAGTGGGGGTTGAAACCCCTGGGCTCTGGAGAAATGGGGTTTGGGTACCTGCCCCTCGTATAGGGGTTTCCCCCGTTGGGGGGGATAACGGGAATTGGCTCACCTTCTGGGCAATGGGGCATGGCTCCCCCACCCGGGGGTTGGCTGGTCCCCTATGGGACTCAGGCATTGCAGGTATGGGCGCGACCAGGCAGTCAAACGGAGCACATGGGTGTGGGGGAACGTCCTCTTCCTCCTTTGGGTGAGGGGCACATGGATGTGCCTGCCCCGCTGGGTGACCATTTATTGCAGTCCACGAGGAAAAGAATATGGCGGGGTGAATACTTTGATATATTCGCTCTCCTATTCACAGACCATCCCTGACCCAAACGATAGGGATGATAAAAAGGATAAGCAATGCTTCCGCCGCCCCAAGGCAGATAGGAATTGGGCCGTTTGATAAGGCAGTTCAGCTTCTCAGGAAGACAAGCCCCAATGCTCTGCTTGCCAAGTGCAACATCAAATCTGCCTTCTGGCTCCTGCCGGTGCACCCAGAGAATTTTCATCTCCTGGGTTTCCAATTTCAAGGGCAGTATTACTTCGACCAAGCCATGCCAATGGGCTGTTCAACCTTAGAACGTTTCAGTTCCATGGTTGAGTGGGTGGTTCGGCAGCTTGCGGGTGGGGGGGAGTCACAAAATACCTCTATGACTTCCTGTTCATCGGTAGGGCTGGGACAGGGGAGTGTCGGGGTTTGATGGAAACCTTCCGCTGGGTGACTGACGAATTGGGGAGTCTGTTAGCACCGGAAAAAACGGAGGAACCTGTTACTGCCCTCACGTATCTGGGCATAGAACTCGGTACAGTTAGGGCCCTCTCTCGCCTTCCTGAGGATAAACTTGTCTCCCTGTGGGCCAAGATAGCCAAATGCCTAGCCACAGTAAAGATCATGGTGCGGGAGCTCCAGACCCTAGTAGGGAGCCTTAATTTTGCAGGTAGAATGGTGGCCCCCGGCCGCGCTTTCCTTGCACGATTGTATGATAAGCTGAAATATCACTATCATATATGGGTCATGAAGGAAATGAAAAGTGACCTTTTCATCTGGGTGGAATTCCTTGAGCTTCTGGAGGGAGCAACACCTGCTCGAGGCCAAGTTCCAGATTCATTCAGATGCGGCAGGCGGTTGTGGTTTTGAAGTGTATTTTTGGGACAGGTGGTGCACTGCTCCATGGCCGCCTGAATAGGCGGAGCAAGGTGTCACCAGGGCCCTAACCTTCCTGGAATTTTTTCCAATTGTAGTGGCAGTACACCTCTGGGCTGTCGAATTTGCTAACCTCTCCGTCCTGTTCTGGTGCGACAACATGGCAGTGGTGCATGTGATCAACTCCCTGTCCTCAAAATCCCCCCGGATCATGAAGCTAGTTAGGGCATTGGTTTTATCTTGCTTGAGGCATAACATTCTGTTTGTCACCAGGCACGTACCCGGCATTAGTAACAGGATAGCCGATGCCCTCTCTCGCTTCCAGATGGAGCGTTTCTGCTCCTTGGTGCCAGGAGCCTGCCTGTCATTGGAGCCCCTCCCTCCAGCACTGTGGAGCCTTGGATCCTAGAGCCGTACACCATCATACAAGGATCCTTGGCAGCTTGAACCAGGGTGGCATAATCAAGGGCCTTTTGAGAGTTTCAGGAATTTTGAGCACGACGGGGCTGGGGAACGGGTTTTCCTATCCCTGAAGCGCATATGTCGCAGTTTGCCCTGGTGTTACGGCACCATGGGGCAGCTGTGGGCACCATTGCCAGCAAACTATATGCATTGGGGTTTATGAGTGGCTTGGCAGGGTCTCCCCCTCCTGATGGTGGGTTTTTCAGTCGGAGGATGTTAGAAAGTTGGTCGCGAGAGTGTGTTAGAGAGTCAGATAGTAGGGCCCCCATCACATCCGCCCCCCTCCTTAGGATAAGTAATACCCTTAACTATGTTTCTTTTAACTCTTTTGATGCGTTATTGTTTGAAATTGCTTTCAAAGTAGCCCTTTTTGGAGTTTTCCATGTGAGCGAGATCGTAGCTGAGTCCAGGCAGGATTTCACGGGGCGAGCCCTTGCCATCGAGGATGTAAGGTTGGGCAGTGACATGCTTCGTTTGCGGCTGCACCTGTCAAAAACGGATCAGCGGGGCAGGGAACAAGTAGTGACCCTCTACAGGGCGGCTTCACCTGAACTGTGCCTCATTCGAGTGGTTGAGGAGTACAGTAAGGTCTGACCACTGTTAGCTGGCCCCTTTTTTAGACACGGGCATGGCCCCCCCTGTTACGCGTTATCAGTTTACAGGGGTGCTACGAAGGGCTTTGAGCACCTTGGTCTCCCATCCTACAAATACGGATCACATTCTTTCCGTATCGGTGTTGCGGCAGGCCTACTTGAGCAAGAGATTCGGGCAGTAGGGAGGTGGCGCTCCAGGGCATACCGCACGTACATCCGAGATCTGGCTCGCTAATCATTGTCTTCCTCTATTCATCTAGGTACAGTGAGAACTCGGGGGGAAAGGCTGGTGTGGATCATCGGACACAGTCTTGTGTGATGGGCCGGGAAGGCCACGGGCCAGACCCTCTGGAGAACCCAACTGGGACTGGGAAGCAGAGCAGAGACTCGCTGGATGGGGCAGAGTGGCATGCGATGGCATCAGCTACTCCCCACGCTGCGGGCGGTGGCAGCTCATAGGCTGCCAGACTTTGTGGTAATCCACCTGGGAGAGAACGACATACCAAAGTTAAAAGGAGTGGCAATGGCTGACAACATCAAGGTCGACCTATTATAAGTGAAGCAACTTTTCCCTAGGGCCACACTGATTTTGATAGATTTGGTAGCGCAATTGCGATGGGATAAAGCTTTAGACCCTCAAAAAGTGGACAAAACCCGGTGTAACATTAACAGGGAGGTGGGGAAATGGCTCCAAGCTAGGGGAGGTATGAGGATCATTCACCATGGGATTACGCACAGGTCACCCGAGCTTTATCACCCGGATGGGGTGCACTTGTCACCGGAGGGCAACGAAGTGTATTTGGCTACCTTGAAGGCAGCATTGGTCGAATTGTTAGATATGGTTAGGCTGGGTGGCTGGGGGGGTCGGGATCATCCAATGTAGAATTGGCGGACCCTTAGTGGAAGGGGTTCAGCACTGTTAGGTGTTAAATAGTTAAGTAGATAGTAAGTGGAGGCATCTCCTTAAGAGATGGGGAGGTAATACCTGGAGCAAAAGCAGGGCACGGCAAGCGTGAGGGTCATATCCCGGGGAGAGGTGCCGGTCAGAAGGAGGGAAAGGACAAGCATGGTCCTCAATCCTTCAGCGTTGTATCCTTACTCCAGTCTGGAAAGGACATTGTCCCCTTCAATCACAGCCTCGGGGTCGGGGAGCGAAGGGGAGACGTGATTTTGGGCTGGCACTGGAGGGCACATCCAGGCCAAGCCCTGTTAGTATGGTATTAATGGTTTTAGGAGTTGGGAGTGCTGGAGCTGAATTGCTTAGAGGCAATTACCCCATTTAACCTAATTATAATTTGATTAAAGAGTGCAGCCGTTAAATCCCAACTTGGTGTTCTTGTCTTATTCCAGATGCACCGACAATAGAAAGTATTCTGAAAACTCTGCTATGCTTAGGAAGCAACACGGTGAGCATATGGACAAAATTCACCTGTAAAGCCACATTTTATTGTCATCATGTGTTTAAGTCAAGTGTTTTGGGGCTGTGATACCATGTGACCCTGTTCTTGATTGGTTGTTAAGTGTTTCTTGTGCAAACATAATTAATAATAATAAATAAGTATCATCATTCATTATGGCTTCTTCAGAGTTTCTGGGCATGAAAGATAGTTAAAAGTTATGAAAATCAGACCCTATTACTTTAAATTATGTGGTTTATACAACCAATGTGTGACATCCTGCAGGCACAGTGTGTTGGGACGTGAGCCTCTCTGCCTGTTGTCATATGAGGGGGAAAGGGAGCTAGATGGAATATACAAACACAATTTTTCAAGATCATTTCTTTTGAAGCTAGACATACATTTTAATCAGCTACTTTAATGATTATTCATGAATGAATTATTAATTAGTACTCTTGACTAAAAATATCATTTCATGCTTGCTCCTAAAAAACAGTACACAAAAAACATGAAAAATAATGCAAGAAAAAGAAAATCTTCCACATCATTAGCACTGGGGTAAAGACTTGGCATTTGATCTTGGTGTAATTAATGAATGCCTACTTTGTAAGAACATTTCCATACTACCAGTCAATAATATTTGTGCATAAGCTTGGGTGTATTGTATACAGAGACATTATTGTCAATGATTTATTTTGCAATGAGCCTTATAATTCCATTCATCAAGAGTGCAAATGTATGTACGTGTGTAGGAGCCTGTGCGTATGTGTCATTAAAATGTTGTTTGTAATTGTGATTTTGCACTTGAAAGAAGAAAACTAACTTGCTCTTACAATTGGTTATTTGTCTTACAGAAGTGGTAAGAAGCACCTATAAAATGGGGTTCTAATCTGTCAGGGACTGTAAATACACATATTTGGCAATCACCACAATACATGCGCCACAGCACCACCAATGCCAAGCACCACCGCACTCAGGCAGTCACTTTGGTAAGCACCACAGTACAGGTGCCCAAGAGCCACATGCAGCCCCCAAGCCACCATTTGCTCATCTCTGTCATATTTTATGGATTCTTTTCACATGGAAAATCCTTCATCCATTTCTAGAAAAAAAGAGAACAAATACACACGGCCCCAGAAAAAGGTCTAAAGAGAAGAGGGGAGATCATCAGAGCATGCAATAGCAAGTGTTGATTATAAAATTCTTCACTTTCAAAGAGTCCTCTCTTCCTTTCAAACTTTCTCTCTGCCCTCCTGGGGCTGTGCACTCAGTGAGGCTTTCTACATCAGTCACTTCCTTCCATTTCTGGGTTCCTGAACCTAACTGTCAGGATAGGATGGGAAGGATACTCTGCTGCCATCATTGTTGTAATGGGTGGTGAGAGTGTGGGTGGAACTCTCTTCCAGTTTTCATGCGTGTTTGTATTCTGCTGCCTTATCTTTTGATGGCTGTTTTCATTTTGACGAAAATAAAGAGGGAAGTAATCAGCATCACAGGTGACTCTCCTTGCTCTGGGCATTTTCATAGGGGTGGGGGGAATGGATGTGCACTGCAGTGTGGGGGCGGCGTGTGGGGGACAGTTACATGAGCGCACACTCATCTCCACCCACCTCCACCAATCTCCACGCGTGGAGCAACTGCCGTTGTCGCTGGTTACTCCATGTGTGGGGGATGGGTGGAGATGGGTGTTGCGCAGGAGCACGCATGCACCCCCACTCACGGTATTTACATGGGGCTCCCCCACGCATGCCCATGCAGACACCCAGGTGTACACTGCATGGGGATGTCTTGTGTAAAAAGGGCCTCTAACTACGCCAGAAAGAAGAGGTCAGCCAGAAAGACACTTCCAGGATTTGTGGATCTTTAGCAGACTATGTTTTGCAGGGTTTTTGTCTTTTTATACAGTGAAAGCCTCGATCATTTTTCCTGCACATTTGGCAGTCTACAGAGGCTTCACTGTAGATTCTGCCACTGAAGTGCCAACTGAGTATGGGAAGTATAGGCTAGAAGCATAGCTCCCACCACTGCTGAGACTCCCATGCAGTAGCTGTGGAGGTTCGCTTTGAGTTGTGTGGAGCTCTTTCTCAGTAAAGGTAGATGCTACTAACAATTTTGCCTTTTTGTTATTTGAATTGTTTTTGTTGATTAACACATCTCTTCTGAAGCCTCTGCAATGTTAATTTGCTAAATGATCAAACACTTCTAAACTAAGCAAGTGCTGAATGCTCAGTAAAAGGGTGGGGGTTCAGAGGAATTTAAAATGAGTTGTTATTCTTCAAAGAACTGGGCCAACCTTTGAATTTAGTTTTTGATTTTTTGTTTTTTTTTATTGCAGATGAATTACATATATACAAATATAAACCTTCACATACCTAAGTAGACCTGAAATGAAAAATTGCGGTTAGTGCTGCTTCCATCGGAAGCAGGACATTTGCCGAGAGTGACGTGGAAACGTTCTCACTGTTTTTGCCATTTTCTGTTGTTTCTCACAAGTTGAACAGAGCTGTCATTGACTGGTCCCAAGCCTCATGTGTGTCCCATGTGTACCCCAGAGGGTTGTGGAGAAAAAACCATGCCGGCTAAGCACAGGAAAAATGCTGGAAATCGCCATAAAAGTGTTGTAAAACTGTCGTCAAATTCACAGAAAGTCATGGGAAAGTCCCATAAAATGAAAAATCCCAAAAAGTGCTGAAAAAGTTGCAAAATGTGCCAAAAGTGATGAAAAAATAGCAGAAGTGCAAAATCAGCAGCAAATGATGAAGTAGTGACAGACACTAGTAAGCACTCCTGAAAGTTCGCTATTTCTCTTCAGAACAGAACACTTGCTTTCGTCTCAGTCCTAATAGCTAGAAAGAGTGAATGATGCTGAAATACTGTTAATGTGGCAAAGACTAAGAAACTGTGTAATTAACAGGCTTAATTAACATTGTTACAAATATTTCCAAACACAGTCACCAAGCTGCTTAAACTGGCTGAGTGCTCAGTTTAAAACCCGTTTCTCAGACATTTTATTTTAAACAAATAAACTAGATTTTCTAATAAATATATATATACAAGTCCATTGTTTCTCTAAGGTGAGGAACCTCTTCCTTCACAGGGACCACTTTGAAAATTAAAACAAGTTCTGAGAGATACAGGGAAACTGGGGCAGGGGTACGTAAGGTGTGCACTCAGGAAGAGGTGTGTCCACATCCTGGGTCTGTGCCATGGATCTGCCTCCTATCCTTGTTCATCCTTCTTGTATGCCCTCATCACTGCTCACTAGCCCTGAGCTCAATATTTCAGTGCTTGGAAGAAGAAACTAGGGATGGTTTACCAGAGGAAATTGTGGTTCGGTTTCATTTTACTGTATCGGTTCCACAATTTCCAGATTTAAGTGTGGATCCGTATTATGGATCCATATTTAAATCAATAAAATAATAGAAAATAGTAATAATATCTTTTTTTAAAATTTCAGATTAGTAAAATAGCTGCTGGGCTGTTCTGCGTATGGGCGCCCTTTTCTAAAATGGCGGTGGCACTGTTGTCACCATTTTTTTAAAAGGGCAGCCGGTCTTCGCATGCACCACATAGTGAATGTGCATGTGCAGACTGGCGGCCCTTCCCAAAATGGCGGCAACACTGCCGCTGTCATTTTGGAAAAGGGCGTGCATGCACAAAACAGTCTGGAGGTCATTTTGCACATGTGCAGTTAGTAACCTGAACCGTAACGGTAGCTGCCCTTTTCGAAAATGCTGGCAATGCTGCGACCACCATTTTGGAAAAGGGTATGCATGCGAAGAATGGCCTGGAGGACATTTTGCACATGCACAGTTAATTAACCAAACCACAATGGCGCATGTTGGCCACTGTTGCAGTTTGGTATGAATAAATCTGTAGCTGTCTGTTATGAGCAGTTACAAATTATATCTGAACCCAGTTTCTGCCCCTAGTAGGAACTGGATCTAGGAGTTAGATTCAGGCTCTGGATAGGGGTCAAATAAACCAGAGCCATGGTCCACATTTGGCCCCCAAGCCTGAGATGCCCCACCCTGTCTTAGCTAATGTAAAACGTTAAAAGGCAACACCATTATTAGCAATTGAATGTCGCATCCCTTGTCTCGCCCTCTGTTTCCCCTTTCCTGTCTCCGCTCCCCCTGTCTTCTTTAGATTGTAAGCTCTTGGGCAGGGACCGTTTTTCTATAAAGCACCAGGTACATCGCTGGAGCTATATAAATGCTAATAATAATAATAATAATAATAATAATAATAATAGGCAAATCTCTAAAAGCTGTATGCTGCACCTCGTTTTCATCTTCAGCAGCAGCTTTTCACTTCAGTAATTCCAGTGGGTTAGATTCTCGGCTGCTCCAGAACACTGCTAGTCTCAGATGAGACTGATGGAAGAAGCAAAGACTGCTCTATCACATCTTTGAGTTTTCCTGGTCTCCAGGGTAAGTAAGGGCTAGTTCAACTCATGGCATCATTTATGGTAGTTTCAGTGCTGCTCAGTCTTACATTGATTTGTAATGTCTCCCAAGAGCAACTTCATGGCGAATTTAATTGCAGAGTGATCAAAAATAACAGCACAAATGCAACCAGGAAGTGAAAAGGCTAGATAGGTTCATGCAAAAAAGGTCCATCAATAGCTATCAGGCAAGAAAGTCAGGGGATGCAGCTTTGGACTGTTGTAAACTGGCAGTGAATGACAGAGGATTAATTACTCTGTTGTTTCCTGATTTTTCACATTTCCCCTGAAGCATAAGAACATAAGAAGGGCTATACTGATTCAGACTAATTTATCAGACCAGTACATCTAGCCCAACATCCTCTCTCCCATAATTCAGCATTGGCCAATGTCGGAGTCAGGATGCTCGGCTATATGGAACTTGGCTTGACCCAGTTGGTAGTTCTTCTGTTCTTAGTGGATAAGAATAATAATCTGAGTTGTGTCCAAAACCTGGCTATAGAGCTGCATTTTCCAAAGAGTCAAAGAGGAAATTTGGACTGAGAGTATAGTTTTGCCCAATTATATGCTTATAGGTTAGCTGTAAAATATCAGATCTGATGGTAGCAATGACACGTTGGGATTCATGCTTGTGTTTGAGAGTGTATCTGTCATCTATCCACCTGGTGAAGGACATATTTGCTGCTAGGAAGTACCTAAAAACCAGGGGAAATCTATAGATAGGGCCATCTATTATGAAATAACTAGGCTATACCAGAGAAGGCGTCCATCTGAGCAGGAAGGTGCAAATTCTCCCCCTATACCTGTGCTACTTAAGAACGGTCAGCACAAGGCTTGCTTAATACCCCAAGAGGGATACGTAGCGCAGAAGGAAACAATAGAGGAGCGTGGGGGAATTTTTGCCCCAGAAGCACAGGCGGAGGGTAATTTGAGCCGAGCCAAGGGACTGTATAAGGTAGCCATGGGAGTAATAAGGAGGAAAGTGATTACGCTAGGCTGACCCAAAGAAATGAGCAAGGTTCTGGGGATTTTATGGACTTTGC
The DNA here is from genome assembly GCA_003113815.1 of Sphenodon punctatus. NCBI lineage: Eukaryota > Metazoa > Chordata > Lepidosauria > Sphenodontia > Sphenodontidae > Sphenodon > Sphenodon punctatus. The sequence goes on from QEPC01005332.1 coordinate 977,843, forward strand.
GGACGGCTACCCACTTTGTGGCAACGTTGTTGGTAACCAAGTGGGGGGGAGGGAGGATGAACTAACAGATATTAGCTGGAAGTCTCGATCTGAGGAGGATAGACAGAATATAGTCAATGAAATTGGCATCTTCCTTTTGGATACAGTAGGAGGAATAGCGACGTCATCAGTACCTGATGAATTTAGAAATTTTCCCCCTATTGATCAAGATATAATACTACAGAAGCTTGATCAATTAAGCACTAGTTTGCAAATTGGGGAGATCGATTACAAAGCCTCAGAATTAGTATGTGTGCCAACTCCATATAAGCCCGAACATAATCTAGAAATTCTTACTGCAGCTCGCTATTTAGATCCAGCTGAGGAAGGCACCCACCATATGGGGCTTATTTCCCCCGAACTTCAGTCTAAAGAGGCCCGAAATAAACTAGAAGGAAGGAAGGACACATTTCAACTGCAGAATGGCAAAATGGGAACAAATGTTGCTGTTACTCTCCTTAGCCCTAGCCTCTTGGAGGTAGAGCAGGCTCTAGATTGACATGAGGCTAATACAGCTTGCCCCCCTGGGCCACAATTTGTTACCCGATTAGAGGAAGGGATTCAGCCATTCGAGTTAAATGGTCAGTTAGCCATGGAGATGGCTAATGATTTGTTATACGTAACTTCTTGGAATATTACAGGGCTCAAATCTAAATTGGTAGATAATGAGTGGGTAGAGCTCTTGGACAAATTTGATATAGTCTGCATGCAGGCGACATGGATGAGAGAAGGGGAGGATTTAAGCCTGGAGAATTTTAGGATAATTGCACAAGGGGGCCAGAAAATTGGGAAAAGGGACATGTGTCAGGCGGCCTGGCCATCCGTCCGTCCTTCCTTCCTTCCTTCCTTCAGGGTTGGCTTTTGCCATTACCCAGGGTTTAACAACAGTGAAATATTAATAATAATTAATAATTATGATAAAAAGAAGAAATAAAAAAATAAAACAGAGAAAATTGTACAATTAATAGCCATAATGATATACAAACAAGTGCTCAATCATAATTGTAGCCTGGCAATTATGATTGCTGATCGTTGGGCTCACCTGTATCATCCTAAACCCATTAATCAAGTTGAATATCAAGTAGGGCTCCTGCAATTTTTTAGTTGGGATTCATTTATTTTGATCAATGTTTACATCCCACCCTCATCCTCTCCATATTATAAGGACAACGTCTGGTCTGCTCTGGATACCGATCTCATTTCATTAGAGGAGCAATTCCCTCGAGCCTGCGTTATTCTTGCAGGAGACTGGAATGTTCGGATAGGGGAAACAAATGAGGACATAGGTTTTCTTGAGCCTCTTTGCTGTCCCCCAGGTTTTCCGAGGAGATGATCCAGAGACAAGGAAATCAATGACTTAGGCCGATGTTTAGCCTCCCTAATTTACAAGATGGACCTTATAGTGTTGAATGGCAGAGTTTCAGGAGATTTAGCGGGAGAATATTCCTTTGCAGGCCCACAAGGAAATAGCACTGTGGACTACTTCCTTGTTGACTATCACTGCTGGGATAGGTTTAAAAACCTTGTACTAGATTGAGGCCCGAAAGTGATCATGTCTTATTGAAAATACAGATTAAGGTTCAAAGATACTCTGCGAACAAAGTAAATATGAAGGCAGAATTTAGAAACTCATATAAATTAAAGAAGTGGTCCAGTTCCCAGCTGATGTCTAAAGTATATGATCTGTGTAATACACAAATTATCAAAAATTTGAATGTATCTTTATTGGAAGGTCAAACTACAGATACAGTGTTTGGAAAGTTTACAGAAATTTTACTTTATTTCAAAGAAAATCTCCTTTTGACCCCGGATCAGCCGCACTTAAGGGGGAAGAGTGTTTGGTTTGATCAGGAATGCAGAGAAGTCAAGGGACAATTTATTTATTTATTTATTTATTTAATCATATTTTTACCCCACCGCTCCTGAAACAGCTTGGATCAAGGAATTTTGGGGCAAGGGAGCAAACCCAATCTCGACAGGAGCAATATCTGGCCCTGAGGAATTATTATAAGTCATTACTGATTACCAAAAGAACTTCTTACTACAATTGAATGTGGGCAAATGTAATTGTGGCCCTAAAGATAGGGAATGAGAGGATTTTTGGAAGTTTCTGAATTGTATAATAAAACCAATTCCAAGTGCGGTAAATGTTTTAGGCTGCATTCAGATGTGCGTTTAAATCGCACAGCAGCGGCGGCGGCATCGTGCAATTTAAAACAACATGCACTTCCGGGTTGGTGTGAATGCACCAATTCAGCGTAACGCGAACTGTTGGAGTGCGGTTTTCAAAGCTGCTTGGAGCAGCTTTTAAAACCGCACTCCAACAGTTCGCGTTACGCTGAAATGTGTGCACTCAGTGCATTCACACCAACCCGACAGTGCGCGTTGCTTTAAATTGCACGATGCCGCCGCCATTGTGCGATTTAAACGCACATCTGAATGCAGCCTAAGTCACAAATTCTATTTGGGAAGAATTCTTTGGATCCCTGTACAAGGACCCTCAGCCAGAGGGGCTGGAAGTAGGCCTAGTGACTAGTAGGCAGGGAACTACATCTAAGATAGAGCTTGAATTCTCTGTAAGAGAAATAGAGGAGCAAATATTAACACTGAGATTAAACAAAGCACCAGGTCCTGATTACATTACCGCTGAAGTCCTCCAGGCTGCCTCTTGTTGGTGGTCTCTCATACTTTATAAATTGTTCAGTGTAATCAATGATGTTTGTGAGGTTCCAGAATCCTGGGGTAAGAGCTGGTTGGTTCCAATTTTTAAGGAAGGTGACAGCATGAACCCTGCCTGCTATAGGCCAATTAGTCTCCTTTCCACTGTTGGAACTATATGCCAAGTTGTTCCTCCAAAGATTACAAAAATGGGTTGATGGGAAGGAACTAATCCCCAGGGAGCAATTTGGTTTTAGAAGTAGGTGTTCAACAATGGATTGTTGTTATATCCTCCAACACATAATTTACAAATATACAAAGATTAGGAAGGGAAGATTATTTCTGGCCTTTGTGGATTTCACCAAGGCTTTCGACTCTGTGCCGCGAGGGAACCTATGGATAAAACTGAACTTGATGGGTATTGATGACAAGCTTTTGACAAAACTGATACAATTGTATTCAAATAATACAACCAGGGTTAGATCTGGGAAAGCAAATAATTTGAGTGCTCCAATTCCTATTTTAAGAGGAGTCCGCCAGGGGTGCGTATTGCCCCCCTTATTATTCAATCTGTACGTCTCGAACCTTGTGGACTTTATTAAAAAGGAATATCTTAATCCCCCAAGGATTTGGGTTTATCCGCTATACGCACTACAATATGCAGACGATGTAGTTCTGCTCTCCCAAACCGAAAAAGGCTTGAGAGGGCTTATAGAAAATCTAATGGTGTTCTGTGAGATTAACGGGTTGGAGATCAATACAGGGAAGTCTAATATTATGGCCTTGTGCAGGAAACACCATAAACCCAGCTGGATGATTAAGGGAAAGACCATGGCTGTAGTTAAGTCATTTTCGTACTTGGGAGTTGTATACTCTGATAGAGGTACATGGTGCAAGCACATTAACTACAAAACCATTAAGGCATCTAGGGCTGCACGTTGTATACAGAAGGCCGTGAACTTGTCACGGATTGTCTCCATGTCCACATTTATACAAACTTTCCAACTCAAAGTTCACCCCTCAGCGACATTTGGACTGGAGATCATCCCATTTCCTAATACTGTGGAGTTGGAAAGGGTACAAAACCAATTCCTCCATCGACTACTCAGGGTTGGGAATAACGTACCGGGAGCAGTTGCCCGAGCTGAGACAGGCCTTTTACCTATGGAGTGTCTTGGAAAGATGGCCTTCATTAGGTATTGGCTCAGACTTCTCTCCCGAGCTGAGGACACATTGACCACCCAGTGTCTAATGGAGGAATTGGAGTATGGGGGGAGGGGGTCAGGACATATTCCTGGGTCAAGTATCTAGCATTTATTTTGAACAACATGGGTTTTTCTCTTGTGTATCTGTTTGGTAAACCTGTCGCCACAATTAAAAGAGAGATTAATTGTAGACTAAAAGACATAGCCAAACAAGAGAATCTCACGGCAGTGCACAATTGGAGAGCAGCCCCGTGGTTAAGGGTGATTAAGAGCTCTGTTGCTTTTGAACCTTATCTGGATCAGTTGCCAAATAGGGCTCCATGCAGATCCTATGCTTTATTAAGGTTCCAGCTCATTCAAACAGCAGTAATGGAAGGCAGATATGCCCGTATTAAATATGATCAGTGCCGCTGCACTTGCAGCTTGGACAAAACTGAAACGGCAGAACATTTTGTATTGAGATGCCCATATTTTCAAAGTTTGAGAACCACTTGGGTGCACTCCCTAGGGAAACAGATAAGATATGGATACTCGGATGCCTTTAGATCGTTGCTCACCCTGACATCTAGGGAAGAGATCTATGCAACGTTTGACTGGCTTACAGGCAAAAGGAGGATGGAAATAAGAGTCGACTTGAGAGAGCTCGGTAATTTGGAACACTCTTAAGGTTATATATAGGCTGTCTCGATTGTTGATGGAGGCATTCTTTTAGGTGTTTTCCTTTTTTATGCAAATTTTTTCTTATTGCATTTAATTGTTATATTTTGTATCTTGTGCATTTTGTGTATTTTGTGTTTCTGCCTAAGGCGAGAGCCAAGCCTAATATAATAAACTAATAAATTAGTCACCACACCACTGAACCATGCTAGCTGGGTATGCACAAATCTGGAGTTTGACTTATACTCTAAAAACAGTTAGTACACCAATAAACCAACTGTTTTGGTGCCCTCCAATAACATTTGGTTAAGTATGAGATTGGTTAGACTTTCTGAAATTTGAATCAGTCCATCTGAATTTATTATATTTTCAGGCAGAGGTAGCTGCCTGAAACTTAAATGCACAGCCACTGTTCATTATAAACAGGGGACTGCTGAAGCCCCGATTTTGAGGAAACCGCTTGACCTACATTTCTGAAAATTTAACCATGGCTGTAAGTTGTGAGGACCATCATATCCACAAAGTTTGAAAAAGATCCATTAGGAAAATAAAATGTTATAACTGCTTAAACGTTAATTGGTTGTGGTCAAAATGCACACCATCCTCACGTATTTGAATCATCAATATCTCCTCCCCCTGGATGAGTTGAGCCCCCAAACTTCACAGGCTT
>QEPC01005332.1:987915-1001885 GCA_003113815.1 Sphenodon punctatus
CCCCCCGCTACAGGTAGTCTTCATGGAACAATTATTCTTTACATGAATTAATACTGTTTTATTCCTTTAAAAAAAAAATAAGGGAACCACTGATGTTTTGCAAGACATTTCCTGTTTGAATTCTTAGTAACAATAAGGAAGTTATCATTGCTTTGTGTTGCTCTTTTATCACTTCGTTTTGTGGGAACATGGAATCCTTTGACATAGGAAAGCTCTAGAAGGTCATCTTGCCTAAAATTCAGGTCATTAGAAACATCAATGGGAACTGAGTCAGGCAGGAAGTGTGGAAGTGGAACTGCCATCCAAAGAACATTTTTCCAGTGCTTTGCCAAGTATATTTTTAGATGTCTCAAGCAATAGAGTATCCGCTACTTTGCATATGACATTATTCCACAGTCAAATGGGATCTACTGATAGATTGCACCATCATCAGCAAATCATCTGCCTTCTTCAGGCCTAGAAAATAAGATCAATCCTACTGAAGTAAATTCTGCAAAGTGCTGCACATTCATGCATAGATTGTGACCTCTGTCCAGAAGGAAACCCAGAAGGTTTCCCAGACTGTCAGAGAAGGTGGGGGGAAAGGGGCTTTCACACCCCTTGGGATGGAGCCCTGCCCCTTATGGAGCACCATGATATCATTGCATTTAATAGGGATGAGGTGTTTAGAGTGGAAACGTCCCTACAGCCTACCCCTTTTCTGATGTGGCCATCTCTTCGTGTCCTTGCAAGACCCATTTCTTCTGGTTAGCCAAAAGTGCCCCTGGCTAACTTGAAGAAATAAGGGCTTGTCTCAAAGCCCAGAGATTCTGGATCAAAACCTGGAGTGTTTGGGTGAAACCCAAAGAGGTGGCAACTTTATTCATGCCCCAATCCAACAAAGCACTTAAGTAGAGGCTTACCTCTCAATTTTGGTTAAAGTTCCATTGATTCTGTTGTTTTCCTGAAATGAGGCTTACGTCAGTAACCCAAACAAGAACTGGTTCAGCTCTTTTTAACCTTAAATACATGGTCATATCTTATTGATTTAATGGGGCTTAAGCACTTGTTAAGAGCTTACAGTTAAGCATCTTCTTAGTCCCCTCTTGAATGGAAAGAGATCCTGAAGGGAAGGTTTCCCAAGTAAGTGTCCAAATAAATCTCACTGATGACTTGCATAAGTAAGAAAAGCTATAGTTGTCCCAATATTTTCCTGTTTCTATTACACTTTTATAAGGCCTTTTGTAAACAGAACTCTTAAATATGTATTCCCCTATGGAATGGGAATAAAATTTCAAAAATGTTCTCATTTTCAGTCTCGCATATATCTACCAAGTGGGAGCAAATACCCTAATTTGCTACACCAAATAAAAGAGAATTATTATACCAGGAGACAGGTGAAAGGGTAAAACACCCCACTCCTCCTGACAGGCTGGAAAAAGTCATAAGTGACTCCCCTGAGAAACCTGTTAGGGGGAAAAAAAATCAGTTTTGAAAAATGCAAAAAATAAAGATTTCTGGGAGAGCTATGGGGGAAATTATCTGTTATAATTTTTCTTAATGGCTTACATGACATTGGGTATCTTAACCCTTGTGCTTCTAATGAAAACCACTTAAAATACCTATTTTTTAAAAAAAATTAGGGGAGGGAGACCCTTTCTACATGTCTTCAGGTTTATTTTAGGATACTTCTTAAATCTACAAGATTTAAGAAGTATCAGCGTTGAATTTACACCACTGAAATGGGTTGAGAAACAAGGGTTTGCAAATGAGAGGGCAATAAACTTATTTCTTTAGGTTGTAGACAAGGTTGTATGGATTCTTGATTAGTTAAAAAGGAATACTGATATACCTATGTAAACTAAGTACTTGTCTAGACATTAATGAGAGAGGCGAGTGGGCAGGGTTTCAAAAACCAGAAGCATTAGCATTACTTTCCTCCTATTCATTTCAGTGATAACAGATCTATGCTGGCACTGATATTTCTGGAAAGTTTCACCCTACATGCATATTTATTTTATCCAAAATACTGATACGCAACATGCCTCAGAACATTGCCATCGAGGTCTTTAAAAGTATTAACTTAACCTGCTTATGTTAGCAATTACAATTTTTGCTATGCTTATTTTGTGAATTCGAACATGCCTGCAGTTTCTAGTGTCCTGTGATGACTCAGCTTTTTAAACATTCTTTATTTATTTATTTATTTATTTATTTATCATCAATGCTCATCATCATCATAATCAGGTAATTTCAGACGTGATGAAAATGTCTTTCACCACAGTGAACCTAAGTGGATTCCCTGTGGTGGTGGCGTTTCTGTGAACGTCCGTTTGGTCCCAGCCAGAAATTCACCACAGTGAACCTCTGGTCGGGATCAAGCTTTACCATGGTTCTTGACCTCCAGCTGGCTGGAGGTCGAGAACTGTGGTTAGAGTGGCCACGATCCAGAATGGGCCAAAAGTAAAGTGTGTTACCTTTCACCCATCCCGGATCATGGCCCCGATCACGATACGGGATCGGGCGCAGCGACCTCATTAGCCGCTGCGCCTGCCCGTCTCCCCGAGAGCAGGCAGTTGGGGAAATGGGGGGGGGGGCTGTGCAGTTCAAAATATTGAACTGTATACAATTCCAATTAAAACTACTCCCTCTCCCCCCCAACCCTACCCCTGTCTACTAAAACATGGTCAGATAAGTAGGTCTTGCATTGCTTCCAGAAAATGTTCAGACTCAGGCATTATATTTTATCATACTTGTCATCAGGGTATGTCTCCATTCAAACAGAACATACTGTTTTCCCTATTATCTTCCTTTTCCCCCCCTTCATTCCTTGCTTCTATCCATGTCATTTTGACATGTTTTAATTCTGTTTTTATTGTATGTTGGTCTGTGCGACCTCATCACTGCTGTTCACTTATGTCCCAGCCATCTCCATTTTCATTCTCTAACTTCCTGTTCTACTTGTTCTTTTTTCTGGTTTCATCCCTCTCCAAAGCTCATGGTTTTTTTAAAAAAAGAATCTGATCATCTGATGTTAAGGAATGGTCTATGGCCACTATTTACAAAAATGACCCTCTGCACTTGGCGCGGCAAGAGTTTGGTGGTGCTCCCCCCCCCCCTTTCTGGGAGGAAGGGGCGAGGATGGGTTCGGATGGCCGCTTCTCTGTGGCGTCGGTGGATGTGGGGGGCCCGGGCGGTTTCCCAGAAATGAGAGGGTGCCCGGGACTCTCGCGAGAACAGGGACTCCCAGGCACCATTTTAACTTTGTTGCTCGCCCGCCTCATTGCAGTTGCGGCAGGGAGTGAGGAAGGGCTAAAGAAGCGACCCGAGCCCTTTTGAGCCCGGGAGCAGAATTTGTTCACCCCTTTGGCAGCAGCTGAGCAAGCAGGTGGCTAGAGATCGGCTCCCGCCACTGCCCACATGTTCCTCCCTTTTTGTTTTCCGACCGGGGCCTTGGTAGCACCGTGGGGCCTTCGTCAACAGTGGGTCCAGGCCACAGGCAACAGGTCTTTCACCCCCTCCCCCTTGCGTGCCCGTCCCCCCTCCCCTGGCAAGCAGGAAGTGTCTGTCCCCACCTCAAAATTACACCACCACCCCACAGAGGGCTCCCTGAACAACAGGGCTCACACGGAAAAGGGGAGGGAGAGAACGTAACGGGGGAGCAGGCTGTTTGCCTGGCCGCAAAGGGTGGGAGAGAGCATCCCCCCGTGCTGATGTCTGCTAGAGGAGTAAGGGGGGGACGCGGGCACAAGGGAGACAACATTCCCTGGGGGGAGGACTGTTACAGAAGTGCAAGCGGGCAGCATGGCCCCCCAAAAGAAGCGAGCCCCGCAAACGGGCCCATCTAGGCGGGTGCCGAGGGCCGAACTGGCTTCCTCTCCAACCCCAAAGAGGGAATAGCAGGGTGATGCACAGGCTGGGGCAATTTTGCAGGCCCTTCAGGCACAGCTTTTGGGGTACCAAAACTGGTTTGAGGAGCTGGAGAGCTCCCAAGGGAGGGCAGGTGAAAGTTACACCGCACGGCCAGTGGAAGCAGAGCAGGGTGGTCCATATCCAGATAACCAGGTCCACCCCACGCCTCTCCATGGGGAAAGCGCCCCGGCAAGGCCAGGGGCATCACCGGGTTTTACCGTCTTGTTACAGGGAAGACGAGCCCGAGCCCAGCCGGCATAGGGAAGAGTTTACACCCATCCAGCAGGCGCAGATAGCGGCACTTAGAGATGGGATGCAGGCCCTGACCGAGCCTGGAGGCAGCTCAGAGGAGGCAACAAGAGATGGCACACCCAGCAGTTACCAAAGATCCCCTTACATGCAAGAGGCGCTGGAAGGTGAGCATTGCGGGGAGTGTGTGTGCGAATGGGAGCAGGAACAAGGTGGGGTGGGGCCAGTCAGATGACACACACCAGAGACCCCTATTAGGAAGTGCTCACACTGGGACTGGCCGCACCCACACCAGCCGCCGTGCGGGGGGTGGGGCAGTTCTCCAGCGGGCCAGCACCCTCCTCATTCAACTGAGAGAACCAGGCACTGCCCAGCCCACAGGCAAGAGGTCTGCTGCCCAGGTATGGGGTGCAGAGCCATGCTGCGCGAGTAGCACCGCATGTGCTGCAAGCGGTGAAACGAACTTCGCCCCCTGGCAGGTGGCCACGCCAACGTGTCCACCCCGTTGGAATGAGGGGGAAAATTTAGGGCGGTGAATACATGGACATATTTGCCCTCCTCTTTAGCGACTCCATTCCTGACCCAAATGACCGAGAAGAGAGGAAGGACAGGAAAAAATTTAAAAGGCTGAAAGCCGAACGTAACTGAACAAAATGGACGGCTGCCTTTACAATATACCTAAGAGTGACCATTCATAGATTCCTGGAGCGGGGGATTGAGTTGTTAAATATTCTGACATCGTTTGCCGAGTTTTCAACAGAGGGGGCCCAGGGGCTTGGCTGCGTTACGATGAGGTCTTCTGTCATAGGGCGGCCAACAACCCTAATCTTCGGTAGGGCTTGCACGCACACGACCTCTGACTGGAGTGCATTAGCAGCTCCAGCTACGTCCCATGATCAGACAGAGGGCATGTTCTCGCCCGAGCAGGGAACGTCCAACAAGGAGACAGGGCACAAGGATGGAGACAGAAGCAGGCCCCAGTTGGGCCCACATGCTGGGAATATAATAACGGGGGCAAATGTTTTCATACCCCCTGTAGATTTAAACATGAGTGCACACAGTGTGTCGGCCCACATGCTGCATCCAGATGCAGCAAGTTTAGGCAGTACGGGGCCAGGAACAGGGGACAAAGTGGAGCCAGACAGACTCCCGCAGGCCAACCAGGCACACACACACACCCATGCTCTGGGGAAGGGCCCTAACCCCAGTACGTTATGAGGCATTGCGGGCTGCAACTCATGATTACCGCCAACTATGTGGTCGAAGGGTTCCGGCTGGGTTTCAGAATCCCAAAGTTACACCCCCCGCTATCACCTAGGAGCGAGGAACCTGAAATCAGTGTTGGGGATCTAGTAAGGAGGTCAGAGGGGAGGATCCAAGGACCCTTCGACACTCTTCCCATGCCCACGTTGAGGATTTCACCCCTATCCCCAAGGAGGCCCAGGGGGAGTTTCGCCTGATTCACCATCTGTCCCACCCAAAGAGAGAGTCGGTGAATGATGCTATTCCACAGGAGCTGTACTCCGTAAGGTATGCATCATTTGACTCGGTGGCCAAAATGGTGCGGGCCTGTGGGAGGGGTGCCCTCCTGGCAAAGTGCGATATCAAATCCGCCTTTCAACTCCTCCCGGTGCACCCTGATGATTTTGAGCTCCTGGAAATGGAGTTCCAGGGCAAGTTCTACTTTGACAAGGACATGCCCATGGGATGCTCTATCTCTTGCACTGACTTTGAAAAGTTTAGTTCTGTGCTCGGGTGGACCGTCCGCCGTCAGGCAGGGCGGAGCCGGATCACTCATTATCTGGACGATTTCCTCTTCATGGGAGGGGCGGGGACCGCGGAATGCGTGCAGACAATGCGCACATTCCAAGAAGTCGCCAAGGAGTTAGGTGTGCCTTTAGCACCTGAAAAAAACGAAGGCCCAACACTAGACTGACCTATTTGGGCATAGAACTGGACAGGGTGTGTTCCCTCTCAAGATTGCCTGAGACTAAGCTCCAGGCACTCAAGGTCATGACAGCAGCCTTTCAAACAGCCCCCAAGGTAATGATCAGGCAGCTCCAGTCCCTCACGGGCTGTCTGAACTTCGCCTGCCGAGTCATAGCCCTGGGAAGGGCATTTATGTCCCGCCTGTATGCCCACATCGGTAGCAACCGTCCTCCGCATCACCACGTCAGGGTGACGAAGGAGATGCAGGAGGATTTGGTTACATGGGAAGCCTTCTTACAAGGCTACAACAGGGTTAGTTTCTGGCAGCAGCAACTTCTCCTGGAAGCTGAGCTGCAGATACACTCTGACGCAGCAGGTGGGCACGGTTTCGGCGTTTACTTTAGGGGCAGGTGGTGCGGGGCCCCATGGCCAGCTGACTGGGAAGAGGCGGGAATAACCCTGGATTTGACATTCTTGGAATTCTTCCCCATAGTAGTGGCCATGAACTTGTGGGAAGTGGAATTCGCTAACAGAAGGATCCTGTTCTGGTGCGATAATATGGCAGTTGTACATGTTATCAACAAACTGGCATCTAAATCCGAAAGGTTCATGAGACTGGGCCGGGGTTTTGTACTTAAGTGTCTTAGCAGGAACATTTTGTTCATGGCCAAACACGTGCCCGGAATAAACAACGGCATAGCCAATGCCCTTTCTTGGTTCCAGAAAGAACGATTTTGACAGCTTTCCCCAGAAGCCAGGGAGGATCCCGACCCGTTCCCAAGGGACATGTGGAGCCTTGGATATTAGAGCTGTATCAGGCAGTCCAGGGTTCCCTTGTGCCCAGAACCAGAAGGGCATATGACACAGCTTTCAGCGAGTTCCAAGTATTCAGGTTCCGAAAAAGTTGGTCTTTGGGTTTTCCCATTCCCGAGAGCCATATACTACAGTTTGCCATATCCCTCCATAGTGCAGGTTTGGCGCCAGGGACAATTGCAGGAAAGATATTGGCTATTACATTCAGAAGCCGGTTGGCAGGCCATCCCTCCTTCCCCGGACAATGGCTTCTTTATGAGCCGTTTGTGGGAAAGCTGGTCCAGGGATATGCCCCCAGTACAGGATACGAGAGCCCCCATCACCCCACAGCTGTTGACCCAACTAATACAGTCATTGCCCCAAGTCTGTTACTCGAGCAGTGAGACATCACTCTTTGCAACAGTCTTCAGGGTGGCCTTCTTTGGGGCTTTCAGGATAAGCGAGCTGGTGCCCAACTCCAGAACTGACCGGTCCGGTAGGGCCCTCCAAATCCAAGACATGGGGTGGCAGGGCGGCATTCTCATGCTGCATCTCCGTAGGTCCAAGACTGACCAGAGAGAAAAGGGACGGATGATTAGGCTATACTCCTCGGTAGATACCCAAATTTGCCCCGTGCAAGCCATGAGGGAATACCTAGGAGCATGGGCACATTATTCGTGCATGAGGACGGGGGCCCACGGATGTACTATCAGTTTGGGGCGGTGCTCAATATGTGTGGCCAGGAGATGGGACTTGACCGGTGCTGGTAGACCACGCACTCATTTAGGATAGGGGCTGCATCTGCTGCGGTAAGCATGGGGTTGCCCGGTGATCAGATTAAACAAATAGAGAGATGGCGATCAGGCGCATTCTGCATGTACATTAGGGTCACCGGGGCACGGATGGCCAGGCACTGTACCGCTGCTCCAGCTGTAAGGCAGGCGAGCAAAGCACGATTGCATAAGTTCTTCACAGTCTGGGCCCTGCTTATCTGCAGGACCGCCTTACTCCCCATGTGCCCTTGAGATCGTCCATGGGAGCCTTTTTGGAGGTTCCCCGGGCGAGGCGAGTGGCCACCGATGTTAGACCTTTTTTGGTGGCCGCCCCGGTGCTGTGGAATTCGCTCCCGGAAGAGGCTCAGCTGGTTCCCACTCTCCTGCTGTTTTCGCATATATGTAAGACCTGGCTGTTCCGTCAGGCTTTTGGTGAGGGGTAGGAGTGGGGTTTTTCCCCCACATATTGTATTTTTAAATTGTTTTAAAATTTTATATTGTTTTAATGAATGTTGTTCACCGCCCTGAGCTGCCCTGTGGGCAGGAGGGGTGGGATATAAATTTTAAATAAATAAATAAATAAAAATAATCTCGATTTTTCTTACAGACATGGCAGCACTGAGGGAAACTAAAGTAGTGTGGATTGTCGGTCACAGCATCGTGCACTGGGAACAAAGATAGCCGCACGCAGCGGATGGGGTACCAAGCTGGGCCTTAGTGACTGGGCAGAGTTGATATGGGTAGGCAGACACGGAATGCTGTGGGAGCAACTGCTCCCAATGCTGATGGCGGCAAGAGAGACATCCTGTACCGGTGGTTATGGTAATACATTTGGGTGAGAACAACCTACCTAGGACAATAGGGCTGTGGTTGACGAAGAGGGCAAAGGCTGATCTGCAATTAGTACAAGATCGCTTCCCTGGGTGTAAAATAGTCTGGTCTGCACCGACAGGTCTGGGCTAATGCTAACCATCTGGGGAGAGTGGACCAGGCCAGGAAGAGGACCAACAGTGAAATTGGAAGCTGGCTGAAAGCAAGGGGGGGGGGATGTCATCGCACATGACAAGGATTAGCTTTTCAGGGGCAATGGCGTCCACCTGTCCGACGTGGGTTGCAATTTATTTCTTGGGGTCCTAAAACTCAGGTTAGCTGAAATCTTGAGCAAGGTTTGAGAAATGGCAGCAAACCAGCCAAGCATAAGCTGGCGGTTCTAGTGGCTTTGGGCTGAGTTAGGGGTAATTGTTATAAAATATCAAATTCTATTTGTTGGCTAATTGCCATCACAACAATCTCCAAAAATTTAATCTCCTCAAGCTACCACTCTATATGCACCCCCGGAAATTGTTGGTGGTGCTCCTTGTGTGTTAATTCTGCTGGTTTTAGGGTTTGGGGCTTTAAATTTTAATCTTATTAACCCTGCATAGGAGATAATTTGTCTCTGGGTATGGGACAGCAGGGTTGATATCATCTGCAAAGGGTGCTATAAATCAGAACAACCTTACACTGCTCATGTGTTGCTTCAGTATCTATTACAGCACTCACACACTTCAGAGAGAGCTCATACGATGGATCCAACATCAAATCTACAAAGCTGAATAAAAATAAATCTAAGAGAAGTTGCAGTAGTACAAAATAAGTGAAGGGAATATTTGGAAAATGGCAGATCACGTACTAGGAGGTAGTGTTGGCCTAGTGGATAGAACAGTACATTGTAACTTGAGAGACCTAACTTCCATTCTTAGTTGCGTCACTGACCTGCTGTATGACACTGAGCAAGTCACTTCCTCAGTTTCCCGAGATGTAAAATTTGGATAATTTACTCCTTTGTAAAGTACTTGGAGATAGTCATATCTAAAAGCTAGATAATATTATAATCTACTAGTTATGAAGTAGTATTTGGTGGCTGTCAGTTGGATTTCCTGACTCCTCAACAGTAAAATGGGGAAGAGCAGTTTTTATTTGATAGCAGCCATATATAAGTAAATAGACTAGAAGACACAAAAAAGCATGTCAATTGTTTTCAACAACTGTACTGTGGTAGGGTCTAGGTACCCCAACCACAGCCTGACCTCCCACTAAGTACTGTACAAGCACACAATAAAAAGAGCAAGCCTTGCCTTTAAGCATTTACAGTCTCACAACGCAATCCTGAACTCACTGAGGTCAATGTCAGTGGATGAGGACTGTACCCCAAGGACATGATCCTTAACCCGTATATGAAAAGTACGTACAATGAATTGTATATACATTGTGTGTAGTACATGCACAGGTGTCTATATGGGCACAGTTGCCAGTAAAAGAAATCTCCCACACCCCCATGTTTGCCTTTGCAGAAAGTTACAGCACTGCATACAACCAATGGATCTATTCTAATTTCCAGTGCAGAAGAGTTTTTGTATTTTGGCAAAAAGTATTTTCAAAGTAACAACTAATTTGATTGCAAGGTTTTTGTTTTGTTTTTTTCATTTTTACAAGTGATTATTCAATCTTCCATATGCAGATTTCAGACAAGTTCTTCATTAGCGTTTATTCAATTCAAGACAGCATATCTTTTTATTCAGTGGTTAAAGTGAATGAAATACAAGGACAAGCTGTCTCTGCAACAGACACAGAGGCTTGTTGGATGTAGAGCAGCTTCCTGAAGCCAAGGAGAGTGGGAGGAGCTCACCACTGCTTTTAGCAGAGTAGGATGAACCACTCTTCACCCTGGCCTCTCCTGTTTTCCTTCACTTCAGCAGCAGCAGCCATCTCTATGCACATGACTCACAGGCAGGCAAACCACCGCACTCAGGCTTTCATTCAGTGGAGCTGGGACCACTTTGGTCGGGATGAGACATGGGGTGCTCACACCCCTTTCTGATGTAACTGTTTACAGAGCATTGTAACATCATTGTGTTCTGGGGAGAGGGGACACATCAGAAAAGTAGCAAGATGCCCCTCTCTGATGTAACCCCTCCACTTATGCTCCATACAGGCCAAGGCATGTCAGAAAGGGGATGAGAAATTCCCTATGGTCCTCTCCCTTTCAGATGTATCCACCCCCAGAGGCCTTGATTTTCCTGGGTTACTGGGGCTGCTCCCGTCTGACCCAGATAAATCAGAGCTTCCTCCAGAGCCTGGAGTCCCTGGGTCAAAACCCAGAGTCTCCAACTGTTCCCCTTGTTCCAATCACCATGGAGACCACCACCATCCTCCCTGTTATTCAGGCTTGTAACCTAGTAGTCAACTATGACTCAGCCGTCTTAGTTCTTGCCAACAGAATGGCTAAATCTTGTGAGATTCTGTCTCATAAAATTTTAAGATACTCAACCTTTTCCCTCAATTTGCACAACTAAACCTTTGGGCTAGGTCCTCATCACCACCGTACATCTTACTACCCTTCTCCTGACCTTAAGAAATCCCATTTTGCCCTACTTATATCCATTCAAAATGCTGCTGCTGTGATCATTTTCTTGGTTCATTGCTCTGATGACCTTGCCACCCTTTTTAAATCCTCCACTGGCTCCTCTTCAGGGCCTACCGAGGATTTGTAGGGCCATGTAGAAAGTCTTGGTGCAGGGCCTAATTTGTATAATTTAAGTACGGTGCTGGGGTTGCTACCCGCAGGAGTGGGGTCATGTACGACTGCACACATTGCACATGCCTAGGGCTGGCCCTGCTCCTAATTCTCTTCACCAAATAAAAACCACCCAACTTTCCATACAAGGCCCACCATGACCTTGCCACACCTTACCTATAATTTCTCATACTCTATCATATAAACTAATCAATGCTGGTGCTCTACCAAAGATGTTAACCTTAATATCTGTACTGTTAAAATTAATCACAGACACCCTACTTTCTCTCATGCCATCCCTTGCACATGTGAAAAGTATCCCATAAAATTGTGCAAAGCCACTTGACAAGAACATAAGAAGTGCCATACTGGATCAGACCAATGGTTCAAGGCCAGCGTTCTGTCTTCAGTAGTGGCCACCACTGGTCACTTCAGTGAAGTACCCAACAGGTCATAATAGAATGATCCATTCCCTGCTATCACTCACAGCTCCTGACAGTCAGATGCTGTGTCTCCTGACCTACTTAACTATTAAGCATTTATGGACCTATGCTCCAAAAACATATACAATCCTTGTTTAAACCCAGTTGTCCTACTTGCCTTCAAAGCAACCTCTGACAACAAGTTCCACAAGTTAATTGTTCTCTGAGTGAAAAAGTACCTCCTTTTGTTTATTGTTAAATCTGTTGCCAGTTAGTCTCATGGAGTGTCCCCTAATTCTAATTTTTTTTTGAGAATGTGAATAAAACCATGAGTGACGTGGAACAAGTAAATAGGGAGTAGGGTATAGGCTGGAAGTAGGGTGTCCATCATTACTCAGTCATCTCTTCTCTAAGCTGAAGAGCCTTATCCTATTGAGCCTCTCCATATACGGAAGCCATTCCATCCCTTTGATCATTTTTGTTGCCACTTTCCGTATCTTTTCCAGTTCTACTATATCATTTTTGAGATGGGCCAACCAGAACTGCACACAAGATTCAAGGTGTGGTCATGCTATAGATTTAGATAGCTATATAAAACAAAAAATAAAAAATATAACAGCTCCAAAGGAGGTAAAATGTTACATATAACAGAAGAGAAAAGAGCCTCAAAGGGGAGATAACAAATGGGATTTATGACATTGAATAGAGATCATAGCAAGGATCCAATGCCAATAATTAATGCATAAAACAGGGCACAAACCCATAACAAAAGTCTCTAAACCACAGTGTAAAGAGCACAGTTAAACGAGCCAAAGTCCAAAGAAGGACCAAACCATAGTCCAGGAAGACAAAAATATAAATAGAAAAGTCCAACGTTTCGCTGCCAAAAAAGCAACTTCTTCAAGGGTTCTCCAAAAATCTTACAATGATGATTCTATTTTAGTTGTCTTGATCAGCTGTCTTCAGGCACGGCCCATTTCATAATGCCAGCTGAAAGCTGTAACCTGATTCTTAGAGCAGCAGGGGTATATCCTCCCTGCTCTACATACATACAACAAGAAACCATTATGTAAATCTGAGTGATCAATTTACCCCCTTTTAGGGATGGGCGAACGCGGTTCGGATGTTCGGAGTTCAGAGCGAACTCGGTCTGTTCGGATGCGTCCGAACCGAAATCTCGAATGACCGAACAGTTCGGTTGTGTTCGGATGAGTCTGGGGGCAGGAAAAACATCTTTTCAGGGGGAAAAAAACCCCAAGTTTTGGTTTCGGCTAAGTTTTGTTTGGATAGTGCTATTTTTGACTGTTCGGCTAAGTTTGGCCAACCCGAACTCGGCTGAACCGAACCATCGAACCTGAACTTGGGTTTCGAACCGAACCATCGAACATCCGAACCACATTCTGTTCGCCCATCCCTACCCCCTTTTACACGAATACACAAATCCAAAAAAATTATTTGACAATTATTAATCAAATTGCATACTGAACTTTATAGTATTATGTAAACCATTTAACCATAAATTAAATTTGAGAAGGGAGTCTTCATCACCTATCCATAAAATCAAAATATCGTCAATATATCTACGCCAAAAAAATATAGAACTAAAAAGAACTATAGATTTAGATAGCAGCATTATAATATTTTCTGTTTTATTCTCTATCCCTTTCCAATAATTCCAACAGTCTGTTTACATTTTTAACCACTGCCTCACACTGAGCTGAGATTTTCAACAAATTCTCCACTGTGGGACCGATCCCAAGCCCTGTGGACAAGAACATCTGGCACACATGAAGCGCACACACAACCGCCCAGAAACTGTGTTCACCCCCCATTATGAGGCCTGTGGTGAGTGTGCAAACTGCACGGAAATCATGTGGAACTTATGTGTGCATGCCTAAACCATGCATGTGTGAGTTCTGGATCACGCCCAATGACTCCAAGATCCTTTTCCTAAGTAGAGTGGTAACTATACATTGTGATGTATAGTTACAGTTATTTTTCTCTATGTGCATCACTTTGTGCTTGTCCACACTGAATTTCATTTGCTTAGCCACTCTGAACCTTTTTTAGGGATGGGCAGGATAAAAATTTAAACAAACAAATAAATAAATTTGGTTGCCCAGTTCACAAGTCTTGCAGGATCCTCCTCAAAATCCACTCCAGTCTTAACAATGGGTGATTTCAGACGTTACGAGATCACGCTCAACCACAGTGAACCACGCTCAACCCCCCCGTGGGGCCAAAGGACCCTGAACGTCTGAACGGCCCGGGAAGCGTGGTCAAATGAACCCCCACCGGGAACCAAGGAAAAGTAACGTTTGGACGCCAATCCCCGCGCGGAACCCAACAAAACGAGCC
>QEPC01005332.1:1005919-1037992 GCA_003113815.1 Sphenodon punctatus
TCCATGGCTCCGATGCAGTTCGGGAAGCCCCCAGCCGCAAATCCCGCCATCACAGCGCCCTGGTCCACGAGCTGGATGGTCCTGTCCAGGAGCACGCCCTCCACAGCCTCGCACACATCCCGCATGATGCAGGCGACCGTGCTGAGCCCCACCCCGAAGTGCTGGGACACGGACCGGCACGAGTCGGGCGTTGCGAGGGCCCAGACCCCAATGGCCACCAGCTGGACCATGGGGATGGGCACCCGCATGGAGGTGTGTTGCCGCTCCAGCCAGGGTGTGAGGAGCTCCGCTAGGCGCAGCAAGGTGGCCTTGCCCATCCGAAAGTGGGCCCTCCACTCGGCCTCCTCCCAGTGGGCCAGGGCCCGCTCCCACCACGCCTGTGGGCGCTCTGCGACCCATAGGCTGCGCGCTATGGGCATAGCGAGCAGGGCTGCCCGGCGGAGGGTCTCCGTTGCCCAGAGGAGGCGCCTCACGGCCCTGCAGAGCACAGCGGGCCGGGTCAGGCTCCGGCTGGCAGCCTGCCAGGCCCCCCAGGACATGCGCCGTGCCCTGAGCTGGGCAGCAGCGATGTTGACAGCAGCGATGTTGACAATAATGTACAAGACTTCATGGAAAACCGTATGGTTTTAGAAAATTATAGGTATAGTTGATTGTAAACCAGCATTACAGCATGTCCCACTAATATTCACAATGTGCATTTAATAGGCTAAATGTATTTAAAATGCATACTAAAAACGTCACATTATCATAATTATATGTTCTCTGAATATATGATCAGCACAGATTCTCACTGACTTTGCCTAATTAAAAAACATATGGTTTAGTATATCGATATAATAAAACTAAATTTTTCATTTCCCCTTACTTCTATTTTTTTTTTGTTCTTTGGTGAGAGTTCATGAAGATGGCAATATTTTGTATCCCACAATAGCTAGCAGCTCTTAGATGAATGTTTTTCATGTAAAGCAATTTTAACATTTGCTAAATTTAAAACCTTGTTGCATAAACAGAATATATAATGATTTCCAATAGGATGACATGTTTAATCCACTCACTTTATATCTTATTTGTGCCTGCAGCACTCAGGATTTATTTATTTTAATTTCTACCACGCCCTTCCCCTAATGCTTCAACTATCCCACTAAAAGCATGACAGATTACGTCCAAGAGCCTACACATTATAAATGGAAATGCTGTTGCTCTACATCTGACACAAGCAATTTGGCCAAGTATTTGAGAGAGGTGTCTCTGGCTGATGTTTAAATTAGAATGATCAAGCAAGCTTTCTCTACCTAGATGACTCGGTTCCTTCAAACCTTTTCAAGTATTGTGGAGAATACTATTCACCTTTCCTATATGGCCTTATTTATTTAATATTATATTGTGCCTAGATGCTCCAAACTGGATTGGAGACCCATTGTGCTAGGCACTGTACAAAAACATAGCAACACACAGTCTCTGGCCCTTTTCATGTGGGCAGCACCCACGCAGGAACACCCAGAAATCTGGGTATTCATGTGTGGGCGCGTCTCATGTACACCTCATGGTGGGGGGGGGTGGTGCGTGCGCGTTCAAGTGAATACGTATGCACACCAATCTTCACCCATCGCACACGCACAGAGCAACCGGCGATTGCTCCATGTTTGTAGATGGATCGAGATGGATGGAGATGGGTGTACACCTGTTACACCCTCCTCCCACCCACACACCGGTGTGAACACCTGTTGTAAAAGGGCCTCTCCCTGATATTGCTACACAGACATAGGGAAGACAGCAGCCAAAACAGAACATGTCAATATTAAACTCAAAAGCAGACTTCTTGAAAAACATATTTAATTTGTAAGACCTTCCAAATTCTGATTCTTGTGTGACGGACACTTTGCATATCTTGAACCCTTTATGTAACAGCTAAACTCCAAAATCTGGACTTTCATTCAGGTAATTTACATGTATCTGGCTGAATTCTTGCGGTTTAATATAGACTGATAATGAAACTGATATAATGAAGTCTTCAAATATCATTATAAAACAGCATGTTATTAAGAGCAGGCAACAAATTGTTGATAAATCAGACCCCCTTTGTACAAACAGAGCTCTTAAAACAAGCCTGTGCTGTGCCTGATCAAATTCACGTTTGCTACCAGCTGTCAGTTTTTTCACTGATGCTCGGGAGGTGTTGCAAATGAAGCTTTCAAGTATAGTTCGAAGACCAAATCCCAGGCTTCTCACGTAACAGAACTGGCTGAGAATGAACTGTTAACTTTACAGTTCAGATCTATCAGACAGGGAAATCACAGCCAAATAGAATCTCCAACCCCTAGCAGAGAAAAACAGATCCTGTAGGTTTGCTAAAAGTACATGTTGGCAGCAGCATCTCTACAGTAGGCTCAGTGTTGTATAAATATTGATGCTATTGTTTTATTTTCTTGTAAATAAAACACGTTATCTTTCCTAGTCTGGAGCCTGATCTGTAGGTCCACTGTAGTCGACGGAAAGATTTTCACTGATTTTGCTGGTCTTTGGATCTGGCCCTGGAGAATAGAGAAGCTGTGGCAAAATGTCTGCTGATAGCAGGATCAAGCCTCTAAGGATTTAGTTCAAAGGATGTGGCTGGATCCTACACAGACATATTGCAGAGGAATAAGGGAGAATAAAACTCAGTTCCTTGTACATCTATGCAGCTCCTATTTGGAAGGCGCAGTTCTATCATTGAGGACTATGGGGTGGTGCCCCCCTGAGAACCCTGGACCTCACTGCTGCTACAGTTGCCTGCTCCTGAGTGATCACAGCTGCCGCTGCTGCCAGAACTTCCCCACTGATATTAGTGCATGCACAGCCTGCCCTGAGCTACCCAGGGGAGGAGGGGATGATAACCTGGTTCCAGAGGAGACCAGCAAAACTTGGGGCACCGGTCTGAGGCAGAGCTGCTGTCCGTCTGCTTGGGCTGCAGCTTTGCTTTTGGCCAGTCATTGCCCCTGGCAACATTATAGAATTGTGGGTGCCAGCCTAGAGCATCGGGCACACTTCTGTCTCCCCCTGTCCATATATTATATAGATATAAATATTAGTTGTATATATAGAGAGAGATTAGATATTTAGATACTAGGCTGTTTTATTATATATATAAGAATTACAGGATAGGAACATTTTGTATTATACATAGGTTAGGTTTAGCTTAGATTCTGTATATATAATATAAATAAAACTACATATTGTGTACAGTATATATTATTGTGTGCCGTTCTTTCTTTGTCACAATGAGAAGGGGAAGGAGTTCAACTTCTGACAATAATTCTTCATTGGCACATGAAATTGATACCAATACCAAAAATAAAATCTATGTTTGAAATCGGTACCGATACCGATAACGACAGCAATAACGAAAAGTGACATTTTGTTATTAACAAAAATGACACATTTTAATAACGAAAACAATAACGAAAAAAGAAAAATGACATGGGGCCCTGGTGAACACCCCTAATCAAATCCATCCTGGCAACATGGTTGGGAAATAAACCTTTGTAAATAGATGTCAGGAGTTTAAAGCACCTCAAACAATTCCTGTGAGATCTTCTCCAGATTTATATTGAAGACCTTCTCCTAGAACATAACTTTGATAGCTGTCTCTGCTCAGTAATCAACTGCTGTAGTCTATGGTCCATGACCATCTGCCCCCTGCCTGTCAGCATTCCTCTCCCAGCCTCTCAGCACCCCCTAGCCTATGTGCTCCATGACAGAAGTTGGGGGATGTGGGTGCTAAATGTACTCAGGATGGGAAAAGGAAAGGAGGGTAAAGGTCATGAATCTTTACCATGGATCCGTCCTCTCTCCTTGTGCGCATGCCCTCATCTCTGCTTCCTTCCCCTGAGCCTAGTCTTTTAGCACTTGTGAGCAGGAACTGGATCTAAGGGCCAGATCCAGGAAATGGATCCAGGGGCCAAATAAAAGCTATAAACAGGCTGCATATTAGTGACAAATACACAGACAGTTGAGAGACTACAGTCTGGACTCTGGTTAGCCAAAAATCTGGGATGAAAACAAGGAAAGAAAACCACTGCTTTTGGGGTGCCCCTGCCTCCCCCCTCTCCTCCCCATCACTCAAATTTAAGGGGCTCAACTCACAAAGATGAGGAAGATATGAACCACAAAAAAATGTTGGAATGGTCCACAATTGGCCACTACCAATTAAACACAGTTATTGGATAGGTGACATGGGCGTGACATGGACCACTTTCAGAATATTTTCCAGGGCTTTTTTGAGTTCCCAATCCGCCCCTGTTGGGGATCCCTCCCTCATGCGTTAAGTTGGTGGGTGATTGGGCCTTTGCTCCTCAGTGTGGCACTCACTCCTTCCTGATGCATGTCTCAGTTCCTCCCTCCTCACCTTTAAAAAGTGTCTAAAGACTTTTTTTTAATTAAATTGTTTTATTATTAAATTGGTTGGGATTAGAGCTGAATCAAATAGTGCTTCCGAGTACTCAGGCTGAATTTCAAAGTTCCAGGTCGGGTACCCGGCAGCACTTTGGTGCCTCCAGCGAAGCTTCGGGGCTCTACCAACGAAGTGCCAGCCATCAGAAATTCCCAGAAACTTTGGAAACTTCAGAACCTCGGAAACTTCAGAACAGCGGAATTTCAGAAACTTGGAAATATTTGGTGCCAAGCTGGCACCTCAGCACATGTTGCCATGTGCATTAGCTGCAGCTTTAATTGCCTAGCCAATCAGGGTGTGCAGAGTGTGCACAACAACACATCAACCACCCCATCTTCCCTCCCCCCGCCTTAATTCCCAAGCCAATCAGGGTGCACAACAACACATGCAGCCCAGACATATAGTTAGGATATCATATAGTTATAGTTTAGGAATATAAATTATAATATCTTCATATATATAGTTATAGGAGTAGGGTATTATATAGTTAGGGTTTAGCTAGCAGGCAGCATGTCAGAGGAGCAGGCCAGAGCAGTGGAGGAGTCTTCTTACTCTGAGGGAGAGGTCCAGGTGGTGGAGGAGGCAGGGCAGGGCCTGGACCTGTCAGGCTCTGGTGGCGGCATCAGCCAGCCCAACAGCACATTTTCCACACCCCTCACTCCCCCCTCTCCCCTCCCAGGGCACCCTCTTAGCATGGAGGATTGGATAGTGTGGCACTGAGACCAGGTATAGGAGCCAGGCAGAGATAGTCCTCTGGCTCATCATGGTGCTGCTGTCTGACTGTCAAGCCAAGCCAACCAAGTAGCAGTAGCCAGCAAGCAATGTGCCCTCTAGAACACAATTCGAATTCTTTTTTAAGAAACCCCACCCCACCCCATGCCCCAGCATTGGCCCTATGCACAGGCAGGGCAGGCCAACCCATGCCATGCTATGCCAGGAGCCCCCCAGCCCAGCCCAGCCCAGCCAATTACTCCGTTGTGTAGCAGTCAAATTCACCAGAGAATGGGAAGTGTGTGTGTGTGGCAGTTTTGTTTTTTTGGCACTTCTCTTTCTATTGGTTGCAGCTTGTACCAATCAAAACTAGCCATATGGCTTGGCCAGCCAATCAATTCAAAATCTGCCTTACCCCATGACTCAACTGTCTCCTTCCATCCCACCAAATATGGCACTGTTTCCAGAAGCTTCTCAGAACTTCTCCAGCCAGGCCCAGGCACACAGGTGCTTCCGAAGTTTCTGAAAGGTTCCGAAGATTCCAGAGGAACGGGCGCGTTCCTTGGAACTTTGTAAACCACCATTTCCAGGGCAAAGACCCTTCCAAAGATTTCTGAAGACTTTGTTTCAACACCAGTTGGGATATCTTCTAGACTGAATTAGTGTAGTGGAAAAAGAATGCAGGCAGAACTGAAGTTTTTATGAAGGCTTTATATTCAATCTTTCTGCTGCAGTGTGAAAATTTAAATAGTTGCTTTTCATACAGCTTTGTGTGGTTCTATAGTGTTTCTGAAAGGGGGAAATTGCTGCTCTTTCTTGTTGTGATAACCCTATTGTATTTTGCTCCCTCTGCCCGAGTGATCTGATGCTGAGGAACATTTTTGGATGAACTCTGAATGCTTACATTTGGGGAGATATTTTCTGAGCTCATTAAATGCAGTGGAAAAATTGTAGTCAGAATTGAAAAGTTTTTTAAAGGATTTTTTTTCTGACGTTGCGTTTTTCTGCTGCAGTGGAAAACCTTCAAAATACTTGCTTTTCACATAATGTTGTATAGCGTTTTAGTGTTTCTAAAAGGAAGAGATAGTGCTGCTTTTGTTGTCGTTGTTGTGGTATCCTTGTTGATCTCATGTTCCTGGGAATCTTGGGAGTTTCAGGAGTTTTTCAATATTTTTCTTGTTTCTTGGTCTTGCAGCTGGAGTTGGACACTGAAAGTGCTATGCAAACACTTAGCCAGAAACTCAGTGACCATGGGCCAGTCACAATATTCTCTCAGCCTAACCTACCTCACAGGGTTGTTGTGAGGATTAAAAGTTGTGTTAAATTGTTCTATGTAAAGCACTTCAAGTGTCATGGCAGGAGGCGCTATATAAAAATGATTATTATCCTTATTATTAGAAACTGACATGCCACACCCTTTCTGCAGGGCAAAGAAAAGGGGCTGCCCCAGATAGGAATACTGCCCATGTCTCCTTGTCACTCCTCTCAATCACATATCGCATTGCCCAGAACCTTGTAATTCTATCTGATTTTCATGGCATTCCTCCACTCCCTAGCGGCCCTGCCCCACCAACCGGCCGTCACTGCTATCTGGGTATAAATCCCAACACATGGCAGAGAACAGGGATGGTGCATCTGATACTGGCTCCCACACAAGAGCATGGGAGTGGGAAGGGGTGCAGAGTGTAATAGCTGTGCTCCTAGTTCCCCTGCATCTCGCATACAGACAATGTCCAGGGAGGTTTGTGACTCCGAACGTTTCCAGGGCTGCTTGTGGAATGGATAACTACACACCACCTCTTACTCCAAGTTGAGCCTATTACACGCCAGTCTAACCCTCAATAAGCACGAGCAGACTGTGAGGAGCTGCAGCAAGATTTTAAAAGACTGGGTGCATGGGCATCTAAATGGCAGATGAGATTTAATGTGGACAAGTGCAAAGTGATGCACATTGGGAAAAATAATCCAAATTATGAGTACACAATGCTGGGTACTAAGCTAGGAGTTACCACTCAGGAAAAGGATCTGGGAGTGATTGTGGATAATACACTGAAATCCTCAGCCCAGTGTGCCGCAGCGGTCAAAAAAGCAAATAGAATGTTAGGAATTATTCGCAAGGGAATAGAGAATAAAACTGAGGATGTCATAATGCCTCTATACAAATCAATGGTGCGACCGCACCTTGAATATTGTGTGCAGTTCTGGTCGCCCCATCTCAAAAAAGACATAGCGGAACTAGAAAAGGTACAGAGAAGGGCAACAAAAATGATCCAGGGTATGGAACAGCACCCGTATGAGGAGAGGCTTGATAGGTTGGGGCTCTTCAGCTTGGAAAAGAGACGGCTGAGAGGAGATATGATAGAGGTCTATAAAATCATGAGTGGTGTGGAACTTGTAAACAGGGAACGGTTATTTACCCTCTCAACTAGTACTAAAACTAGGGGACACTCCATGAAACTCACAGGTGGCAGAGTAAAAACAGACAAAAGAAAGTATTTTTTCACTCAGCGTACAATTAGGTTGTGGAATTTACTGCCAGGGGAGGTGGTCAAGGCCAGCAGTATAGCTGAGTTTAAAAGAGGTTTGGACAAGTTTCTGGAAGATAGTTCCATTAGCAGCTATTAGCCAGATAGGATTGGGGAACAAAACCCTTTACTGTCGGGAGCCTGGGGATGACCCACAGGGAATGGATAGCATGGTGACCTGTTGGGTGCTTCTCCCAGGCCCCCGTGACTGGCCACTGTCGGAGACAGGATGCTGGGCTTGATGGACCATTGGTCTGACCCAGCAGGGCACTTCTTATGTTCTTATGTTCTTAAGCATATGTTCTGACCAAGCACACTCAATCAGAGATTCTGTTCTTCTCAGTCTCTAATTCTATAGCAACGAATAACACAATATTAATGGGCTGGAGCAGATCACCTTTGAGTTTCCTTCCAACCCTGCTATTCTGACCGTTTCAAGATGAGATGTGCCCACCCACGGACCCAGGCTCCCATTTGCAGGTGGCGTGGGTGGAGGTGCACTCCCACGACCCACACGCTGCCCATCCATACCCCCTCATGGAGCCACCTGGGTTTTCCCCTGTTGCTCCGTGAAGGGCATGAAGGGGCGGTGTGTCAGTGCTGGTGCATACAAATGGTATACCCAGCCCAGCCCGTCTGATGTCCTCCCCACACTCACCAGAAGACTGTGGGTGCTCCACCGAGCACACACGGATCTGCCTTCCAGCCGAGTCCATTTAAAAAAGGCCTCTGTAGTTAAATAGACAGTGCAAAGAAAGGTTTCACAAATGCATTTAAGCCACATTCACATGTACAAACTTAAACTAATTTATCAAAATCTAAGCAATTATTCAGGTTTTAATTGGCTTTGGTCTTGTTCACACTACACTCCTAAACCCACTTAGTACTGCTGCCATCTGCCCTCAGTGGCCCTGTCATGAAAGTGCATATGATGACACCTACGCCTTAATGTCTTGCACTCAAAGCATTCCAGGATGAATTCCATAGAGTTCAGAGCAGGAGAAACACTTTGCACTTTGCACTGCAGCCTGGGAATGGATTTGTATACCGTGCCCACCAATCAAACAGAAAAAGGGTTCACATTACAGGTACTTCAGTTTAAGAAAGTGAAGAGGATTATCTGCTCCTGGTTTATCCAGACTACATACTTTGTCTTCTGTTTCTGAATGCTGTCATATGACACATGAACAATACTGAGGTGCAAGGGAGTTTAGGACATAATAAACCAGTATTTACCTGTTTGTGTGAACATGGCTTTAGTCACTCCTACTTCAATCCATCTCAAAGAAGCTTCTCTCTTTCCACTCTGATAGCATTTTTTCACTTCCTCAACCTAAGTTGTGTTATAGTTTGCATTCCAGAAGATATTGCTTTCTACCAGCAGCCCAGAAATCATCCAAAGCCACTAATCCTAATGAAAATAGCAACAAGTGTCCTAGGGTTGAAACTGATCCCAAAAATGTAAGGCAGATGGGGAATTTCTGAAGTAAAATCTTTCTTATCTGCAAACCCTCTAGTGAAGTGAGAGCTATTTCAGGATGCATTACAAGCACAAAGACAACAGTTGTTGCCATATTTTAAAATACCCTGTGATGAAGCTTTAACCTTTCCCTGCCCAGTATCAAACTGTAATTGCTATTTACAGATCAAAAAGACAATTATCCAGAGCTTATAAGGGGGGTGGATGAGAAATGTTTCCATGCCTTAGTAGCAAGGACTTTTTCAGCAAGGATTTAAATTAAACTGCCTAACCTTAATTCTATTTCTGAAAGGCTGTTGCTCTGATTTCTGTTTCTTCCTTAGGTCCAGATCCTCAGCTGGAGTAGCTCCACCATCAGCATTGCCCCTTAACATTTCATATGTTGATAGATTTGACAGTCAGAAAGAAATACTGAGAATAATTATGTAAGGAAAATATGTACAGAACTTTTTCCCTTCCAGGAGCCCTTTGAAAATTATTATAAGCTCCGAAGGCTATATAGAGGCTGGGGCAGGGGTACTTAAGGGGTCCGCTCACTAAGTGGTGGGTCCAGATTATGTATCTGTGCCATGGATCTGTCCCCTATTCTTGAGGGCACGTCCTCATCTCTGCTTCCTTACCCTGAGCTCATTTTTCTTCAATGCTTGGGGGTAAGAACTAATTCCAGGGGCCAGGCAGGAACTATAAAGGGATTATAATAAAAACTAGCCACCAGCCACATTTGGTCCCCAGACCAGGGGTTCCCCACCCCTGATGATCTAGGGCCTAGGCTCACTTCATGTATAAAACAGGTCACAGAATTTTCTCCAGTTATTACTATATCAAACCTACTAACAAGGATGTCACTATAATAGGGGGCAGCTATTCCAGGAGGGCTCAGTGCAACTGCATCACCTGCCAGTGAAAACAAGTGCACCAGGGCCCATTTCAACATCACTATTCCCCTGCCTACAAACTTGTGTTTGGCTAACATATATACCCATTAGAAGGGGACCTAGTCATAATTTAGTAAAGGAGTATCAACTGCCTCCTTTGTCAGTCTGGATCAACGGTCAATCACCCTCTTGCTGTTAAAAATGTGTGACTATTTTTAATTGTAATTTGTCCAGTTTTAGAATGAGTTCAGTGCATCAAAACCAAAAATATCACGGAGGTGCTTTTTGAGACACAATGATCTGTCTGTCCCTTGTATTTTAGTTGTTTACTACACATTCAAGACCAAGCTCTCGATGCAGCCATTTGCTTTGTAACTTCTGTTTTTAAACAGGGACCTGTGTTCACTGTATTTCCCCTGTTGACGACAATGGGGAAAACACAGTGAACACAATTCCCTGTCTCTAAATGACCAATTTATCTGTCCCATAAGATAACATATAGTGCTGTAGCTTCTTAGGTCCACAGCAATTTTTCCATTTTTCCACCGAGGGTACTCCAGCCATATTATTTCACTAGCCTTTAGAATACTGCCACTTTTTGGCCACAAGGCACATGAATGCATACTAAGAGCAAGAAAGGTTATAGTCTAGAAGAAGTGCTGTCTCAGCGCAATACCGTTGCTCACGGTACCTGCACTTCTGAGATGTTGTGTTTTAATGAATGTTTGCAAAGCACAGTAGGCCTTAGCCAAAGTCAACAGAAGTCAACGGGAGTCTTTCTGCTGAATTTGTATCAGACCTTCTGAAAGCATGAATGAAAAGTAGTGTGTAACTATGTATATAAAGGTAGCAAAAGGTAACCAAAGGAAACTGGCTTCTAGGGCTGTACTGTCCTTGCATGGACAATGACCGAAGGCTGAAATAACTCCATTGAAGCCAATAAAATTACTTTGGATTTAAACAATTGCAAGTGTGATAGAATTTGCCTCCTAATATTTCATATCGCACCCATTCTCCACTAAGGCATTGCCTCTTCTCCTCTGCACAATACATTACATCAGTGACACAGTGGAAATCAATGAAGTAGCCTCAGTGCAGAACACAAAGTCATTTAATACAAGCTGTGTTGAACAGAATGTGAATATGGGATCAAATCTATGGCTCAGTAGAGACAGAATTACTAATGACCACAGACAGAATTCCAGCCTTGACAGGTCCTAGGCTAGCACTAACCAGTCATATTAGGCAGGGGCATGGGTGGAAATGGGTAGGGATGACTATGCTGTGCATGTGCAGGACACACACACATAAACACACAAGCCTTCCCACCTACTATGGTCCACAGGGCCCTGCTCCTTCTGTCTACCTCCCCTCCAATGCAGGGTGGAGAACAGAAGGATCAGAGTAGCTGGAAGGCTGGATGGTGACACTTCTCCGCTGCCAATGCATTGTACATGGCCTAAAGTCAGCCATCTCCCTGCAACTCTCCTTCCACCGCCTCTGTTCTGGAGGAAAGGTAGGGAAGGAGCAGTCAAGTGAATATCACTGAATGGGAATGCCAGTTGCCTTCCCTCTCACCCAGATGAAGAGCTTCTTCTCCCCCACCCCCTCTACAAGGAAGGGACAGGGCAAGAGGACAGGAGGCTGGCCTTGCCTCTCCAGAGTCACATGAGTCGTGATTTCATGGTGAATAAGGGTAAGGAAAAATGGAAATTCCAACCCAGGGCCAAATGTATATCAGTTACTCAGCATTTATAACAGGGGAGGGAAAATTGTGGCTTGGGAGCCACATGTAGCTCTTGGCCAGGACTGGGACTGGGCCCTAGGCTGCCTTAATGGCCTTGGGCAGATTCAGACGTGCGTTTAAATCGCACAGAATCCTCGGCGGCATAGTGCGATTTTAAAAACCCCGCACTTCCGGGTTGGTGTGAATGCGCTGAGCGCACACATTTCCACTTAGCCCGAATGTTTGGAGTGCGGATTGAAAAGTTGCTCCGAGCAGCAGGATTCTGTGCGATTTAAACGCACGTCTGAATCCGCCCCCAGTGTCTTATTTCACTGCACTTTAGGCCACTTTTAGACGAGACACATTTGCGCATGATTGTTAAAAAATGCGCTTGTTTTAATGCTCGTTTAAACACCTAAACCATTTAAAAATGTGTATTTTATTTGCCATGAACGTGTAAAAGCCCAAACCGTTTTGAATGTGGTTTTAAAATAATGCACATTTTTAAAAACTGGTTTTGAGCAACTTTGATGATCGGGGGGATGTCAAAACCGGTTTTTAAAAATGCGCATTATTTAAAAACCACATTCAAAATGGTTTGGGCTTTTACACGTTCACGGCAAATACGCATTTTAAACGGTTTAGGTGTTTAAACGAGCATTAAAACAAGCACATTTTTTAACAATCATGCACAAATGTGTCTCATCTAAAAGCGGCCTGAGTCTCAGCAGCTGAACTGCAGCTGTTTCTCAGAATCTCATTAGCCAGGGTTGCAGAACTCTGGCTCCACCAGCCAGGGCTGGCCTTAGGATTTGTGGGGCCCAGGGCAAAGATAAAATGTGGGTCCCCTGGAGTCCCCTCCTCCTTGGAACAATCTCTGCGGTGCCCTGAAGGTGGTCATGTTTGGGGCCCCACTGAGAGGGAGTGGTGCCCCACAACCTGTCCTGGTGAAAATAGAGGCCACTGCAGGGCCGTCAGAAAGAGCAGGGCCCGGGGCAGCTGCCCCAGGTCACCCTGTGGTAAGCCCTGCCGCCAATCAGTCACAAACCATGTCTGTCTTGTGGCCCTCAACCATGCGAAGATTTTGGTATGCAGCTCTTGCGATTGTAAAGTTTGACCTCCTCTGGTTTATAATAATCCCAGCTCTCCAAAATGCTCAGTTGGATGACTTTAGAGCTGGGTTTTGTTCCCTTTCTACTCATCATGTCAAAAATAGTATAAAATGTGTGTCACGGGAATCTTTTATGAATGTTTCTTCTGGAATATTTCTAGTACCTGCAGTGAAGGGTTCTTTTTAGATAGCAGTGTCCTAAAGCAGGCCTCTGCAATAGACATTTTAAAAGTGCTGCTTACTGTGCAAATAGGTCCATATTATGTGTATTTGCTCACAGAACTCTGGGTTTGATGTGACAAAAGTTCTTCGAAGGATTACATACACAGCCAGGCATTTAATGAAGCATAACTGCCAGAAGTTAAGTTAAAGGAGGAGACAGACTTCTCTGGAGGGTAAAAGGACAGAAAACTGGCAGCAACATAATGGACTCCTGACTGAGTTGTCTGATATGACACACTCTTGTTTTGTCCAATCATTTCTAGAAATCCAGGGTTAACTTTAATTGACTTAGATTAGCCTTTATATTCATGCACTGAAGGTTCTTTTTATAATCATTGCTACACACAAAAACTGGGAAAGTATTACATTTCTAAGTAGGTATCCGTTTAATTAATTTCCCTAATAACATATTGATCACACAGAAAATTGATTTTCAAAAAAGGCCCTTCCAGCAATTTTTTCCCTGTTGAATACATTATTGTATCACCCTGTTAATCAAGTAGACTTACAGTTGCTCATGGTATTAAAAATAATAATAGATTAGTACTAATGGCCTGTTCCAAAATAAACTGAAAAAGTCACTCTGACTTCAAATATCCAAACTCTGTAATCTCTAACATATACTCCAAAGTTCAGGACCGATGGATCTGCAAAAAAGGAATTTTCATGGACAATCATATAAGTCAAATCTCAAGCATAGCATTGTTGTAACTCTACCAGGTGATGCCTCATAGTGGTGGGTTTTAGCTGGATTCAGGGTGAAAGCCGGTACAGTTTTAACAGCTGAGCTGGAACCTTGTACAAAAAAACAGAGACCCTGCTCAAACTAGTTTCTCCAAAAGAAAACTGTAAACAGAGAAGCCCTGCAGAGTAATGAGCTCATATAAATGCTAGTGCACTAACACTCCATCTCCATGAGATTGTTTTTACTCACAATTACCCAGGAGTGTTTTAGGAAAGAATAAAAATACAGATAGGGTGAAAAAAGATGTGACAGTAGCTGGTGTTGGCCTGGCCTGCTTTGGCCCGAGACTCACCTGCATGTTTGTTCTGTCTCCACTAGATGTTAGTCAGCAACTACTCCAGGGCAGGTAGCAGGCTGCTATGGAATGCGTCGGCTGGAGAAACATGAGAACACATCTCAGGCTAAGGTCCGCCCACCCGGGCCCCCACGTCAGTCAGACCTGCCCATCCCTGTTGCGAGGCGGGGCAGCTGATCGGGGGAGCCTGGAAGAGTACTCTCACTCCAGCCCCACTGAACAGCTGGTTGGGGAGGGGGGTGTAAAGGAGACAAGGTCCCCCAATCAGCTATTCAGCAGGGCAAGGGTGAGCATGCTCCTCCAGCCCCCTCTCCTGATTAGCTGTTTGGTGCATGCACCCGGCCTGTCAAACAGCTGATGGGGGTGTTCTAAGGGAATCACAAACCGGCCTTTCAAAGTGACACAGAGCCAGCCTGCCCACTGCTGTTGGGTTGGCGCCCTCACATTTTGAAAATCCAGGCACCCCTTTCCCCCTCCAGTGCCTCCCAGCACCTGACTGTCACTATCAGTGTTTTCAGATGGACACAGGGCTGGCCACTGCCAGAGCTGATCCAGGATGCATGCCCATGTCTGCTCGCGTCCAGCACTGCCTGGTCAGATTTAAACTAGTGGTGTTCCAAATAGGAGGAACGGATCAGTGGATTTTCCACTTTATTCTATCTGATACCTCATCTGAAACCTCAGCAAACATAGCTAAGTTTTTGGTCTCAGCTTTTTATCTAAGGAAACTGTTTCTTGAATTTAAACTTCCACCGTTGGGTTGATGTATGCAAATACTATTTTATGGATTACTAAATCGCTATTGGCTTTTTGATTTTATCTGTACTAGCAGTTCAAAATTTGTATATAGATTGGTTTGTCTTTCTTTGTCCATTTTGGATTTTATGTTTTTCTGTTTGTATTATGTCTGTTAATTTGACTGTCAAGTGATGACCATTGGTCAAGCTAATTAAAGTATTATTATTAATAGGAAAAAAAGTTTAAAAACCAAATTTGTGAGTATTTCCGAGGAGTGGTCCCAAGTATTCGGGCCCCTAGGAGAACACTCATGAGGGGGCGTCAGGGGTGGGTGCTTAGTAGAAGTGGGGGGCCTAGCAGTGGGAGTTACATACCTTCCAAAGGGGTCCCGCTTGATGTGTGGCCTCTTCCTGGCTTGTAAGTTTGAAAGTAAAAAACAAACAAACTGAGCACGCTCAGAAAGGGCCTGAATTGCCCTTTCTAAGCATGTTCAGTTGTTGTTTTTACTTTCAAACTTACGAGCCGGGAAGAGGCCACACATCGTGCGAGACCCCTCCAGAAGGTACATAACCCACCCTGAACCCCCTGCTAGGCCCCCAGCTTCCCTTAAGCACCCCACCCCTGACCCCCTCCTCCAGCCATCTGCCCAGCCTGGAAACTTGCAAGTATTCTCCTAGTCTGAGGGGTGGCCCAAACACTCAGGACTGTTCCTTGGACCCTCAGAGAATACTCACCTTTTTTTTTCTACTTGGAACAATCCTACTCTATAGACTGTAGAGGCAGTTTCACAAGTTGCTATTTTAAGCAATGCTCATGGCAGCATGAAGGAATAATTTCCAAGTAAGAAATATGAGCAGGCTACTCAAGGAATGTTTTCATATTTATTTATTTATTTACAAGTTAAACCCTAATAACAAAGCAGAATCATAGGCCGCTTTTAGATGTGCGCCGCTGCAGTTCGCGTCGGCGGCCCGCATATTTTGAAACTTCCGCCTGGTCTAATTAGATGAGACGGAAGTGGCTTAATATGCACATATTACGGCGGAGGCGTATTTTTTAAGTGCGCGAATTAAATACCTCGAATGAGAGGTATTTAATTTGCGCACCTAAAAAAATGCGCCACTGCCGTAAAATGCGCATATTAAGCCACTTACGTCTCGTCTAATTAGACCAGGCGGAAGTTTCAAAATATGCGCGTCGCCGACGCGAACTGCAGCGGCGCACGTCTAAAAGCGGCCATAGAAAGGTGAATAATGGGGGAAAGGTTTTATGAATATTTTGTGAATTTTTATGACAACTACTTGTGATTTTAGGATCCCTCTGTGCTGGAACACCATCAGCAGAATATTCCATTTATTGAAGATACTGGCTAAGTCAGCTCCCATTGACTTTGATGGGGGAGGACCGAGACCATAGTATGAGGCCGCTCCCGCCTCAAAGCACTTACTATCCACAGTACAAAGGATGGGAGGTGAAACTGAGACACTCCGAGGTGAAGTGGTTTATTCAGGTGATACACGTCAGCGCCAAGAATGCTCCTCTGTCCTGTTCCAGCCCATTGGCCTAATCCAGTGCATCATATTGTCTGCAGGATGAATATATGTGTAAAATGTTGAAAGAATGTACTGCATGTTACCAGGTAAAATCACAGGATGCAGGATATATTAATGTTTATTCTGCAGAATGTGGATATAAGTTTGCTTGCATTTTATTGGGTCGTGAATCTGGAAAGCAACTGACTCCGATGATTTCCAGGTTCACCTAGATTTTATTAAACCTATTTTTAATTTTCTTTCTTTTTCTTTTTGGCCATGCAATTGCAATAGACTAGGTGTGGTGAAATGTTATTACAATCTCTCTTGTTAATGCTTCGTAGTAAATTGTTCTCACCAATCAGTGCTAATGCTACAGGGGTTACTGCAGTGCTTACTCATGAAGCCATTCACATATGGAAACTAGTGATGAAAGATTTCAGTATCTGTATCATAATAAAGCTATAGTACCATTGTTCAATGCAGCTGAGGCCTGAATTTCCTTAATACATGTTAAACTAATACAGTGATCAATGCAGAGATTGGGGAAACAGATATGTAAATCACGACTAATAGACACACTACAGAAACTAATCAAAATAACAGCACCACAAAGAAAGAATCAATTTAATCTGAATGTGGATACTAGATGTTCTTGAAAATGGTATTTTATAATGATGCTATTAAATATATTTATGCTGTACCAGTGAAAAACAGAGACCCACCAGTGAACAATTCTGATTCTCTATATACAATATTAACAGCATGAATAACTGTGCTGATAATTTGCATAAGACCTACCTTAAACTTCCATATATTGATGGGAAAATAGATGTACATTGATATTTCTTTTCAATAGACTCCCTTTGCTATGCCATAATTATAAGCATGTAAAAAGCAATACAATGAAATAGACATTTTATTTCCACTTGTTACAGATGTCCATAGATCCAACCACTTGTACCACTGCTTTACCATTCATGGCTTGTGCAGTCAGTTATTTTAATGTATGATAATGTGTACTTCACTGTCCGCCCCTCCCTCTCTCTTTGGGTGCAGCCACAAGAGACACCCTGGGAAGGTTATCACACCTTGGGTAGCCGTAACCCACTCTGGGCAGCTGGGCCATGCGATGTAGTGGCTCATGTGCCTGGTACCTGCCAGATGTTCCCTCCACCCCAGGGCAGGGAAGCAGGTGGATGCTATGCACTGCATCCTCGGAAACATTCTGAGGATGCATCATGTAGTAGCCTTATCCCTTCTGGGGTAAGGCTGCCCAAGGAGTGGCTGACTGGGTGCTAGGGCCCCTCCTGCCCTGTCATGTGGTTCAGTCCATGGCGGGGCTTTGAGCATCGGGTGCTGTCACCTGTCACTCACTGCTACATGATGGCCGGGGCAGGAATTTGGTCAGGTTGGGGAAGGACCAGGCATCCGCTCATGTGGTCAGCTCCTCGGGCCGCCCCAGCCATGGCAGGTTCTCTGACCGTGGCCTGTCTGTCCCGCATGGGGGGGGGAGCTGCTTGTCTGCCCAGCTCCGCGTCCTGTCCCCACAGTGTGGCAGCTGTGTTTGCCCGCCACGGGGCCACACAGGAATCAGGGTCCAGAAATTCATGCAGAGACACACATAATCCTTATCTCTTTCTTGCAGCCTGGGCCCCACCTATCTGCGGGACTGCTCACTCCACATGTCCCTAATCGGCCTCTACGATCATCCAAAGAGGCCTTTCTCGTGGTCCCTCGGACTAGATGGGTGACCACCAACAGGAGAGCTTTTTCGGTGGTCGCCCCTCTGCTGTGGACCTCCCTCCCAATGGGGGTTCACCTGGCCCCATACCTTCTGTCTTTTAGATGTACTTGTAAGACCTGGCTGTTCCATCAGGCATTTGGCGAGGGGTAGGGTTAGGGAGGAGGATGGGGATGGGTTAAGATGAGTGGGGTTGGGTGGGGATATTTTATTTTACTTTAAATTGATGGTGTGTTTTTATATTGTATTTATATATTTTATATTTTTGTTGTTAGTCGCCCCGAGTCACCAGAGGTGAGGGAGGTGGGGTATTAAATATACAAATAGAATAAAATATATTACTTATGAGCTAGTGGGACCTTTTAGTCTTTTGTAAACCATACAAGGTTAGCATCAAATTAAAAACACTTCCTTGAAGCTAATAAATTCACATTAGCTGAATCCTGTATTGCAAGTGACTAGCAGTGCTCAGACCTCTATTCTGTTGTGCTTCCTTGCCATCTCATAACAACATACTCTACCAGTAATTAATGGGTATTTTCAGACGTTATGTGATCACGGTCAACCACAGTGAATCCCCACATGGTGATCGCGATCACGGAATGTCTGTTGGGGGGAACAGAAGTTCCCCCTCAGATGTTCACCCCCGTGAATTACAGGGGGGAATCATACTCACCACGCAAACGGTGGTCCCGGCAGGACTGGCCCCAGTTGCATGGTGATTGTGATTTCCCCCCCATGATGAAGGGGACCGTAATGTCTGTCCCCAGACCATGGCCCGGAATCCACGGCGGGATTCTGGGCCGTGGTTACTGCGGGCGGGCGCTGCGGCCGCATTGGCTGCGGCGCCCACCCGTCTCCCAAGAGGGGGGGCGGCGAGGGAGCGTGGGGGGGGCGGGGCCATGCGGCCGCACGTTGCACCACGCAGCCCTGCCCCCCTGTGGATTCCCTGCCAGGATCGGCCACCGTGTCTGTTGGCCGTTACGCGGTGGCCCCGTCATGTCCAAAAATACCCATTGTTAAGACTATTTATTTATTTATTTATTTTGGTAGAAGAGGATTGCCTCAAGGTAGCAATCTTAGAATGAAGTATCTGTTGATATCAAACATTTCCTACAATAGTGCTACCGCTTGGAGCCTCTGCACATATGATCTCAGAAGTTATTTACTGTGTTCTTGCTCTGTCAACACTGTGCCATCCTCCAGCTGCTGTAGGTCCACTAAGGTGAATGAGGCCAACAGTGGCTCAGCAGTTTGAGCATCACATTGACAATGTTCATTGTGTCCCATACTCACCTGTATTTATTTCTACATTACCATGTAATTTCTGACTGTTAAGGATAATTAATATCTGGCTTTCAGCAATCCCTTAGGATGCACAGGATGAAAGACATACGTATACCAATATTTTAAAAAGTGATAGGTCAAAGCGAGGCTCATAAATTCTTATTTATGCACATAAATAAAACTTCATTTTCAAAAGTGTTAAGCACCCAGAAGTTCAAATTGATCTCAGTGGGCAGTAGCACTAATGAATCCTTGGAACTCCTGAAAATATGGCAGTTGGCACTAATCCTGCAAATAATTCTGTACGTTTAAACTTACAAATTTGAGTAGTTCCATCAATTTGACAGCCACCACTTACATTTGTAATGTTAAAAAACACAACAAAGTGTTTGAAAGTTCAGGACCATATATATTTAGGTGCCTCCATATGAACCTAAAAGACAACTTGAATCCAAATAATCATTCTGTATGTGATGCACACTTACCCAGCCACTGTCTTCTTAAATCAAATTTAGGAGTTTTGAAGATTCAAAAGCCACTTTTTGCTGTTCATTTTATAAAATCGTGGACACACAACAGGTGTCCAGTTAAAAAGCAGTAATATTAATTGGGCTGAATGTTGTTGGCACACTACCTGTATTAGAATCATGATCTTCTCCCACCTTCCTTTACTTCGTTTCATTTTGTATTTAGAAATTCAGTAAATACCCCAAAGAATACCTTGCTTGCAATATTTGACAAGGATGGCAACAAAATGTATATGGGCTGGTTGAAAAATGGAACAGGGAGGCACGATGGCAAGTGTGAAGGTAAAAGACACTGAGAATGGCAGGTGCAGTAAGCTTGGGGAAGAGAAGGGGAAAACAGTGTTCCCCAATTTTTCTGGGTTATTTACCACATGGGGTGTCTCCAGATGAGACAGGGAGGGGAGGCTACCATGCATTGGGTAGCCTTCCCCTTCCCTGGGCAGCCAGGCCACATGATGTAAGGTGGGTGGCAGCAGCCAGATGTTCCCCCCGCCCCATGGTGGGGTAAACAGCTGCCTACTACATGACACATCCTCGGAAAAATTCTGAGGACACCTCTCGGAACAACCCGTGTGGCCAGGTCCCTTCTGCCCATCACATAGCGAACTCCGTGGTCAGGCCATAATTGATGGGCACTGGCACCTGTCATGCATGTCCATGTCACGGCCATAGACAGGGTTTGGTCCGGCCGGGGGAGGGAGGCAGGGCTGAGCAAGTGGCCGTTTAAGATGATGCTGCAGGCCTCCCCAACCATGGTAGCAGCTCCAACAGGGGCTGGCCCACCTGGCTTCATCACAACCATGTGGCTGGCTTCTCATGCTTGCCGTACTGTGTAGCAGTGGCAACTGCCCACCATTGGGCCGTGTAGGGATCGGGCCTTCCCTGCATATGTGGAGACACCCATTAGAATCTGATTTGTAATATGTATCATTGCTCATTCTGCTTTGCATGTATTATCATGCAGTGAGGCTCAATCTGCTCCTGAGTCTAGCACTGGTTGTGAGAATCAAATAGAGGAGAGCTAAAGGAAGGCAGCACTGGTGTGCTGCTGGACCCAGTAGAAGAGCTTTCATTACAGTTGGGATAGAGGGCCTTGAGTATCCAGGCCCACTGCAAGAAATCTGGGTTTCTGGTACATCCCGGTAGCTGGAGGCTTCCTATCTCCAAGCCTCCCATCATAGGCTTTGAAATCAAGTTCTGCAGATCCTACTAGTATTTTATTTACACATATATCACTTGAAATTACTATTATACTCTCATATTTAATGTATATTAAGAAATAAAATTATTGTAAATTTTTTCAAAGGGGGAAGAGGGAGTTGAGTTTGGGGTCCCTGTAAAATTGTACTTCCATCTCTCCTCTTCATCAGGCTTGTGAGTATCCTTTATAAGGAACTGAAAGATCTGCATGTGCTGTATCCAAAAGGCATGTATTTTGCTGGTAACACACGGGAAGACTAAATGCCAGAAGATGATATAAATTACCATTTTGTAGATGCACATGTGAGGTTTCATACAATGCTACATGTACATTATGTCCATTAAAACCAACTTTAAGAGGTTAATGCTTACCCCCTACATGTCCAATTCCTTAGGTTCTTAGCAACCTGGTGAAACTTCCAACGGAAGTCATTAAGCCAATGGGAACTTTACCCGGGAGAGAATTTCAGAGTATGGAACCTCAAACAGAAATATGCTGCTAATCTTTAGAAGTAAATAGCATAATGGTAATTAAAATCTGAAAATACTCACTTTTCTCCCAGCATCATCACTTTGAAGTCAATTCATTCCAATGTGTCAGCTTTAGTTTTGCTTTCCACTTCCTTGGTGATTAATCATAAATACTTCACAGTGTTGTTCTGCCAAACCTGCTGTTCTCATGTTACCACAG
Organism: Sphenodon punctatus; assembly: GCA_003113815.1. Lineage (NCBI taxonomy): Eukaryota > Metazoa > Chordata > Lepidosauria > Sphenodontia > Sphenodontidae > Sphenodon > Sphenodon punctatus. The sequence goes on from QEPC01005332.1 coordinate 1,027,758, forward strand.
GGCACTATGTCTGTAGCTTTTGGGTTGTTATGAAATTTTTAACTGTAGTAAGGGAACTGGTCCCCATTATTTCTCTGTTGCTAAGAAATTTATATTTCTGGTCCCAGGATACACCATTTTCTTATAGCAATGCTGTACTCCCTTAGATGGGCATGTTAATTAAAATGTCACTGTGCCATTTCTTTGTGCATTAGATCATGGTTTTGTTTTTAAGAACCAAGCATTAGCAAGGTAGGAAACCCAAAAGTGGGCGGTCAGAAAAATATGAGAATAGCTAATTAATTTTGCGAAATTGTGATACTGCTGATATTACAGCACACACAGGCTTGGACTGAGCTCTGTCCAATGCTAAGCTTCCTATTTGAGTAGGATAGACCTGGATGACTTTAATAAGCTGTTCATGCTTTTCAGCTTTTTGTCACCAAGTCTGAATGAAAGACAGTGATTGATTTAATGTGAAATGAATGTAATGCCCTGCAAATAGTTTAGACCATACTAATTAATCAATTATCCAAGTTCATTCAATTTTAAAACATTCATTACTACTTTAACATTCATTACTACTTTAATCTTTAATTGATTGCTTGTTCCATGTATCATGACTGCTTCCTAGGCAGTGAATATTGTAAAGAACAATATTCATTCTGCAATGCAAAAAAACCTGTTTTCTGTACCAAACAAAAAAAAATTATGTCTAACTATTGCCATATATTGTGAGCAATCTTATAATTAGGGACCCGTGTTCACTTGTTTTTCCCTTTGGTGGCAACGGGAAATGCAGTGAACACAGGTCCCTAGTTAAAATGACTGGGGCCGCTTTTGGATGAGCACCACCTGCTCACGCCGTGAAATCATGCACCGTTAAAGAATATGCGACCGGAAATACAGCCCGTCTAGGTGCATCTAAAAGCTGCCTGCAACACATGATTTCATGGCGTAAGCGGGTGGCGCTCTTCTAAGAGCAGCCTGGTTTACAGGCTACACTTGGGAAATCCTCACCATTAAAGTCAATGGGAGTTTTGCCATTAACTTCAGTGGGTGAAGGATCATGTCCTTGGTGTTACTTTCTTTGATATCCAAGTTAAAATATCTTTATTAGAGGTTGCATACAAAGACTGCATGCTCTCCATCATTTGACAGAGAAAAATAGATACATTTCATATTCTGCATAAATTTGCATGTGCTTATGAACATTTGTAATAGCCCCCTGACTAACTTTGGGGTTGAGCTGGAATTAAAAGTATGTCTGTGTGAGAGGCCGGTATGTTCAGGAGTGATGGGTCAAGTTACAACTTAACCTATTAAAAAGTCAAAGTTCTCAACTGTGTGTATTGACTTTGGCTCTGAAGTTTTAATCTAGAGCTGCATTGAAGTGATTTATTGGTAAGGAGGACATCCAGGGAATTCCATCACTGATTAGTTCTCCTGGCTAAGCTATTTTCAACCTGGCTCTAACGAATGGTAACTCTTCATTGAGGATGCAGTCCCAACTGCAAAGGGCCTGATCAATACCGCACTGAAATCAGTGGAAGCTTTCCCACTCTGCTCAACAGGATTTACACAACTGATTCAGAAAGTTCTGGCTTTCACTGATCTCCTATCTGGTTTTGTCCCTCCTGGGATTTCATCGTGAAATAAGGCACTGGAGGGACTCAACACAAAAATCTGGAGTGTTTTCTAAACATCTGACATTAGCAAGTACTAAAAGATGGAGAAGGTCTTTTTAGGAGACAGATAAATCATGAACCATAAGGAAAGGAAAGTTGGTAAAATGAAAATAAGTCTCCCATTAAAAGTAAGGTGAATCAGAAATTCTTTTTGATGGTTGAAAAAACTGCAGTTGTTGATAACCAGTTCAAAGTCTGATGTACATACTACATTGCTATCTATTTTTTTCATCAAAAGCCATAGGATTTAGCCTTCAGAGCTCTGAGATGGAAAAGTTTAAAATGGCCAGTGACCACAGAAAGGATTAGCACATTATTATCTTTTTAATCCTCAACATTTACTTTTACCAGGTTTATCAAAGCGAATATAACAGTGATTAGTGTTCCGGTTTCACAAAGTGAAGAGTTGTTTATGACTCCATTCCCATGCATACCCTATCACAAACAGATCACAGATAGCATGAGCTGCATCATGGGCAGCCACTGGGAATTTCACCATATAGACAATATTATAAATCATGAAAAGGACTTTTTCTATCTTTTGTAAATTCCTGGTATGGAGAATAACATAATATGAAAAGAGTCAAATCCCAACCTATCCCAGGTGATATCATTTGTCTGTCTGTGTTTAGTTTTATCAGCTTGTGGGGTGATGTGGAATTGAAAAGCCATGCAATACTACCTCACTCACATATCTGGCTAGATAACATCAGGAAAGGGATTTTTAAAATGTGTCAAGCTTCTGCCATTGAACCTCTTTTTCCTGCGTTTATGGAACTCTTTCTTCTTGAAAAAATTATCTAGTATCAATAATTCAGCTCCCAACACACACACACACACACACACACACACACACACACAAACATTTAGTATGATGTGCTATGCATGGCATTTGCAAAAATAAGATGACAAATTAATCCAGACACCTTTCAGTCAAAGAACCCAATCATTTCAAAATACAGAACACCCTCAGTTCCCAATGAAACTGCCAGAAGGTGCTTCACACTTTCGGTCCTATCTGCACTAAAATGTTTGTTCCTGTTGGGTTGCCAAGTGTGAATGACTAGTTTAGACACTCCCAAAATATAGGGCTGGTGTTATAATTCCCCAGGTCTGAGGTGGGAAGTAGTCCCTGGGGGAGGTCGGGGCAGGGTGGTCACTGAGGCTTGAGAGGGGTCCCTGGAGGTGGAGGGCAGAGCTTACCTGAGTTGAGTGGTGCACTGGTGAGGTGTGCTAGGAGGGGACAGGAGGGAGACAGGCTAGATTAAGCACTTTGCAGGTAAGTGTGTCTTGCCTCACCTACCCATAGAGCACTAATCTGGGCCTGCCAAGCCCCGCCCCCATACGTCCTAACACACCCCTCCTCTCCTCTTGGATGGGTTCTGCCCCCCACCCCATTGAACCAACATGCCTCACCCAGAGCTTCCAAACCCTAGAGTGCCAGGTGGGGGTCGCCTCTGGCAGGGCTTTTTCAGTTCTTGGAGCATTATCTCCCATCGATAGATCACTCCAAACTCCCTGGTGGTTACTCCCACCCAAGGCAGCAACAGCAGGAGATCCTTGGTCAGTGAGAGGCTTGGGCCAGCTACCCCATTTGTCCCACCCTATAACTTGCCCTGCACAACTATTTGCTCCACAGGCACATTTGTGGTTTACTCTTATATCCCGGACAAAACTTTTCTATTTCATTTTAAATTAGCATTTTAAATACATTTGAATTAATTAATTGAATTAATTGGCTCCTAATCAATTTGAGTTGAAACAAAAGAAAAATCTTAGTCTAGATAATGTATACTCATAAAAAACAAATTCTACCCCAAGAAGACACACATTTCTATGGTTATGGACCTTCAAGAGAATTGAGTACAATTATTTAAAGGAAAATTTTGGCCATTACTGTGCATGTCTGCAGTAGAGCTTTTAGTTCAAGTTGCTTTGATTGAGGTAATTCACACTTTTGTAAACGCTACTATGGATACTCCTCAACTATATGTTCTAATACATACATATTTGTGATTTACCTTGTGATAATCAAGGATAAAACAAAATAAATACACAAACAAAAATCAATTTTTGAAAATAAACAGCTATAGTATAGACAAACTCAGTTTGGTCCCAAATCACTTGGGGGAAAATGGCCCTGATCCCAAAGGCTGCAGAACCCCTGCATAGAGCTGTGCATTGCGACCAGGTGATACATGCACAAACTGCACACAAACCAAATATGTTGTGTTTCAGGCCCCAGCGAACCGGCACATGTGCGGTAACCCGTGCAATTCCCACCCTGTTTCCTCTGTCCTCCACGTTACGCAGAGGTGTCGGTGGGGTTGGGATCGAGCCCAATGTGTTTGATTACAATTTTTGTGAAACAACATGATCTCAACTCATTGCAGCAGAAAAAAATGGATTTTGGTTGATGTAAATGCCAAAATTACATTATACGTGCGCTATAAGGACTGGCATTGGCATGATGCATTGCTGTAATGACCAGGTGAAAATGGGTGTGTGGGAAATGAAGAAGCAAACTTATATTATCTCAACATATAGGCCCTTTTTACACTAGATGCTCCCATGCATGGACACCCATCCTCCACGTGGAGGAGCATGTTGTGTAAATGTGGAGGTGCATGGATGCACGCTCCCGTGACCCACGCATCCCCACCCACTCCACACACATGGAGCAACCAGCAAAAATGCAGGTTCCTCCATGCGTGGGGATGGGTGGGGGATAGGTGTGCGCCCATCTGCACCCGCACCTCCGCGCTACCCCTGCAGTGGCGTGCACACAGAACACCACCACCCCGGGACAGTTTGTGTAAAAAAAGCCATATTTTGTGCCATTAAAATATTTTTTACAAGCACTCATGTCCATCAGAGGTTTTTGTTGGATTGTTTTGGCAGGAGAGCGGGGTGAGGGTTGTGTGTAAAGAATTTGTAAAGGCTCCTATTTCTCGCCCTCTTTCTGTACACGTTGGTAAAGAATACACCTGGAAACGGAAGAAAAAACCAAACAGTTCTCTTTTTTCAAACTGCTGTCTTGCTGAAGGAAGGCTGCCAGGAAGGCATTTCCCGGGTTTCTAAATTAGAGTCAAGCTTAAAGTGAGAATGCAGTGGCACTACATTCAGAAAAAAAGGGGATTTTCTTTTTTAATTAAACACTTTCTCAATTACATTTCATAAATCACCAATCACTACGGAAAACTACAGCTAACAATTAAAAGAGGCCTTTCATATACATGCACCCTAGCAGAGTTTAACGAACCTTAATTTTTAAATCAGTAAAGTCAATTTTAGCTAGTGCTGAAAGAGGGTACCCAGAAAAACGTGTAACCCACTGAATTTCCAGTACCCAAATTGACCCGTTAATGATCGGGTACCATGCGGTACTCGATTATGACTTGATGTCCCAAAATATTGACTTCCAGCTCCAGAATGTTGACTTCTGGAACCAATTTTTTTGACATTTTTGTCAATATACTGACTTCTGACATTGAGTTTTCAACAAGTTCTGGTCGCAGAACACTACTTCCAAATCCATTTTTTAAAAAAAAAAATCAGTTTCCCCAATGTTTCTTCTTAAAACACTTATTTATGGGTTTTCCATCCCAGGAAATAAAATTTCTGGTCCGAAGAAACTACATCTGGTAACTTTTTTTAAAAAAAAATCCTGCTGATTTTCCAGTTTTCCAGCTCAGTATACTGATTGGTATAAAGATATACCAATTGGAATCGGTAAACCAAAAAATTGGTACTACAAGTACCCAATTTGGCGCGTTTGCAGGTACCCAACTGGTACCTGGGTAACCTATTGGGTACCCAAAAATGTGGGTATTACTCATGGTTTTAAATTTAGTACCAGTTAGAGCTCCATTTGTGGATGTATGTATACAAAGTTAAGTTGGTAAAACTAACAAAAGCATCTAAGTGATTTTGGAGCCTATGCCCCATTTTCTGGGGAGTCTAACTCATTTAGCATCCACTAAATCCCGTCCAGCGGAGCTATTCCGGGTGGTGTGGGGGCTGGTCAGTCCGGCCTCCCTCCAGCTTGGAGTGGAGTCATCTAATGCCCACTGTGACTTGTATGTGGATTATTTTGCAAATAAAATCGCTCAGATTCACCATGGTTTTGACACTGCATTTTCTGCAGTAGGACAATTGGAGGTTATGGAGGCCCCGCCTTGTCCTTGTATGCAGGATCAGTTTCAGCTGATGACCCCATCCAATGCGGAGGATGTTCTTGGGGCTGTCAGGGCCACCTGTTTTGAACTGGACCTTTCTCCATCCAGGCTGGTTAAGACCTGCCGGGAGACGATGGGGTCATTGCTGGCAGGGGTGATCAATGCCTCCCTTAGTGAGGGCAGGGTGCCAGGCTGCCTTAAAGTAGCAGTAGTGTGACCCCTGCTCAAGAAACTATCGCTTGACGTTGACTCCCTTGCCCGTTATCGGCCGGTCACTAACTGTCCTTTTTTATGGAAGATTATTGAACGGGTGGTGGCCTGGCAGTTGCAGAAGCACCTGGAATATGTCGGTTTTCTTGATCTCTCCGAGTCAGGGTTTTGCCTGGGATATGGCACCGAGATTGCGCTTGTGGTGTTGGTTGACGATCTTCTCCGAGAATTAAACCAGGGCCGTTGGGCCCTGCTGATTCTATTAGATCTCTCGGTGGCATTTGATGCCGTTGATCATGAGATGTTGGTGATGCACCTGTGGGACCGTGCAGGGGTGGGCGGTACGGTTCTTGACTGCTTCCTCTACTTCTTGGCCAGAAGAACTCAGCGAGTGGTACTCGGTGATTATTTTTCATCACACAGAGACCTCTAGTGTGGAGTCCCACAGGGTTCTGTTTTGTCCCCTCTCCTGTTCAGCACATATATGCAGCCACTTGGTGAGGTGGTCAGGAGATTTGGCGTGCGGTGTCATCAGTATCCCCCGAGTCTGCCGCGTGGCCGCGAAGCAGAGGGCCTTCTCGGTGGCCGCCCCACGGCTGTGGAACTCCCTGCCAGTGGAGGCCCGTTTGGCCCCAGATCGCCCCTCGTTTTGATGCTGTTGCAAGATGGGGCTGTTTTACCTGGCTTTGGGGGGGGGAGCATGGGGGGCATGGGTTAGGGTGGGGGTGGTTGGGGATTTTTTATACCTCCCTTTGTTGTATATTTTAAAAGTTGTTTTTAATGTTATTAATGTTTGATATTCTGCGCCGCCCAGAGCTGCCTGTGGCGTGATGGACAGGTTAAAAATGCTTGAAAATAAAATAAAATAAATACATAAATTGTAAGCACTGTAGCTAAGAGATGATATTGAGATCAACTGTGGCAGCAGCCGAATGAGGAGCTAGTATCCTCCAAATTAGCAGAAGTATTAACAAAAGTGTTACTGTTGGGGGCAAATTAACAGACTGCAAATACATATTGCTGTCAAAAACATTCTCTGCACTTTCAGAGCACATGCACGTGCAACTTTATTCTGCGACATGGCTTTATATCTGTGAAAACAAACAAAATAAGTAGCCAGCGTTAGCCCCAGAGTCATCTGCTTGTTTGTCCTGGTGCCGCCAGGTATTTGCCTATGTCCATCCCAGGGTGGGTGGGCAGACAACCAGCTGCTACAGAACATGTGGGCTGCAGAAGGCTGGCAATGCAGCCTGGGCACAGATGTCTGTGGAGGGGGGATTCCCCCTCCAGGTGCCAGGACCCCATTGGAACATTGTACTATGGGATGCCAGCGCGACTGATCTGTGGAGGACGGGGTATTTCCCCCTCATGCACCAGGACCCTACTGGAAGTTTCCTCTATGGACTGACCCATGACCCATTGTGTTAACAGCAGAAGGAAGGGACTGAACTTGCAGCAGGCCAGGGGACTGGTTGTTTTGCCTGAATGAAGCTGCTTTCATTTCTTCCTTCTTCTTTCCCCTTTTATTCCGCTGCTTGTCATATATTTATTATTAATTATTTTTATTGTTGTTAACAATAATATTATTATTATTATTATTATTATTATTATTATTGTGCCAGCAATGTACCTGGAACTTTATAACTGCTGAAAGTAGACAGGGTCCCTGCCCCAAGTATGTACTTTGCTCGCTACAGCTGGGTTTCCATGGGTGATGACCGGTTCCTCCTGTGGATGCCGTGGGCTGCTTTCACAGTCTCTACCCCTGCCGTCTTAGAGTACTGCAGAGGGCGAGCATACAAGTGAAACAAGAATGCTTTTGCATTCTCGTGAGAATACATGAGATTCTGGCAGCCCTGGTGAGGTCTCATGCATTCTCACCTAGGTTTTCGAAAATTCATGAGATTCTCAAGAACCTCAAAAAACACTGAGCATGCGCCAAATGGCCACCATTGTCATTCTGCGCATGTGCGGCTCCCAGTTGGCCATTTTTCACATGTGCAAAGCGTTTTTTGAGGTATATCGAAAATCTCATATGAGATTCCCGAGACGCTAAAATATTTTGTGTATGCTCAAAATGGCCACCACCGCTATTCTGTGCATGTGTGATCATCCATTGGTCGTTTTCAAGAATCTTCAAGAACGCCGGCAAGAAACCTGATTCTCGTGAGATTCTCAACGCTGAAAATCTCATCGAGAAGCTGATTCTTGACAAAAAAAATTAAGAATGGCGAGGTTGTTTCAGTCCTAGGAGGGCAGACATGACTGCTATGGCTTTTTTTGCCTCCAGTTCGCATTTATTTATTTATTTATTTATGTATATAGCACAAGCAGTGTACAATCAATAGTTATATAGACAGGTCCCTGCCCCAAGGGGCTTACAATCCAAGAGAGACAAGGAATGTAGAGACAAGGGAGAGGTGAACATTGGGAAGTTCACAGAAAGAGCAAGAGGTTGGGGAAGCAGGAGACATGGAATGCATGAATTCCATGGGGGATGGGGGGATGTGGCATTAGAGAACTCTTCTACCTGCCTGCTGCTGCTGCTGCTGCTGGTGGTAAGTGCATGAAGGCCCATAGGGTGGGGAGACCTGAGTGGAAGTCTGTTGGGGGGAGGGGGCTTATTCCTTGTCTATTTTTTTGTTTTAGCGTTTGTGGTTTTGAGAGAATTATAGTTCTGATTTGACCCAAGGCCACAGACTGGAGGGAAGGGGGTGCATCCTCCATTTTGTGAGCTGGATGGACCATGCTGCCCTTTTTGTCTTGGACAATGTAGCCAATTTGGGTTCTCCCACCCCCCCTGCATTTTGAATTTGAACTTTTTACAAGACTGGGGTTGCAAGGTTGGATCTCTGTTTCATCTGGTTGGTGAGTTACTGAGGAAAAAGGGGGTTGTTGTTGGGCAGCCTTATTTTTTAAAAACCTTTGAGTGGTGTGGGTTTGAGAGAATTAGAGTTCTGATTTGGCCCAAGGCCGGAGGGAAGGGTGTCAATCTTCCATTTTGTGAGCTGGATGGACCATGCTGCTCTTTTTGTCTTGTGCAAAGTAGCCAATTTGTGGTGCTTTTTTTCCTTGCATTTTGAATTTGAACCTTTCACAAGACTGGGGTTTCAAGGTTTCCACCTGGGTCTCGTTTCTGTCTGAACTTGGGAACCTGAGAGAGTCTCAGGCAGCCCTGAGTTGTTGTTGTTAGTTATTGTTACTTATTGTTAGGGCTACTTATTTTTCATGGAGGTCACGTTTCTTGTAAAATATTGCCCCCTCCATGACTTTTTAACTTTTCCCATGACTGCCATGAAAGCTCTTGGTTTTTCCCTTCTGGACCTCTGCCTGCTAGTCGTGCTACAGCAGCAGCAGTAGGACACTTGGACACCGATCAGACTGGAAGATAATGCTGTTTGTAAACAAACAACTCCTTCCCACGTAAGCAATCAGAAGGTTGTTGCCGTGTAAAGAAGGTTCTTCGAGATGGCTCCGAACATTCTCACAACTGGGTTGTGCATGCTCTCCATATTCAAATAACAGATCATGTGATGGTCTCGAGCTCCTCTAGTATAAAAAGAATTCTCATAAGTACATAAGAAGTGTCATACTGGGTCAGACCAATGGTCCATCTAGCCCAGCATCCTGTTTCCATTCTGAAAACCCAAAGTGGGTGGGGCTTAAGGGAGGGGGAGGGGCCTGCCCATCCCTGGCATCTGTCTCAGTGCCATGCAGAACCTTATGGCTGGCAGAGCTCTAGGGAGGGGCTTGTACATTGTAGGCGGAGCCTCCATAAATCCAGCAACATAGAGTTTTCAGCATTAAGATGTGATGGGCAGAACATTAGTTTACACTGGGAACTCCTTGCTGCTGAGTAAACCCCTACCACTTGGAGACAGAGAACCCCCCTACTAGCATCACATCCAGTAAGTGGATGGGACTCCAGTAGGACAACAACTCTCTCTCTCTCTCTCTCTCTCTCCATCAGTGGTAGTGCCATAGCAGGATTAAAAAAATCCTGTTCACATATTTAAGACAGGTAATACCAGACAAACTTAAAAGGGACAAGCACAACACAGCAAAGGCAAAGGCAAGCAGCAAGTCTGTCTGCTAACATAGAAGCGAGAAGGATGACAGACACCTATGACCACAATCACAAAAAGGAACATAGGATCACATAGGAGGGAAGGGGGATTGG
>QEPC01005332.1:1038780-1068279 GCA_003113815.1 Sphenodon punctatus
GGAGGGAAGGGGGATGGGGCACACTGCAGGCTTGGGGGCGGGAGGGAAGGTGCATGGGGGCAGGCAGAGGGCGCACACGCCACTAACCTGAGGCTGGTCCTGGTTGCCTCCCCTCGGCTCGGCCCGGGGTCCCCGGCACGTGGCAGCATTGCTCCAGGGACTCTGGACTTGCGGATGCAAGGGGAGGCAGCACAGCGCTGCCTCCCCCTGTGCCCGCAAACCCAGTCCCTGAGGCGTGTCTATGGGCCGTTGGTTTTTTTAATTGCCCGCGCCGCATCCTAGCCCCTGCTGGGGAGGGAAAGGAGAGCTCGCAGTGGTGCATGCTTTGCTTCCCCGGGGGCAGGATGCGGCGCGGGCAATTTAAAAGGAAAAAAAAGTTTCCTTTGTTCCTTGCAGCTCGTGATACCTAGGAGGCTAGGAGCTGCAGAGGGGGGGAAGCAGCAGGCACAGGCAGCAAGGGTGGCGTGGCAGGGAAGGCCAGCCCGAGGCATCATGTCCCCCCCCCCGGTGAAGGGGCCCCCTGCCGCTGCGCGGAGTGGGGACGCTGCTCCCTGGACCCTGGGTGCAGTGAGTGTTCCAAGTACCGACTCCGCACGGCAGCGGCAGTGGACGGGCCCCCTTGCTGTGGAGCCATGATGCCTCGACCGGCCCTGGGCCCCACAGGCACAGGCGCAACTGAGACCCCCCACGCCACGGTAGCTACGCCCGTTTCCACTGAAATCAATATGCATAAGCCCAGTCTTAGAGAATGAGGGATCAGATAATAAGATGATAATACAGAGTTTCATTTCTCATCTAAACAGGATAAAATGCACTTAAAGAAAAGCAATATCTTAGATGATGGCAGACATGTTACAGTTGGTGTTTATTAACTGGATAAAGAATGTTTTCTTTCAGCTATCACAGTTCAGATTGCTAACTAGGTCATAAGAGAAAGGTTTACAAATCAAGCCGGGCTATCACCAACACAAATACAGGAAGACCATGCCACAGGACAGCAGAATGAACTAGTATAGAACCCCTGAAGCAAAAACCTGAACCTGCAATCTAGTATTGATGGAGGTTTCTCTTGAGTAAACAGACAACAGATTTGTAATAGCACTTTGAGCATGCTAGACTATGTTAGGTGATTTATTGTGTTTGTTATTTTAGGTGAGTGCAGCTGGCAAAAAAATAAAGCAGAACAAAAAAAAAAGTTTGGAGCTATGGATCTCTTACTAGCAGAAAGTAAATTGTCAGTTAGATGTGGATACATTTCACATTGCACTGCTTTAAAGCTGTATTCAGGAGGGGCGGGGTATAAATTTAATAAATAAATAAATAAATAAATAAATACATTTATATACAACAGATAGGCCTCTTTGCAGAACCATAACTGCAATGAACTTGTTTTCTATCTCTGACAGATGCTAAATTAACAAACTAATGTTTTTCTAATAGGCCCTTTTCACACAGACACTAGGGATGTGCACTAGGGCCCATGTCGTTTTTCTTTATTGTTTTCGTTATTAGAAATGTGTCCTTTTTGTTTTTGTTAATAATGAAATGTCATTTTTCATTATTATTGTCATTATCAGTATCAGTACTGATTTCAAACAAAGATTTTATTGTTGATATCGGTATAGATTTCGCGTGCCAATAAAGAATTATTGTCAGAAGTTGAACTCCTTCCCCTTCTCATTGTGATACAGAAAGAACTGCACACAATAATATATACTGCACACAATATGTAGTTTTATTTATATAATATATACAGAATCTAAGCTAAACCTAACCTGTGTATAATACAAAATGTTCCTATCCTATAATCATAATATATATAATAAAACAGCCTAGTATCTAAATATCTAATCTATATATATACAACTAATATCTATATATGGACAGGGGGAGACAGACAGGGGAAGGGAAAAGGAAAACTCAGTGGTATATGTTCTCTCTCTCTTTATATCTATATATATCTATATATGTGTGTGTGTGTGTGTGTGTACGTGTGTGTATACTTAAGGAATATATAATCTCCCTTATTCCCTTCCCTACCACCCAGTCCTTATTCCTTAGGTACACACACACACACGTACACACATGTACACAGACACACACATAACGAATATCTGTAACTACTCATATACTGGCTTTATTTGGGAGACAAAACGTTGCAAAGAACATTTAGCTTAAAGCACCCCTAAGTCTTGTTCTCCAAAAGGGGTATGAGATTGAAAGGAGATTCATGTGAACCCTGTGACTCCATTGTGCAATCACACTGAAAAACCCTATTTCCGCCTCTTTGCTTTCTGAGTTTTCTGCCTATCGCTGTGTATAATTTAGTCCAATGACTCCATAGAATTATTTTTATGTATCCTTTTTTATCAACAAATGAAGATGTCCCCTCTAAATTTCAATGCCATCTGAAGAAAATATTAATGTATTTTGGTCATTCCTATCTAATAACAGGAGCTTATTTACACACTACACTGTTTTGGACCAATTTAACTATGGGTGCAGCCACACGAGATGCTATCCCACTTTAGGCAACGTTAACATGTGATGCAGTGGCTTGTATGCCCACTGGCCGCCAGATGTTCACCCCGCCCCGTGGCAGGGCAGGCAGCCAGCTACTATGTGATATGTCCTCCAAAAAAGGCCAGGAATGTAGCGCATAGTAACATTGCCCAATATGGGAGAAGGCTACCCAAAATGGGTTAATCGGCTGCCTCCCATGCAGCTGGGCCCATACAGCCCAGTCCTGTGACAGGGTCTGCCAGCACAGGTGAGCAGTGGGTGCGGGTGCCATTCCTGTGCAACCACGCCATGGCCGGGGATGGGATAGTGTGCAGGTTGGGAGTGGGGAGGGGCCTGGCACCCGCTGTTTCCACATCCGGGGCAGATTGTATGTCCTGCTCTTCCCGTTTGCCCATTAGGTTGCTCTGTTTGCCCTTCCCATGGCGGGCAGGAAATCAGGCCCACACAAACTCATGTGGCTGCACCTTAGACTAGTCAGGAATTAAACCCAGATCTCCAGAGTCCAAGTCCAGCACCTTAACCACCTGCTACACTGACAGAAAAAAATATTAAATTAATGTAACTTATTTATTAATTATTATTATTATTATTATTATTTTCTACTAAGGGCTCATTCACACATGCAGCAATTATCTGGATTTTTAAAAAAATCATTTTTCTCTAGTTCGCTGTTAACAATGCCAGTTGCATTCACATACGTGCAATACCGTTGTTTCCTACAGCGAAATAACGCATTCAGACCTTCTTGGACCTTCTTACAGCCTAACCTACCTCACAGGGTTGTTGTGAGGATTAAAAGTTGTGTTAAATTGTTGTACGTAAAGCGCTCTAAGTGCCACGGCAGGGGAGCGCTATATAAAAATAAAGATTATTAATTATTATTATTATTAGCCACATGGAGGGGGAAAACACTCAATTGCTGCCCCCGAGACATCCATGGAATCAATGAGGTGTTAATGGAGGGCAGATCAGAGGCCAAAAATAGTGATGTTACTTAGACACAACGCACAGTCACGAGGCAAACATCTTAAGCACCCAATCCCCATTGTGTCTAAAGATGCCGTTCGAGTCTTGCACCCTTTTAGTAAAGGTGCTATTTATAAGCTTAAGACACTTAAATTGTGACCTTATAGTCCAGAGAAAATCTTAGAAATACAGCTGCAGCACACCCTAAAGGCTCGAAATCCAAAAGATACATAAAAGTAAATCCAATGTGTATTACTTTTTTAAAGAAAAAAATCAATCTCAAATTTGTGGCAGGAAGGCTGAATCACATTTTTTGAATATTAGGGGGAGGGGAATTCTGCAGTTGTTATTTTTAATTATTGTTATTGTTTGTTGTTGTTATTATTTTATTACATTTATATGAGAGTGGATCACTATGATTAAAAACTAGTGATTTAGCTACATTAAACCCCCCAACAAACACAATTCCAACCCACCAACTTTCACACCCCTGCCTTTCACACAGGGGAAATCCCAACGCTCTAATGCTCATCCTACCAACCTCTCTCACAAACAACTCCCAGAACACACATTTCAATAAACATTTGCAATTTACAACAACCACTCCTCCCCGGCAGATGCTATTTGGCAGTGGTCGGGGCTTGGGGCCAAAGGAGCTGCATGTTGGTGGTGTTACTTTTGATATGACGGACAGCTTTGTTCATACCTGCACTTTGTTCTTTCTCCTTATCATGTATGAGATTTTACTTTTTGACAATTTAAGAGGCGAAAGGTATGTAGAGAATTGGGGAGATGCAGGATTAATGCCACAGTCACTTTGTGAGAGCGGGGCATGGGTAAGAGGGGTTAATAACATGACCTCTCTGAGAGGGGAGAGTTAATGCCTTAGCCACCCTGTGAGAGGTGTTCTAGGAATGGGGGAGCTTTTAATGGGAGCTAGGAATCTATTTGTATTTTGTATTGAATTGTATTTTTACACCTCATAAGCCACCCTGAATCTGTTTTTGGAGAAGGACAGCATATAAAGTCAAAGTATTAGGTGGCATTCAGATGTTCCGTTTGTGTCCAAATTTAACAAAATTCGAATGTATCTTGCATGTCTGAAGTTCCTAATTTGAAATATTGTCGTCAATATCGCACCTAAGGTAATCCGCAGTTCAAAGCTAGTTAAACCTATCCTTATGCTGTCCGATTGAAATAAACCCGCTCTTTACAGCAATGTGAAAGTGACATTGTATTCGGTATTAACTGGTGTGAAATATTTCCTGCATGTGAAGGCAACTTTGTTTTCAAGTGCGCTGTTTTACTCCTGCCCCTACGGGATGCAGCAGCAACAACAGCAGCACAGTGGGGACACCAATCGATCTGGGAAATAACGCTGTTTGTTTACAAACTCCTCCCCATGTGCGTGATCACATGGGGAGAAGTTGTTTGTAAACAAACAGTGTTATCTCCCGATCGATCAGGTGTCCCTGCTGCTGCTGCTGCTGCTGCTGCTGCTGCTGGAGCACTACGAGGAGGCAGAGACAGAGGCAGGGGAGGTAGAAGAACTTATTGGGGGAGAAGCTGGCTGCACCCTGCTGCGCAGCCATGCTGTAATTTCCTGTAATAGAACCGCACTAAACAGGCGGAGAATAATGTGACTGGCCCAAGGTCATCCAGTGAGCTTCTGGCTATGGCAAGATTAAAACCGGCATCCCCCACTACCTCCCAGTCCAAGTACTGCGCACTTAGCTATTACACCATACTGGGTCTCTAACGTTATGTTAAATCACAGCCATTTCCAGTCTGTATGTCCCGATTTATCCCCGGCCCTTTTCACATGAGATGCCCCCACCCATCTCCACACAGTTTTGATGGGTGGAAGCGCTTGTGTGAATGCCGTGGGGGATGGGTGGGAGTGCATGCGCGCTCCTGCGCTACACCCACCTCCACCCATCTCCAACCATCACCCACAAACAGAGCAATGGGCTCCAATGACCGATGCTCTGTGGGTGGATATGGGTGGGGGTGGGGTGGGTGGAGATGGGGGTGCGCCCTTGGGAACGGGCGCTCACCCACCTCCACCCACCATGGCCACACACACGTTCCCCCACCACGGTCTGTTTAAAAATGAACCCTGTCTGCCCTGAATCCTTCACTCTGCGCTGCTGTCAAACAGCCTGTTGCTTGCTATGCAGTGTCTTTGTGCTCGACCAAAGCACTCGGGGGTGGAGAGCAGTGAAGAAAGAGCTGTTTAGCTGCAGCACAGAGCAGAAGATTTGGGGCATACCCAACTGCTCTCCTGCATGGACTACAACTCCCATAATTCCATGGGCCTGCTTCTGCAAGGACAGTTTCCAGTGTGAGCAGCAGGCAGGACTCCAATTAGCCCCTGGACATGGAAAGACAGTTGTTGAGTCTAAGTACTGCAATGTATTAAACACGGGGAAACACAATGGTGTCTCCACACATTCAGCCGCCCCTTTCCAGTGTGTCTCTAAAGGCACCCAAAGTAAAACTGTGAGAGTCGGCAACCCTGTAGCTGCATTCACACTCGGTTATTACACCGAGGAGATATATTTGTTTGTTTAAACTGATGCGACCACCAACATATTCACCAGCCTTTAGGGTACATTTCATTGATATAGATAATTCAATGCAGAAATTACACACAAACCAACTGTAAGATAGCTAAACATTTCCATTTGACTTCTTCCTCAACAGCACCTACATTATCCCCTCCCCCACCCACCCCGCCCCACCGTTTGAACTGCCTCTTCCAGATCAGGACTGTGCAGGGGTGCGGTTTCCAGAAGCAAAGTTTAACTTAGCAGCAGCACCAATGAGAACCTTTAGTGATGATTTTAAAACCCCATTGGCAAAAAACCTCAAACCCCATTGCCCTAAACTCCATCTTCTTTTGCAAAATTACACTTTGGAATATTTCAGTGAAATAATGACTTTCCTCTTTGATTGTCTCGGCTGTTCCCAGCAAACCCCTCCAGGGAGTAGATGAACTATTCTCAGTGGCAGCAGTTGGCACTAGTAAAACAAGTCTGTTCCACCTGTTTGTTTGCTGTTAACAAATGCCAGCCCAGGGGCAACCCTCAGTTACAGAGTTTTGACTTCTAACCAAAGAGTAGTGAAACTCATCTGTTCAATAAATAAATAAATGCACAATGCTTTTGTTGGCAAATGCAGGGACAGTAGAGACCTTCTTTCTTGGGAATAAAACGGAGAGTGATTCTTATCAGCATCAGGATACACGATTATAGATTTATATTTTACCCATCTCTTAAAATCCGAAAAGAACATGAGGCCTGATCTGCAATTGCCCTGGTAGGTCCTAATCCTGCAATACTTATGCTTAATTTTTCTGCACCTGAATACTCTTATTGTATCCCAGTGTTCAGTTACTTATCACTAACATTTAAAGGAAAAAAACAGGTAGTCTGTTTAGTTAATGCACTGGAGTAAGACCCAGACGGTGTGCAGCTCCTAACCTTGCCCCCTTCTCCTTCCCTCTATTCCTGCAGGCCGACCTCCTTCCTCCACCTCTGTGCATTAAACTGGGGCAGAGCTGCTTTGGGAAGCAATTAATCATTTGTCTATTCGATACTTTGGTTTTTTTACACCCAAAATAAGAT
This sequence comes from Sphenodon punctatus, assembly GCA_003113815.1. Taxonomy (NCBI): domain Eukaryota; kingdom Metazoa; phylum Chordata; class Lepidosauria; order Sphenodontia; family Sphenodontidae; genus Sphenodon; species Sphenodon punctatus. The sequence continues at coordinate 1,045,899 of QEPC01005332.1, forward strand.
CTCAATATTTAGTAGCATCTATATTGAGCTTGACAACAATAACCTTTATTTTAGCTGCAAACCCAATTTTTTTTTTCCAGTTCAGTTCTGTCCACAGGTAGGACAACATTATGGTTCTGGTTCTATTCCAGCTTGATTGAAAACAGTAATTCAGACTCATTCTCCAGTTCTGGTTCAGTTCAAGTTCAATTCTCATCAAGGAGGACCAGTAGCATGTCAATGGACACAAGACACCTATTAACTTCAAAAGTCTTTAGACCAGGCCCTTTCTGCTCTTCAGTCTGGCAGAGGATATTCAGCTCTTTAACTCTCAGCAACACTTTTTAAAATGCTACATATGGAACCTCCAACTAGTGATTTCAGCCTATGCATCCAGCCCACGTGCTGAGCGACCAACAGCTATCTCCATGTTTGCACTATTGCTTGCAATGCAGTCATCAATTTCGTTGTTACCCACTCCCTGCTTTTAAAAGCATTTTCTATTGATCTAAGGGAACATGCACAGTTCACCCATTTAAAAACAAAAAACAAAAACAAACAAATGGAATAGAAAGATTTGCCTTCAGTGCTTCCCTTTCCTTACTCTGCCCCCTAGAGAGGAAGACTTATGATCTCAGACTCAAAGTATGGAGCCATGATGATTCCAACTGGCAGAAGAAGCAGGCAAGACCTCTGGAGAACCATAAAGCGAGCAAGAGTTTTTTATGATGGTGAACCACACAGACACTATCTTACTTTTACATTTAAAAGAAAACTAATACATATGTGTTTTAAACTTTCACCAAAGAAAAGGGGTGATTTCAGACGTTACGGGCGGGTGGTTCACCACAGTGGATCCCCAGTGGGGGTGAACAAAATAACCACTCCCCGGGGCGAATAAAAGACACCCCAAATAGACGTGACGGGACCACGGCCGGGAATCGGGCTGACTGATCACGGATCGGGGCAGTGGAACAGACGTGACGCCGATCCCCAGCCGTGGTCAAAACTCCCAGAAGCCACCGGGCAGAGGCGGGACACAGACATGGCCGCCCGAGGGCAAACGAAGTCAAAAGGCACAAAAGGGAACGCCCACACAAGGGAAACAGGAAGGGAGGGGGGAAGAGGGACAAGAGGCGGATAGGTACCACACACAGCAGGCACACAGACAGCGGAGCCACAGCGGAACACACCACACGACCACACGCCTGAGCACACACACACACGTGCACACACACAAGGGAAAGGTCGGGAAGGGGGGCAGGGGCACCCGGACAAAACACAAGGAACAACGGGAGCAGGGGGGGGACATGGAAGAGGGGGGGCCCCGCAAAGGGGCAGGTCGGGACCCAGGCTGCAGCAACCCCCCCCCCCACAGCAGCACAGTGCACATAGGCGCCCCCACAGCAACATAGGCAGTCTCAGAAAGGGGGGGCCGGGATCCCCGGACCAAGGCAAGATGGGGGCCCACAATGCACAGCGAGCCTGGCGGAGAGGGTCCCGGAGGAGGAAGGTGGCCCCACAGTCACAGAGGGGCAGATCGAGGCCAACCAGGTCGTGCGGAGACATGCTGCAGGTCCAGCGACGCCACCCCCCCGGGGAAGGAACACGGTCCAGTCCGGGGGCACCCGAACCCCCAGGTCACACAAGCACCCATGGGGGGGGGGTGCAGCAGGAGCCAGGGCAGGTGGGAGCGGACCGGTAGCTGCACACGGGTGGCTCGAGAGGCCACACAGAGCGCCGCACCCAGCCACCGGGACGGGCAACCGGGGTGGGGGGTCTGGAGGGGGCCCAGGGCCACAGGCAGGGGCAGCAGCACCGCACGAGGCAGCCGGGATCACACCACGGTGGAGACATCAGGGCGGGAGCAGACAGCGGGGACCGGGCCCCCCCTGGACCGTGGTGGGAGCCCACACGGGGGCACGACACTGGGGGGGCCGGGAGGAGCAGTAGCAGTCACAGGCTGCCGCTGGGGGCCACAGCAGGCCCAGGGCCCGGGTGCCCCGCCCGGTGAACCAGGTGGGGCCAATGGAGCAAGCCCCGGTGGTACCCCAGCACGGACATGTGGTGCGCGATCAGATAGTACGCCTCAAAGGGATCATGCATGGAGAGACCCAGATGAACATCCACACGGGACCACACCCCCAAAAGGGCCGACATCTCCGCCGCAGAAGACTCCGTCACACAGCAGGCAGCAGAAGGGGGCCAAGGAAGATGTCCCAGCTCCAGCAGCCAGTGGTACACTGCCCCACGGGTGCGCTGCTACCCACGCACCCCGTGAACACAGGAAAAGTAGGACACGGCCAAGGCATGGCCACCCTCAGCAAGGCACACCGTGTAGGCACTCAGCCCGCACACAACCAGCGCAGAAACGGTCTCAGCCCTGGTCCAGGGCACATGAGAACACCGCTTGTCCGGGATGCACCCCTCAGGGAAGCGAACCACCCCCAGGGTCTCCATATGCAGCTGGCAAACACGTGCGCTCGCCTCATAGCCAAAGTAACAGAGTCCAGAGCTCAAGCTCTCAAAGGCACCCGCACGGCTGCCCGGGGTGCCCAGCAGCAGCTGCGTGGCTGGGGTATGCCACAGGTTGCAAAGAGACATGGTCTCGTGGAAGGTCCAGATATGGGGGGCCCCATGGGGGCCGGGGAGAGGGAGCCTCGTGGACGGGAAACCAGCCGTGGTCCGGCAACACACACCCTCCAGGGCCAGGAGGGCCACAGAGGGGTCCAAAGGCCAGGGAACGCAGCCGTGGACCACAACATTGTAGCACAACAGAGTGAGGCGTGGGGTGCGGACCCGGCACAGCTCCAGTACACAATAGCGATCACACTGTCTGGCTAATCGCACCTCCAAGGCCATACTGTAGCAAACAGTGGGGGGAGGAGGGGAGGGGGGGCGGTGGAGATGGCTGATGGAATGCAGCTGTCCAGGGAGCACACAGACCCGCGCGCCCATGTAGGGGCGAGGCCAGGTGCCCTGCCTGCCGGTGCACCCAATTGCACACACGCAGACCCCGGCCCTCCCCTTGGGGGGGCCACGGCCGCCCAGGGGCTCGCCCCCCCGGACAGTCCTGCCATCAGATGTCCAGGGAGCGCGCAGACCCACGCGCCCATGCAGGGGCGAGGCCAGGTGCCCTGCCTGCCGGTGCACCCAATTGCACACACGCAGACCCCGGCCCTCCCCTTGGGGGGGCCACGGCCGCCCAGGGGCTCGCCCCCCCGGACAGTCCTGCCATCAGAGGCCCTGTATAACTGCTCCCGTCCCCCCCTTGGGCCCCACCACCATGGAGCAGGACAGGGCAGCTGCCTATTGGGTGTACCTCGCGCTCGCAGTCGAGTGGTTCCGTGACCACACCGAGCAGCTGCACCTCCTGACCGCCGAGGTGCAACTGGCCGTCCGGTTGTGGGTTGCCCTGGCCCGGATAGCTGCAAGGAGCCTCCGGGCCCACCACGGGCGGAGGAGAGCCCGTGCTTGGCTCAGGGCACAGAGAATCTCCAGGGCGGATTGGCAGGCTGCGAGCCGGAGCCGGACCTGGCCCGCACTGCTCCGTTGGGCTGCCAGGCACCTCCTCTGGGCAAGGGAGACCATGCGCCGGGCAGCCCTGCTCGCTATGCCCATAGCCAGATGCCTATGGGTCGCAGAGTGCCCACAGACGTGGTGGGCTAGGGCGCTGGCCCACTGGGAAGAGCCAGACTGGAGGGCCCACTTTAGGATGAGCAAGAGCACCCTGCTCCTCCTAGCGGAGCTCCTTACACCCTGGCTGGAGCGGCAGCACACCTCCATGCGGGACCCCATCGCCATGGTCCAGCGGGTGGCAATAGGGGTCTGGGCCCTCGCTACGCCCGACCCCTGCCGGTCAGTGTCCCAGCACTTCGGGGTGGGGCTCAGCACTGTCACCTGTATCCTCCGGGATGTGTTCAAGGCGGTGGAGGGCGTGCTCCTGGACAGAACGATCCAGCTAGTGGACCAGGGGGCTGTGATGGTGGGGTTCACGGCCAGAGGTTTCCCCAACTGCATGGGAGCCGTGGACGGCACCCACATAGAGATACTACGCCCAGCCACCAGGGAGGCCCTGGAATATGTGAACAGGCACGGTTACTACTCCCTGCAACTACAGAGGGTGGTGGATCACCAGGGCCGGTTCATAGACATCTACACGGGCAACTCCGGCTGCAGTGACGACGCCAGGATCATGACCATCTCCCCCTTCTATGCCCAGATGTTCCAGGGGGACTTCGCGGACATGGGCATGAGATGGATTGAGGGGGTCCCGATGCCCCCCTGTATTCTGGGGGACCCTGCCTACCCCCTCACCCGCTGGTTGATGAAGGTTTACCCTGTACCGAAGACCCCTGCAGAGGTGCTATACAATACCCGCCTGTGTTCCAGCCGGACCGTGGTGGAGCGTGCCTTCGGGGCCCTCAAGCAGTGCTGGAGGAGTGTAGCTGGGCGCCTTGATTACACCGTTTCGACCTTGGCCCTGGTGATCGGTGCCTGCTATGTGCCCCACAATATCTGTGAAACCAAGGGGGCAGCCCTGGAGTACCCCGAGCCCAAACGGCCCCCCAGTCCCGTGCCCCTGTACGTGAACGCCGAGAACCCCAGGCAGTACCGTTACACCAAACGGATCCGGAATGCCCTGGCGAGGCATATCACCCGGGGGGCCCAGTTGTGAGGGACTCCCCCCCGGGGGGCCCCACCCGTGGTTACGTGGCCATGCCCCTGCACAGGTGGGCCCCCACCCCTGTCCCCCACAAACGGGAGCGTGAGCCATACTAGTGACTGCAGCCTTTATTTACCCCATGTGCATACATTCACCCGGTCCCTCCACCCCTGCGTTGCCCTGCCCCCTACAGTGACCCCCATCATGTCACCCTCCCCCTCCCCCCCTTTCCCCCATCCCCCCTCACTTCCTGGGCCTTCCCTGTGAGCGCCCGCTGGGGCCCATGGAGCTCTGTGAGCTCTCCTCCCCCCCGTTGTCCGTGATCCCTGCATTGTCCTGTGCCGCCTCCTGGTCCGGCAGGGGGGCGGGCAGTGGGGGGGAGAGGGAGGCCGGGGCCCTGGGTGGCCCCCTGGGAGGCTGCAGCCTCCGGAGCGCCGGGTGCCAGCTCCGCCTCTGCCTGAGCAGGGCCGGTGTCCTCCGGGGGCTCGTCCGCCCAGGCCGTTTTCCATGTCTGTGGGGACAGTAGGTGGGGAGTGTTGGGTTGGGTGCAGGGCCAACGCCCCTGCCCCCCCTCCCTCCCGGTCGCCCACCCCTGTTCCCCTCTCCTTCGTTCCCCTTACCCGTTTCCTGGGTGTCTCCTCCGGCCCCGGTCCGGCTGCTGTCCCCGGGGCGTTGCGTCCCGCCTGCTTCTGGGGGTGTTGTCCCTGCCCCGCCTCCATGGGCAGCTCGCCCCCCATCTCCCCCTCCTCCGCCTGTGCTCCCTCCACCTCCACCGCTGCCCCTGCCTCCTCTGCCTCCTCCTCCACCATCGCTCTCTCGCCTGCCGCTCTCATCCGCCTCCCTCCTCGCTCCATCCCGCCATGCTTGCCTGCTGCAGATTTCCCTTTAAATCTCCCTCCGGTGGTTGTGTTGTTTAAATCAAATTAAATTTTATTGTTAGCCAAAGCTATTACAATATAAAACAAATGCCAACAATAGCATTTAACAATACAACCAAACCAAAACCTCACCAGTACAATCCATAATATCATGGCAGCAGCACTAATAAAAATAAACAAATAGCATAATATAACATAACATAACATAACATAGTATAACCTAATATAATATAATGTAATATAATAAAATATAATATAATGTAATTACCCTCTTCCCTCCTGGACCCCACCCGTTACAATTGCCTCAAAGAGTGAGAGACCCCATACGGGCCTCTCTAATCCGCAGGTATACCTGACAGAACCTGGCCACAGATCTAGCCATTGCCGAGTCCTTATAATCCAAAAGGATCTTTAACAACATATCCGGATTCCGAAGACCTGAGCAGTACTGCCCCAAAAGTTCCCATCTGGGTGCCTCCAGGGCCGTACAATAAAAGAAAAGATGGACACAAGTATCAGGTTCCTGTAGCTCACAAAGCTGACATATTCTATCAGACTTTGGAATACCCCTATAACGCCCCTCAACCAAGGATGAGGGGAAAGAGTTACACCTAAAACGAGTGTAAACCCACCTAGATGCCGGGTCAAGCCAGGAAAATAAATAACTGACCATTGGACGCAAGGGGTCAGCCAGGGGGTACTCAGGTGCAACTTCCTGGGAGGCCAAGAGGGCCCTCTCACACTGAGATTCCTGGTCTTCCAAGCGCCTCTGAATCAGAGACAGGGAGCCTGATAATCCTATTCCCCTCAAGGATTCACTGGAGAACCCCAGGTGGTTCAATGCCAGCTCAACCTGGTCAACCCAGGGGCTAAGGCCCCCTTCGGTCAACAGCATGGAAAGGAGGGAGTTATTTTGGGTGGGAAAAAGATAAACCTTAATCCAATATTTAAGGAAGGGCAATTTTGCCCTTGATCTCATAGTTGGGCTAAATGTTTCCAGCCGGAGGAGCACTTGAGGCGTGCCCCTAGGAAGTCCCAATATTGCTCAAAGCAAATGGTTCTGAATAACTTCTAGCTCATAAAGAAAGGCCGCACCCCATACCGGAAAAGCGTACAGACATTGTGAGATGACTTTGGCTCTAAAAAGCCGTAAGGCCGGCAATACCAGTCTCCCCCCTTGGTGAAAGAAGTAACCGAGGATGGCAGCTGTAGATCTCCTAGCTTGCAATTTAACAGCCTCCATATGAGGGACCCAACTCAAGGAGGAGGCAAAAATAACCCCCAAATACTTATAAGTTTTAACTTGTTCGACTAAGTTGGAACCAATCCTCCATTGATGACTCTTTCGGGGGCCATGCTTCCCCATTACCATGATCTTAGACTTGTTATAGTTAATTCGCAGGCCCTCCCTTACACAATATTCTCCAAAACCATGCAACGCCCTCTTCAGTCCTACCAAGGTCTGAGATAGTAGGACTGTATCATCGGCGTACAGGAGGACCGGAACCCTCCTGGCGCCGATCCTTGGGGCGTGCGTATCAATCTCCTTGAAGAAGGGGATCATATCATTGAGGAACAAATTGAACAGTATTGGGGCCAACAAGCAACCCTGCCTCACCCCCCAGAGAACTGGGACTGCCTCTGTTAATAAATGATCGCTAGAGTGAACTCTAATCGAGTTATTGGTATGGACTTTTATCAGGAGAAAGATCAGGCGGGGGTTCATAGATGTATTCCTTAATTTAATCCATAATCTCTCTCTATTGACAGAGTCAAATGCCATACTCAGATCTATAAACCCCCAAAAGAACTTGCCTTGACGAATCACGTACCTCTGGGCTAGCGAAAACAGGGTAGCTATCTGATCCAGCGTAGATTTCCCCCCTTGGAACCCTATTTGTTCTGGCTCAAGATGTCCCGACTCACTTAGCCAGAGCTGCATCTTTTCCAGCAAAAACCTTGCGTAAAGCTTCCCCACTATGCTTAGCAGGCAGATGGGGTGATAGTTCTCAGGCAAGGAGGAATCCCCTTTCTTAAAAATTGGCACTATAATTTCCTCAAGCCATGACTTCGGCATCTCCCCGTCCTCGTTGATAGCGGAAAAAAGGGGAGCCAATAAATCGGCCCACCAGTCTGGCTGGCACTTCAACAATTCTGGGGGGATAAAAACTTCTCCTGGGGCCTTGCCGGCTCGAAGTTTGGAGATAAACACAATTACCTCCTCCCTAGATACCGGGGGCCAAGCTGGTAAATAGTCAGCACGGGACTGACAAATCACCCCCAGCGATGGGCCAGAGTATATAGATGAATAAAAATTGGCCCATACTGCAGGGGAAATACGAACCTCCTGCCTTTGCGGTCTACCCATGCGAATGAGGTCCCAGAAAACCTTGTGGTTATTTTGTAACGCAGCCCTCTGCAGTCCTTCCCACCCCTTCTTTTGCGCTGCCAGTTTCTTAGAGGAGATCAAGCATCTATAATCCCTCCTCAGGGACTGTAAAGCCATCCTAACTGGCCAAGAGGAATCCCTCTTGACATGTCTTACTAGACGTCTCAGTTTTGCTCTCACATCCCAACATTCATGATCAAACCAGGAAAACATTTTGGGCCTAGAGGAGACAATAGTTTCCCCCCCCCCCCGCAATCAGGGGGAACAAAAGGGCCATAAGGCCCTCAAAAGCTGCCAAATGTTCCCCCCCCCCTCCGACCTTAATCCTATCCACACACTCCATCACCTCATCCCTTCCAATGAACTCCTCAAAACCTACTCTGAGGTCCTCTGACCATTTAACACGGGCCAATGCTGTGACCTCCTTTTCCTGCCCCAACCTCTGTCCCAGGCTCGCCTGGGGATCAAGGATGGACAAGAATATGGGCAAGTGATTAGTTTCAAATCTAGGGATCACAGAAAAATCAAGTATATTCTGGAAAAACAGTTCAGACACCAAAAAGTAATCTATAATACTGGATCGTTGGGGCGAGTGAAAAGTAAAATCCCCCTCTGGGTCCCCCCTGAAACATCCGTTCGCCACCAAAAGGCCCCAATCCTCCAAAAACCCTTCCAGATGACTTGCTCCCTGACTCACCACAATATCCTTAGTAAAACACAGTACTCTGGGTATTCTTGATCATCAAGTCTAATGGGAGCCTGATCGGGGGATACAACCCCCAACCTGATGTTAAAATCTCCTCCTATTATTAACCATGCCCCCGGGTAGGAATCACGAACCTTGGACAATATTCGACTAATTCCAACCCAAACATCTATCGTAAAAAACGGGGAGGTGGGTGGCGGCAAGTAAACATTTCCCAACAACACCTCTAACCCAGATGGAAACGTACAATAGTATATAGCAAAATAGGCTCCAATGGAATCACATGACACCTGTACATCCAGCGTAGATGAAACAAGCAGAGGCAAACCTCCACTAGGCCTACCGGCAGTAACAGGGGCTTGAGCCTTCACACTAAACACTATGAAGCCCAGACACGAAAAGTCCTCTAACAACCAGGTTTCCTGCAAAAGGATAAGACTAAAATGAGACAAAAAACGGAAAAAATCAACATCAAGGCAGCGGGCCTTCCATCCTGCGATGTTCCAACTGAGAAACCTAAGGGCCTCAGGGCCCTCACTGTGCTGTCATTCCTCTATGAATGGGTGAACACCACCATCAGAACCCTCCCCCTGAGTCCCAGAGGTCCTCAAAGGGGGGGGGGGGGACAGATGGTCGGGATTTAGATTCCAAATCTATTATAGAAAGGGCAAGAAGTTCTCCCTCCCCTGAATCTCACCTTTCTGTAAAACCCTCATCCCCCACCAAGCCAATAGGGGGAAAGGACCCATCGAGACTAGCTGCAGCTCCAGGTCCAGGAGGACCACACCCATCAGCTCCCCGAAGATCCACGAGGCAAGGGGAGGAAGCTCTAAAGATCTTAGGTCTGGCCCCCTCCGTCATCTCAGCTGAGGGTTTGGCCAGAGCTAGCAGGGACAATACCTCCCTCCTGGATGCCACTATCCGGAAGCCTTTACCTGGATAAGGGGGGGAATTAGGAGATTTTAACCTTGTTGTAAAATCCCCTAAGTTTTTTGATAAGGTTCCAAACTGTTCTAATAGGGCTTTTTGGCCCTCCGGAAACTGCTGTGATAAAGGAGCAGGATGAACAATTTCCAGCCCAACCGGCCCGAGAGGAACCTCCTTGGTTATTGGGGGATCAACTTCCATACTTCCCCCCACTGCGCCCTGATCCGCTCCAGCTAAAGGGCGGTTGTGTTGTTGCTGGTTGCCTGGCAGCAACGCTGCGTGCATTGTCCACGGCTGAGGCTCGTTTCCTTTGGTTCCGCCCGGGGATTGGCATCCAGACGTTACTTTTTGTTGATACCAGATGGGGATCTCTTTGGCCATGCTTCCTGGGATTTTGTGCCGGGGAGCCCAAGAAGCGTGGTTGAAATTGACCCCATGTGGGTATTGAGTGTGATGAACATCTGGCGCGCGCCTAACAGACGTTCAGGGCTCTTTGGCCCCGCCGCGGGATTGAGCGTGGTTCACTGTGGTTGAACGTGATCTCGTAACGTCTGAAAACACCCAAGGTTTTCAGAAGAGACAGCCCCTACAGTTATTTCCAAACATCAAGTAAAAAGGCCTCCAGCATGTTCTTCCCATGTGACACCTTTGTTCATTTATCCGAAGCCTTCAGACACATTCCCAGTGACACATGAAAGGTCCAGATACCATATAGATGAGGGATGGGGAACCTTTTCCCTCCTGTGGGCCACTTTGAATATTAGTACAAGCCCTCAGGGCCACAGAGATGTTGGGGTGGGGGTGAATACGGGGTGCACTCAAGAAAAGGACCGGGTTATGCATCTATGTCATGGATCTGTCCCCTATCCTTGAGAGCATGCCCTCATCTCTGCTCACTTACCCTGAGCTCAGCTTTTCAGTGCTTGGAGGTAGGAACTGGATCTAGGGGCCAGATCCAGGAACTGGAAAGGGGCCACATAAGAACTTGCCAGGGGCTGCATTTGGCCCCTGGCCTGAGCTTCCCCACCCCTGATATAGATAGAAATAAATACACATGAATTACCCACCTGTCGGTTTCTCTGCCTGTTCTGATCACTCTTGACCAATAAAGTTAATTTTCTATGAGAAAGTGTTCTTAGAAACCAGATGCATTTGGAATACAGACAAAAAAATTGGTTGGAGAAAAGATTAGATGCAATGTAACTGAGAGCCATAGCATATTATGTAGCTACCTGTCTGCTCATTTGCATGCCACACAATTATATATGTATGAATACTCGTCTTCCCATGGGTTTTCTGAGGTTTTTCTATTCATTTCTAGCATCTGTTTTATATTTGCCATTGTTTTTCTCTGTTCTTCAGTATGACCAATATTAATTTCCATCTTTGCCAGTTTCCTTATCCCTGTCCACCTTTCTGCCTATAGTTCTGGTCGATAAAATGTTGTGCTTATTAATATTGAAGACCACAAGCCTCTAACTGGAAGAAGCACTACATGTAAACTGCTTCTCAGTATGGCACCTGCAATTTATATGGGAGGGTAAAACCCCTGATCCCTCACCCCCAGAAAAAAAAAAAAGACAACCAACCTTACCCTTCCTCCCTTTATAGAAGGCCAGATTGCAAACCACTCACTCCTATTAATGAGCAGCTACTCACATGAGTACCCCAAATCAATTTCATGAAAGCACTTGCAAGAATAAGGGAATGATAGTTTGGCCCAGAGTGATATACAAAGCAGGCATCACCAGGTGACACTGTTGCCACAAATGTTTTTTTCTTCACATGCAAGAAAATGCTTAGTCTTGTGAAAAACCTTCTGAGTTGTTAACTGAGGTTGTTCAAAGTTTGGGATGAGGAAGCTGAGGGGGAGCATCTGCTCTCTGCTTTGAGTTCTGAGTTGAATCAATTTTTGAGGCAGAGTTACTCCCCGAGAAACAAGCAAGAATACTGAGACAAGATTTGTAAAAGTGGACTGCCCATAGGCTGCTTATTGTCATCTTTGTTCTCTGGTGACCATATGTACAAAAAAAGTCAGCCTATGCACCACTGATGCTCTTCAACTAGAAGTTGATCAGCAATACCCTGGACATCTGCTGCTGCTGTTTGGCATGATTACTGCAGAAGAGGGACAGCGATGTTGGAGGAAGAGGCAACACCACCTATCAGTTGTACATGGTCACCCATCAACTTAACACCCTACTACCTTTCATTCAAGGTCCCTTCTTTTCTGTAACTAAGCCAGGCATGTGCACCTGAATATATCCCAGGGTGCAGCCACACAAGATGCTTTGGGCAGGCTACGATGCTACACAAGATGCCCTGGAAAGGCTACCATGCACTGGACAGCCTTACACACTCCAGTGCAGTGCACCTTGTGGCCGCCAGATGTTCTCCACACTGTGTGGCACAGTGAGCAGCTGGTTGCTATCCAATGTATCCTCGGAACAAGGTCGAGGATGCATCATGTAGCGCTTTACCCCAAATGGGGTAAGGCTGCCTAGGTGTGGTAGCCTAAGTGCCCAGGTCCCTTCTTCCCTGCCATGCAGCAAGCTCCGCAGCAGGACTTTGAGCAGCAGGTGCTGTCACCCATTGTGTGCAGCCATGTCATGGCCAGGGGCAGCATTTTGGTTAGGCTGCGGAAGGGAGGTGGGGGCAGGGCTGGGCACCCGCTCGTGTAGCCAGAGTCTCAGCCCACCTCGGCCATGTCAGGAAATCTGACAGTGACCCACCTGCCTAGCTGCCCCGTGTGGTGTGTGACTGTCTGCCCAGCTCCCCATGCTGGCTCTGCAGTGTGGCAGCTGTGATTAGGGTACTGGATTGCAGATTTGGAGGATTTGGGGAGGCTAACTGACTCTGCCAATGACCTGCTGCATAACTTTATAGTGCCTAGCATGATGAAGCTCTGATCTTAGCTGAATCTTCTTGGGGCTAATGCAAGATAAATATCAGGTTCTCAATCAGTGCCTGGATTTGGAGTATTGTTTTACTCCTGTGTTTATTGCCAAACAAAGAAGTATCTATTTATTTATTTATTCAATATTTTTCTATTGCACCCCCTCCTGCTCACAGAGCAGCTCAGATGTACAAAATACATCTGTAGCCATACTACTGAAATATCTTTGCTGAGGCTTTTTTTTTCCTTTTAGGAGTCTTCTGTCGACAACATATGATTCACCTACCTTCAGCACACTGTCAGAGACTCAACAGTGCTGCAGCAACTGAACTACCAAGCACTCTTCAATCACCAATTTGCCCTTAAAATGTTCACATGTAAGAACTGAGCCATGAGTAAATCAAGCATCCATAACTTCGGTTCAGGCTTTTCAGACCTGTATATTCCAGAGAGAGAAAAGAGTTGAGTTTCTAAAATTGGAAACTTAAGGAAAACAAGTTGTTTGTAACCTTGTCTTTCCCTGAGAAAAGCCTGATAAGCAGCCCTTCTCCAGCCCTTCTCTCTGGAGCCTAAAAGTTGAAAACATATAGATATAATGTTATGGATCATGAACCATTCAGGGATGGTTCTGAGGGTGGGTAGACAAATCATATGTCACGTAGGTGACGTATGATTGTTCACAGCTAATTGGCTGGGTTTGGGGTCTTTGCCTGCTTCCTCATGTTACAATTCTCTCTGAGGCTAATCTCCCAGATGGAAATCTTACATTTAGCTCTGCCCATGGGCTCAGGGTTAAAAGCGTAATCAGTGAGGTCCTGCGGCTTTTTTTCTTACGAATGACAGGGCTAGATTCAAGCCACTCCAGGTAACATGGTCAAGCAGACTTTGTTTAAAGAACCTATCAAAAGTGACCCAAGGTCCCTCAAACCTCGTCTGGGATTACATGGTCTCCATGGATTCCTTGGCTTTGCGTAAGGGCATTTTCAGACAGACATTTGTCCTGGACTAATTGCGTTAAGCCCGGGATAGGATGTCCTTCTGAATGCTGTCAACACTGTTTATTAGCCCGGACTAACAAAAATACCAGGGTGTTATAAAACCTCATTTGCTGGGGTTTATAACAACCGGCTGTTAAGCTAGTCCGGACTAATGTCCATCTGAACGACTATCCCGAACTAGTCAACTATACCATACTTAGCACGACAGAGTCCAATGGCAAGACCTGACATATGCTCAAGGCATTTTCTGCCTCAACAGTATCTAGGGGCACATGATTGTGGGGCAATCATATTACCTCAGTCATCCTTCAAGAATGCATTGCGGAGCACCAAGTTTAAATACCCTGAGGGATGAGTTTCCATTTTCTTCAACTCAAAAATCAGAAAAAAGAACAAAATCAGATTTTCTTCAATCCCAGAAATCAGTGCGCTGAGCATGGATGAAAAATACCATGGGATTGAAATTCAGCCCAGAGACTCTAAGCACCATGCTAACAGCAATGTTCTGCTCACATGGCCATCCTGGACTTAATTTATCTCGGACTAGAATGTCCGTCTGAACAGGTACCACTTTGTAAGCACTGACTAATAAGCACCAGAGTTTATTCTAACTAGTCTGAGCTAGTTTGTCCTTCTGGAAACACCCTAAATCCTGGTACCTGTGATCAACCCCCATGGTCTCCCAGCTGTTGGCCTTTCTTCTTGAATTCTGGTAAATAAACTCTTTAACATTCTACTCTAATCTGGTTCTTGTGTTTACTCATCCCAGTGAAGCTAATTGATTTCAAAGGATATGCACCTGTGTCACCTCTCTGGGTCACGTTTCACCCTGACATCCCAGTCATAAAATACAACATAACAGGTTCAAGTTCAAGTTCCAATTTGACACAAGAATGAGGTTTTAATTATTTTACTAAAATGCCAAACTCAGATTGTAGAAAAATATATAATTAATGCCTCTTTCTTTCATTTGCTTCTTTGTATTGGAATAGAAAATATTATTTAGGGAATACAGATCTCAGACTTTAAAATGCTGGGCAATCTTAAAAGGAAAGAGTGATAAGGGAGCGTTGGGCTGGGTATAAAGGTAATCTCTAAGAGAAAGTGTCAACATCTGAGTGGATAACTGTGCCAAACAAGGAACTCTTCTGGCTACTGTTATGGATTTGCCTGGAATCAAAATAAAATACTGACTCTACAAACTGGAATTTTACCAGTTAAAGTGCTGGCCTTTTATTTATTCTGTTGTGCCTATTGGGTAGGATCTCAACACTTCTAAAATATAATGTGCTAAATCACCCTGGGCAAATTTCTCCTACACCAGGGAGAACTTTTCTCTTTTAACTGAAAACAGGATTTGGTTATGTGTATACCGTGTTCTATTTTCCCTGCTCAAAACAAGTGTGAGGCTAAAGTATATATTCTTTTGTAAAAGCATTCTTGCTATAGAGGTTTATAACTTCAAATCTTAATGTCAGTAGAGCCCAGTGCAGTCCTGAAAAAGTTAGGATAACCTGTATAAGTTGGTCATTTTGAAATCCCAGCCATTCTTCAGCTATGAGCTTGATCGGGGTGGGGTGGGGTGGTGTTTGCTCTATTCAGCTGTTTAACTCCTCTCACTACATATGACAAAAGAAATCCTCATATCGTCAAAGTATTTCAGCTCACTATACACTTGTTGAGCCACCACATATCTCCAAGGCTTGGTGGCTTCCACATTTATCTGTGTTGACTACATTTCTCATGAGTTAAAATGCTTTTACATCCAAAGTAAGCATACAGTTAGTTCTGACTTGCTGAACATAAAAATGACATGACTTACTAATGGAAAGAATCAAGTAAAGGGAAGATGTTTTTTAAACAACAACAACAACAACAACAACAACGTTGTTGAAAATTGCCCCATTTAATGTTGGCAATAATGTGTTACATTTGCTCTGCCTGAACTATGTGCCATGGAAGACAAGGGAAAGTTTCTCATTTAGGTAAATAGGTTGGTTCTAGCTAGGGCTGAAGCCCACTCTCGAAATTCTCTGCAAAAATCACGGTTCTTGGCTCATTCCGGCAACTGACGTCAGAGACCACTATTGACAAGCACTTTAATTAAGAATCGGGGGGGGGGGGGGGGATACCTCTGGTGCTTTACTTTTAAGATTAACACACAATTAACAAAATAACACTAAAACAATAGCTATACACAAATCCCCCTCAACTTTCTCCCTCCCCAAGTTTTTATTGGGAAATTAGACAGGTATTGTTTTCTTAAACTCAGAGGCAGTATAGGGTTTGAGTTCTGTTTCAGTTCTACAGCAAACCACATTCAATTTTGTTTATTAAAGCATTCATCTACTTAATACATTTTTGCTATCCTTCTGTCCTACAAAATAAACTCCAGTATTTACCCAGAAAAATGATGAGTGATTTTTTTGTACGGACTTTCACCCATTTTCGTTGTTGTTTGTTGTTGTAATAAACACTGATAAATTCCCAGGAAAAATAAAATAAAAACTCAAAATGAAGGGTCCTAATTAGGGAGGATAGCTTCATCAATGGCTATTAGCCAAGATGGCTAGGATAGCCAAGATGGCAGTCTCATACTCAGGGTCCATGAATGAATGAATAAAACTTTATTTTGCCTCAACTCAAGGTTATTGGCAATTATAACCATCAAAACAAAATAACATACTTATAAACCGAGACGCTACTTACAGATCAAAATATAACAATTCAATAATAAAACAAGCAGAGATACAAGCCGTAACTGCCTTCCTTGCCAAATCTTACCCACTGATAGTACTTCTTAAGAGGGTTCCTTCCCACGTAGGTAGTTTCGCCTCTCCCTCCAGACTACTTTACCAAAACCTGCTACCGCCCGAGTTAAATCAGTGTCCTTATAATTTAAACATAAATCTAATGGATCAGCATTAGGGAACCTCAGCTGTATTTGACTCAAGATCCTTAGGATCGTTGCCCTCCTAGTTGTGTATTTAGGGCATACAAAAAGAATGTGCTGTACCGTATCCGGAACTTGCAGTAAACAAGACAAGCATCTTCTCTCAGCCCATGCTATCCCACTATATCGTCCCTCAAGTACTGCCGAGGGAAACATCCCAAAGCGGAGGCAGGTGAATGCTCTCCTCACTATAAAATCCCCCTGTAGCCCCAGGTAGCTCTCTTCACCCAGCAGGGAAGCCGGGATTTTATAGGCTGAATTCACCCTCTGCAGGTATAACAGGCCGGCCTCAATTTGTAACTGTTGGTCCCTCAATCTCCATTTGACCATGTCCATGGCCTGCCTAACACTCAGAGACAGCAACCTTGCCACCGGAAGTCCCAACCTTCCCATGACCACTTCCATCTTCTCCATCCATGGGCGCAGTAAACCCTCATGCCATGCCCTCTCCAACAGGGAGGCCCTTCCCACTGGGAGTAATTTTATTTTTAACCAGAAGCGGACAAGCGACTGGACTACCAACACCCTCAGTGGCAGGGAACCTGTCTCAAGTCTTAAAAAGACCTGGGGGGTTCCCAATGGGACCCCCAAAATGGCCCTCAAGAATCCATTCTGGATTGGCTCTAAGTCCTCTAAAAAATCCAGCCCCCACACCGGGAAGGCATAAAGCATCTGGGCTATTACCTTTGCTTGGAAAAGTCGGATAGCCAGTACAATCAACTGGCCTCCTTTGCCAAAATAGAATCCGCGTAGGTCATTCCCTGCCTGTCCTGCCCAAATCTTAACCATTCGCCAATGATCTCGCCAGCTAGGTGAGTTGGAGAAATACACCCCCAGATACTGAAACTTATCAACCTGCAGTATCTGATGGTCCCCTATCCTCCATTCATGCCTTATCCTGTGTTTTCTTCGTCCGATGACCAGGACCTTGGTCTTCCCATAATTAATTTCTAACCCTTCCTGTCAACAGTACTCCCCCATCCGCTGCATCGCCCGACGGAGCCCCACAGAAGAGCACGAGATCAGGGTTGTATCGTCGGCATAGAGCATAGTCCCTACCCTATAGGAACCAACTCGAGGGGTGTGTGTATCTCCTTCTGATATAAATTTAGGGAGGTCGTTCAGAAAAACATTAAACAAACTCGGGGCCAAGAGACACCCCTGTCTCACCCCCTTATCCACTTTCACCTTTTGGGACAAAGCCCCCTCCCTATTGTACTTCACCTGTAGTGTATTGTTCTCATGCAGGCGAATGATCAGTGCCAAAAGCCTCGGTTCGACTTGCAACTCCCTCAACTTCCCCCATAATCGCGCCCGACTAATTGAGTCGAACTCCATTTTTAAATCTATAAAGCATAGGTAAGCCTTCCGACCCTGCCCAACCACTCTCTTCACCAGATGGGCCAGGACCATGGCGTGATCCACCGTAGAGCAGCCCCTCTGGAATCCGGCCTGTTCAGGTATGATAATCTTCCCCTCCTCCAGCCAATCTTGAAATCTGAGCAGCAGGAGCCTCACTTACAGTTTGCCAATTACGCTCAAGAGAGTGATTGGGCGATAATTCCCCGGAGCCCTAGGATCACCTTTCTTAAAAATAGGCATCACTATGCCATTAATCCAAACCGTGGGTATTCTCCCCGTCGCACTAATATGGGTAAAAATTGGGGCAAGAATTCCCGCCCACCATTCGGGGGCCTGCTTTAAACATTCCGCCATAATAAGATCCATCCCCGGTGCCTTCCCACTCCTACTCTGAGCAATCAACTCCAACACCTCCTCCTCCTGCACCGGCGGCCAATGTGGAAAGGCATCAAACTCCTCTACCGCTGGGGCCCGTCCAACTGACTGGGGGAGTGAAAAAATGTTTTGATAGAATCCCTCCCAAATCTCTAGTAGTAACTCCACCAAGGCCAACCCATCACCTCCCCATTTCAGTTGTCTAATGCAGCCGCAGAACTGTGCCGAATCTCCACTCCTAGCCGCCATTTCTAGCTGGGCCCACTGCTTCCGGAGAAAAAGTGAGCGTCTAAGGGCCAACAATTTCCGATAACTTTGTCTAGGTTCCAAAAAAGACAGTCTATTTGCCTCTGACGGACATCGCTTCAACAATGATGCTAACCGTCTAAGCTGGACACGTGACCTCTGGCAGTCTTTATCAAACCAATTAGTGTTCCTTCCCTCCAAAAAGGCGGAAGGAGGCGCCTTTGGGCATAGGAGGAGCTCAAGACGGGCCAGAATAGCATCTAGGCCTTCTAACCCGTCCATCTCCTTTGATTTAATCGCCAGACATAATTGTTCCAATTCTGGGGCTGCCAACAGAGCCTGAAAACACTGTGCCACCTCTAAAGACCGGCGAATCCGTCGATAGACGGAGTGAGTTGGCTGATTGTTATCCCAGACCCCTGCCCTTCCCGCCAGAGCAGCTCCCCTCTGATCCTCTCAAGTTATCTGCAACGGGAAATGGGCAGAATCTATAACAGGCAAAACTAGCATGTCCAACACCCTCGAAAATGAAGAGAGGGACGTCAGGAAAAAATCGATTGTACTCGACCCCTGCGGGGAATGGAATGTAAAACAACCATCCCAATCCCCCCTCATTCTTCCATTCAAAACCACCAATCCCTGTTCTTCCACAAAATCTTTCATGGATCTGGCATTGGAGTTGATCACTAAGTCTTGAGCGTTATGGCGAGGCACCCCCCGAAGGGATGGGAGCCCCCCATACCCCTGCCAATCCCCCAATCTGGCATTGAAATCTCCACCCATGATGAGGAAGGCTGCAGGAAATGGCTGCTGTCCATTCTCTACCCTGCAAGAAATTTCCTCCCAGATATCTTCATCAAAAGAACCGGAAGCTGAAGGGGGAATATAAATATTACCTACCAACAGCTCTGTTGCTGAGGGAAGCTTAAAATGATAAAGAGCAAAGTAGGACTTATAGCTGTTTATTAAAGTTACAGATACATTAAAAGAATTAGGGCTAACTAGGGCCAATCCCCCACTGGGGCAGCCACCTAGCCTAGACGGTGTAGCCCCCGTTGAGATAATAAGAAACCCCGCCATCCCAGCCCCACATCCGCCGTGCAGAGCGGTAGAAGGATGCACGGGGGGGGGGCAGTATTGACACCTGTACTGGAGGACCTGGTCCTAAGGGATCCCCCAGTCCAATCTCCATGCTTCCCAAACTCACTTCCCTCTGGAGGGGTATCGGGGCCACAGCCTCAGGTCCTGAGATCTCATTACGGAGAGGAGGGGGCGGACCACACAAAGGGACAGCCTGATTAATTTGCCGACTCCTAGGCTCTAAATTGGCTCTGCCCAGATATTCCTGGCCCCCTGTCGGCAACTCCTGTTTACAATGGGTCAGGACATCCCCCGCACTAGTTTGAAAGGCCCTGGATATATATACCAATCTCTCCTCCAGGGATTCTTTGGTTGCCCATATACATTCTATAATTTCAAGAGACACAAATTCTACATTTATTACTTGTTTGTCTCTAGATGGTAATAAATGATTTGCCAACTTGATGTCATGTCTTGTAATAGGGAAGAACCTTTGCACTGGGTTATTTAACAGGAGTCTAAGATGTTCAGCTATTTCCAAGGGCGAACTCCAGGCTGGGGGTCGCCTTCCCTCCAAGGGCAATACCGTAAAGACTAAATTTAGCGGCAATAACTTAAAGAGATCTGCCTGTCCCGAAAGCAGTAGCAACCGGTGGTCTAGCAAGGTTTGATCACAATTAGCAGTTGTTTGGGGAGGCCGAGATACTGCTACCGAACGGTTACCCTGCCCCAATATCCTAGGGGATTCCAAGTGCCTATTGGCAGGTAAAGAGGTCCGTGGAGGGGGTACCCTTATAGCCCTATCTAAACCAGGAGCAGACAGATCTGGCTTTACCCCCTTACAACCAGCATTCGAAAAAATCATGAGATCTAATTTATCGTGAATTTGACGTACTTGTGTGCACATAAAACGAACAGAGTCTGCTGTCAAAGCCACATGATTAGTGAGGAACTCCGTTAATGATACATCTCTTTGAAGGTCTCCCGGCCCGCCCGGGGATCGGTTACAGTCCCGATGGTAAGAACCCACCAGCGTGGAGTGTCTTGAAAAAGAGGGGAACTTGCCCTGCATTTCCTCGAGTTCTACTTGACCGGAAACCGCCTCGGGAGGCATGTCTAACGCCACCTCGGCTCGGATGGTCTCCTTCTGCCGGGGCGCTTTTGATCCAAGCGCCGCTGCTTCGGGAGATTTTGAGCGGGGGGAGAACTTACCGACTGCTCAGGACGAAATCTCTTGATAGCAGACATACCTGCTGCTCGGCAACTCTACTCCTCTTATAAGGGAAACAAGCCAGGTGCCTCGCTGTTGGTCCGCACCTAAGGCCGCGTGCACAAGGGTGCGCCCTTGCGCGCGCAGCCCTTAGGCACGCACGCCTGTGGTGCGCACGCTAGAACAGCACCGGCTTTTAAAGATCTCAGGGTGCAGCGAAGCCAATCAAGAGTCAGCAGTAGTCTCAGCTATCAGGCGAGGGGAAGCGGGGCTCCGTTCACGGGCAGCAGAGAAGCTTATACATTCCCCGGGCCCCTCGCAAAGTTCACAGGCAGCAAAAGTATTAACAGGGGGCCTGTCCTTACAAACGCTCTTCCTGTTGCTCCATTGAAAGCCCGTGGCATGCACGCTAGAACAGCGCCGGCTTTGGGCGCAGCGAAGCCAATCAAGAGTCAGCAGTAGTCTCAGCTGTCAGGCGAGGGGAAGCGGGGCTCTGTTCACGGGTGGCAGAGAAGCTTATACGTTCCCCGGGCCCCTCACAAAGTTCACAGGCAGCAAAAGTATTAACAGGGGACCTGTCCTTACAAACGCTCTTCCCGTTGCTCCGTTGAAAGCCCGTGACCCAGGGTCCATAAACTGCTTTATGTTCATAAACTACATAACTACAGTGTGGCGTAGTGGCTAAGTGTGCGGTACCTAGACTGGGAGGCAGGGAGAGGCACTGGTTCAAGTCTTGCCTTAGCTTGAAACTCACTGGGTGACCTTGGGCCAGTCACATTATTTTCTCAGGCTAACCTACTTCACAGGATACTTGTGAGGATTAAAAGTTCTGTTAATTAGTTCTCTGTGAAGAGCTCTGAGTGCTATGGCAGGAGGGCATTACATAAATGTATTTATTAATTATTATTATTATTATATATTTTTCAACCCATGATTTGTGACTCGAGCTGAAAGCAGGTACCTTCAAAACAGCTACTGGGGAAAAAAAATAGTGAACTAGTTCCTGTAATTGCTAAAGAAAAATTGATTTACTGAATAATCATATTACTACTCCTATAAAATTGATAGAATAAAACTTCATATCCAATATCAATCTTTATATATTATACAAAGATTGATTTTGGATATGAACTTTTATCCCAAATCAATCTTTGTATAATATATAGTAAATAAATAATTACTATATATTAAAAAAAGTTTTATTTTGGATATTAACTTTTATTCTATGGATTTTATATGAATAGTATTTATTTTTTATTATTATTATTATTATTATTATTATTCAATAAATCGATTTTCTTTATCAATTACAGCAACTAGTTTACTATTTGTTTTTTCAGTAGCTGACTTTTTTTGGGTGATTTCAGACGTTACGAGATCACGCTGAACCACACTGAACCACGCTCAACCCCCCCGCGGGGCCAAAGGGCCCTGAACGTCTGAACAGCGTGCGCCAGATGTTCATCACGCTCAATACCCACATGGGGTCAGGTTCAACCACGCTTCCCGGGCTAGCCGGGGGAAGGTCCCGGGAAGCGTGGTCAAACCAACCCCCACAGGGAACCAAGCAAAAGTAACGTCTGGACGCCAATCCCCCAGCGGAACCAAGAAAATGGAGCCCCGGCCGGGGACGAGGCACGCAGCGTCGCTGCCAGGCAACCAGCACCAACACAAACACCGGAGGGAGATTTAAAGCGAGAGCAGCAGCAAGCAAGC
>QEPC01005332.1:1075249-1118648 GCA_003113815.1 Sphenodon punctatus
CGGCGGGGGTTCGGCTGCACGTCTGTTGTGCTGCCACGGGCCGCGATGGTGCGGCCCGGTTCCGGCCCGTGGTCCCATTCCCGGCACGTCTGTTTGGGTCGTTTTCCAACCCCCGGGCGTTGTTGCGCTGTTCGCCCCCCCTGGTGGTTCGCTGTGGTGAACCGGCCGCCTGTAACGTCTGAAAGTACCCTTTGTTTCTGTTTTGCTACTGTCCTCACCACTCCTTTTTTTTTTTTTTTAGTTACCTGCAAAACAGGTATTGTCTCTGAATTTACAGTACCCAAATTGCCTCATCAGGTAGTGATTGGTACCCCACTGCTGTCCGATCTGGGTACTTGATGTTTGGAATGTCGACTTCTGGTAGTGATTTTTCAACTTTTTTGTCGATTTACTGACTTCGAACTCCTATTTATCGGTTCTCCATCCCTGACAATCAATTTCTGGTTCCAGAAAATTGACATCCAGTCCCATATTCAAAATAATTCTGTCAAAGTTTTTTTTGGTTTTCAGATGCAATATAATGTTCAGTCATCGAAAAATCAGAAAATCACTCATAGTTATCAGTACAAATTTCTGATTGTTTGACTACCCAGATACCCAGTCGATACCCAGGTAACCCATACCTGAAAACGCATATACTACCTGTGGGTACTAAAAAAAGTACCCATTTCAGTCCTAGTAATGAGTGCACCAGAATGTCTCAAAGAACTGCAAACAGAATGCCACTAGGGCTGTACCTCATGTTTACCATGGGTATTTTCAGACATTATGAGATCAGTCAACCACAGTGAACCACGGTCAATTTCGCTGCAGGGCCAAAGCGCCCTGAACGTCTGTTCGGTGGCCGCCAGATGTTCACCACGGTCAATACCCACATGGGGTCAATTTCAACCACGCTTCCGGGGCTCCCCGCTGGACAATCTCCAGAAGCGTGATCAAAGAAATTCCCGACGGGAACCACCAAAAAGTAACGACTGGCCAGCAATCACCAGCTGGGACCAAAGAAAATGATCCCCAGCTGGGGACAAAGCACACAGCATCGCTGCCAGGCAATCAGAAACAACACAGCCACCGGAGGGAGATTTAAAGGGAACTCAGCAGCAGGGAAGCGTGGCGGGATGGAGCGAGAAGGGAGGCGGAAGAGAGTGGCGGGAGAGAAAGTGAGGGTGGAGGAGGCAGTAGCAGTGGCAGTGCTGGAGGGAGCGCAGGTGGGGGAGGGGGAGGGTGCACATGTGCATGCGCGTGAAATAAACCGCGGTTGCACTATATTGCCTCCCGTGCCCATTATTGGGGGACAGGGGTGGTGTGGTGGGGTACCGGACTCCCTCCTGTGTAGGGGCCGGCCCAGGGAACCCCTGGGGGTGGCCCGGTGTGGTGCAGCCCTCATACTTCGGCCTCCCGGCTGATATGCCTCGCCAGGGCATCCTTGATGCACTTGGCATAATGGTACTTCTGGGGGTTCTTGGCATTCACGTACAGGGGCACCGAGCCGGGGGGCTGGTTGGGCTCGGGGTATTCCAGGGCTGCCCCCTCGGTCTTGCACACGTTGTGCAGCACACAGCAGGCACAGATCACCAGGGCCGAGGTCTCCACAGTGTAGTCTAGTCGCCCAGTGAGGCTCCTCCAGCGCTGCTTGAGGGCCCCGAAGGCTCGCTCCACCACGGTCCTGCTGGAGCACAGGCAGGTATTGTAGAGCACCTCCACAGGGTTGCGTGCGACTGGGTAGACCTTAATTAGCCACCGGGTGAGGGGGTAGGCAGGGTCACCCAGGATATAGGGGGGCATCGGGACCCCCTCGATCCAGGTCATCCCCATGTCAGCAAAGTCCCCCAGGAACATCTGGGCATAAAAGGGGGAGATGGTCATGATCCGGGAATCATGAGTGCGGCCAGAGTTGCCCATAAAGATGCCGATGAACCGGCCCCGGTGATCCACAACCGCCTGCAGCTGCAGGGAGTGATACCCGTGCTTGTTCACATACTCTGCAGCCTCCCCTGCGGAGGGACGGAAGATCTTGATGTGGGTGCCATCAACGGCTCCCATGCAGTTGGGGAAGCCTCCAGCCATGAATCCTCCCATCACGGCCCCCGGTCCACCAGCTGGATCGTTCTGTCCAGGAGCACGGCCTCCACAGCCTCGCACACATCCCGGAGGATACAGGCAATGATGCTCAGGCCTACCCCGAAGTGCTGGGAGACGGACCGGCAGGAGTCGGGCATAGCTTGGGCCCAGACCCCTATAGCCACCCGCTGGACCATGGGGATGGGAGTCCTCATGGGGGTGTGCTGTTGCTCAAGCCAGGGTGTAAGGAGCTCAGCGAGCCGGAGCAGGGTGAGCTTGTCCATCCTAAAGTGGGCCCTCCAGGCTGTCTCATCCCACTGGGCCAGCGCCCTGGCCCACCAACCCTGTGCCCGCCCAGTGACCCATATCCACCCGTCGATGGGCATTGCGAGCAGGGCTGCCTGGTGCATGGTCTCCCTCCCCCATTGGAGGCGCCCGGCTGTCTCGCGGAGCGCCGTGGGATGGGTTCTGCCCCGGCTTACAGCCTGCTGGTCTGTCTCAGAGAGCCTCTGCGCCCTGAGCCGGGCAAGGGCTCTCCTGCACCCATGGTGGGCCCTGTGGGTCCTTGCAGCTCTCCAGGCCAGGAAAACCTGCAGGCGGGTGCCCAGATGCAGCTCTGTGGTTAGGAGCCACAGATGCTCGGTGTAGTCGCGGTACCACTCAGCTGCAAGCGCAAGGTGCATCCAGTAGGCAACTGCCCAGTCCCGCTCCATGGTGGTGGGCATCCCTGGGGTTGGGGGACGGTTATGATGGCCCAGTGATGGTCTGGGTCGCCCGGGGCCCCACCCCCAGCCGGGCGGGCCTCCCAATGTGATGCTGGTGTCCATGGGCATGCGGTTGGGTGCACCTGCTGTCCTGGCATGGGGCCCCGCGCCTGCACAGGCGCGCAAGGCTGTGTGCTCCCTGTGCAGCTGCATGCCTTCAGCCATCACCACCACCCCCTCCCCGTTTGCAACACCGTGTCCTTGCTGGCCTGATTAGCCCTCCTGTGTGTGTGCTTGTTGTCTGCAGTTGTGCTGGGTCTGCACCCCATGGCTTGCTCTGTTGCGATACAATGTTGTAGTCTGTGGTCTCCTGTCCTGTCCTTCGGACCCCTCGGAGCCCCCCCCAGCCCTGGAGGGTATGTGTGCCCCCCTGTCCGTGGTGATATTCTCCCTGTCTAGCTGGACCATGGCTGGTTGTGCATCCACCGGGCTCCCGCTTCCCGGCCCTCATGGGGTCCCCCATAGCTGGACCTTCCGCGAGACCATGTCCCTGTGTGACCTGTGGCATACCCCAGCCATGAAGCTGCTCCTGGGCTGTCCAGACAGCCAGTCGGGTGCTTATGCGAGCCTGAGCTCTGGTCTTCGCTACTTCGGCTATGAGGCGAGCGCTCATGATTGCCGGCTGCATGTGGAGACTCTGGGGCTGGTTCCCTTCCCCGATGGGTGCATCCCGGAGATGAGGTGCTCTCACGTGGCCTGGGCCATGGCTGAGACCATGTCTGCACTGTCTGTGTGCAGCCTGGCCGCCTACACGATCTGCCTTGCGGAGGGGGCCCCTGCCTTGGCCGTGTCCTACTTTGGCTGTGTTCACAGGGCCCGTGGGTACCAGCGCTTCCGTGGGGTGGTGTATCACCGGCTGTTAGAGCTGAGACAGCTTCCTTGGCCCCCTGCTGCTGACTGCTGCGTGTCCGAGCCTACCGCGGCGCAGCTGTCGGCGCTGTCAGGTGTGTGGTCCCGTTCAGATGTGCAGTTGGGGCTGTCCATGCAGGATCCCTTCGAGGCCTACTACCTGATCGCCCAACACATGTCCTTGTTGGGGTACCACCAGGGCATGATCCATTGGCCCCACCTGGTTCATTGGGCAGGGCACCCAGCCCCTGGGCCCGTTGTGGCCCCCAGCAGCTGGCTGTAAGTCCCGGTGTGCCTCCCAGCCTCCTGGTTGCCTGCCCCTGTGTGGGCTCTCACCCCTGCCTGGGGGCCGGTTTCCGCTGGCTGCTCCCTCCTTGATGTTTCTGCCGTGCTGCTGTGCTGCCTGCTTCCCGGGGTGTTTCTGCCCCTGCCTGTGGCTCCGGGCCCCCTTCCGGCCCCCATCCCCCATCTGCCTCCACACCAGGTGTTCCCCTCCATGGTTGCCTTCCCTGGTGTCTGGGTCCGGCGCTCTGCATGGCCTCATCGACCTGCCTGTGTCCAGCAGACTGTCCCCACCCACCAGCGCTGCCACCTGTGCCCCCTCCCCTTGAGTGCCTGTGTGACCTCAGGGTTCTGGGGTCCCCGGACTGCCCCTCTCGCCTTCCTCCGGGCTGCATGTGCATCCTTGTACCTGCTGCACTGCACCGGCTCTCCTGCCTGCCCTCCATCAGCCCCTCTCCAGGGTGTGGGGTCTGCGTGTGCCTCCTGAACTGTTCCCGGCCTGCTCGGTGTTCCGTGTGGGCTCCCGCTGTGCCTTGGTCCCGAGCTCCTGTGGCCCCCCATTCCAGGACTGTCTGTGTTGCTGTGGAGGTGCCCGTGCGGACAGTTCTGATGTGGGGGTTGTGGTTGCCATTGCCTGTGTCCTGCCCTGCCCCTTTGCAGTTACCCCCCCTCTTCCCTGTTCCGCGCCCCCTGCCCCTGTGCCCGGTGTGCCTTGTGTGTTGTCCGGGCGCCCGTGTCTCCCTTCCCTTCCTTTCCCTTCTGTGTGTGTGTGTGCCCGGGCGTATGCTTGTGCTGTGTGTTCCACTGTGCCCCCGCTGTCTGTGTGCCTGTTGTGTGTGGTACCTGTCCGGCTCATCTCCCTCTCCCCCCTCCCTTCTCATTTCCCTTGTGTGGGCGTTCCCTTGTGTGTCTTTTGGCTTCATTTGCCCTCAGGTGGCCATGTCTGTGTCCCGCCCCTGCCCGGTGGATTCTGGGTGCTTTGACCACAGCCAGGAATCAGTGTCACGTCTGTTGCGCTGCCCCGGCCCATGATCTGCCAGCCTGATTCCCTGCCGTGGTCCCAGTCCCGTCACATCTGTTCAGGGCTTTTTTTGACCACGGGGGGTGGTTGTTCGGTTCACCCCCACCGGGAATCCACTGTGGTGAACCGGGCACCCGTAACGTCTGAAATCACCCCATGTTGTGAAAGGCCACCAAAGCTTGCCAATAGTAGTAAGTAAGTAAGTTTTATTTGCATGACCACAGGTAATTGCAACAAAGTTAAAACAGTTATACAAGAGTCAATCTATCATAATTAAAATATGCATCCTAATACGACATACCTCGCAAACTGAGAAGCATAACGTTAAAAATATTAAATAATAAAAGAAAGATAATGGAATTACAAAAAATATATGAGAAACAAGGAAAAATAAGAAATTACAATCAAATAATAAGCTCCCCAAAAATATCGGGAGAATAAAACATAATAACCCAATAGTACCCCAATCTAAATACCATCTTATATAAGCACAACATCCCATATGCCTATAATTACAATCTTTGCAGAACCCGCCCAGGTCCACACCATTCACCTCCCTCGTTCACTAAACTTATAGACCAAAACAGCTACACTATGCATCAGTTCGATGGAATTTGACCCCAAACAGAACTGCAGCAATTGCAAGGGGGAAGAGTGAGGACGTAAGGCTAACCAGGGAGCTAGATGCATCTCTCTCAGGAATGCAGTGAGTGGGCATAAAAACACTATGTGCAACAAGTCCTCCACTTGCCCCTGATTGCAACAACAAAGCCTTTCTTCATATGGAGTACCATTACTTGGTAGGTAACAAATCAAATCTTAGCAAGGTCATGGCTCTACGAATTTTTGGATCATCTAGCAATTTGAGACAGAGTTCACAGCCAGAAGAACATTTAAATGTGCTATAAAAAGGTGCACTTTGAAGAAGCTGAATTTTCCCTAGATCTGCCTGAATGGCTAGGTCTTCAAGTTGCTTTTTTATGACCAAGTTCCTCTTGATATCTGGCAGAGTCCTGAGCATTGTCCTTGACAAGCCTAGATCATGCAAATGGGTCACTACTCTATCCAGTCAATGCCCAGGGAGAGTCCATGGATCAGCTTCCTCAAGGCACATGCGTGGAAGCCTGTCCTCAGACATGGCTTCTATCCTGGACCAGAATATTAACGGGAGCACAAGCACCTTGACTCTCATTGGCAGGGTCCATTTCCAGCCGGAGAAGACAAGCTGGGGTACAGTTAGGGACACCCAAAAGGGATCTCAATAAAAGATTCTGGACAGGTTCAAAGATGTCAGAAACAGAAAAGCCCCACAACTCTGCTCCAAACAGAGTACCAGGTTTAGATTTTAAATTATAAATATCAAATGCGGGGGGGGGGGGGAGGGAATAGACTGACCCCCATGAAGGCGCCAGAACTTCAAAAGGCCATAGATGGCCTGTCTCATTTTTAACCTAGCTGCCACAATATGATCTTGCCAAGAGACAGTAGTATTATACAGCAGTCCTAAGTAACGGTAAGTTGTTACTTGATCTAACCCAACCCCGTCAAGGATGCATTTATGATTGGTAAGGCACCTGCCTGCTATCAGCACCTTAGATAATTCAACCTCAACTTGGACTCTCTATGGAACTGGCCTGCCGCTACTAACATTCTATCCATCCCCAAAACGGACGGTGATAAAAGGACCATTTCGTCCGCGTAGAGGAGAACTGGAACAGCCTTGGACCGGACTTTGGCTGGACAAAAGAAATCCCCCTTCATTGATGAAATGATCCCATTTATAAAGAAATTAAATAGAAAGGGGGCAAGAACGCAGCCCTGTTTCACACCATTTGAGACCGAAATTGCTTTTGAAACATGATTTCCAGGCCCTGCCCTAATTTTTAATGTGATCTGACGGTACAAAGCATGGACCAGAAGTATCAGCCTCTGGTTCATGTGTGTTTGATAAAGCCTGTCCCATAATATATTGCGGTCCACTAGGTCGAAGGCAGATTTCAGGTCCAAAATAGTCGTCATAAGCCAACCTTTTCTGATCTCAACATATTTAGTCAGCAGATGCGTCAGGGTAAAACAATAATCCAAGGTTGAATGCTCAGCCCGAAAACCCGCCTGCTCTTCCATAAAAGAAATTGGCCACACTGTTTTAACTTTGCTGCCATGACCTGTGGTCACGCAAATACAACTTACTTACTTACTTACTTACTTACTTACTATCCCCTCTCAGTCTTCTCTTCTCTAAGCTGAAGAAGCCCAGCTTGTCAAGCTTCTCTTTGTACGGAAACCATTCCATACCTTTTATCATTCTCATTGCCCTTCTCTGTACCTTTTCTAGTTCAGCTGTGTCTTTTTTGAGATGGGGCAACCACAACTGTATACAATATTCCAGGTGCAGTCACACCATTGATTTGTATAAAGGCATGATGATATCCTCAGTTTTATTCTCTATCCCTTTGCGAATAACTCCTAACATTCTGTTTGCTTTTTTGACTGCTGCTGCACATTGTGCTGAGGATTTCAGCGTATTGTCCACAATCACTCCCAGATCCTTTTCCTGAGTGGCAACTCCTAGCTTAGTACCCAGCACTGTGTACTCATAGTTTGGATTATTTTTCCCTATGTGCATCACTTTGCACTTGTCCACATTAAATCTCATCTGCCATTTAGATGCCCAGACACCTAGTCTCGTATACCCAGTGTAGTGAGAAAACATAGGATCTGATTCTGTCCCAAACTCCAGCCCCTGTCCCCTGACCCACATGCAAATAAAGGACGTGGAGTAGTGTAGGTGTAATGGAAGCAGCCCTACGTCTTTCCCATCGGCAACTCCCAGCAGTGTTTGGGGTAAAGGAGAGCTATGACTTTCAGGAGTACACTAACTATGGGCTCAGGTACAGCTAAAGGGGACATTGGCACTTTTTATATGAGACAGACCCACACGTGTCCACGCAGGTCTGCTGCATGGGCATGGGTGGGTGCTGCCCATGTAACCACCTCAGCGGGTGGGTGGGCATATGTGCATGCTTCCACGACCCACCCATTTCTACCTACCTCCAGCCATCGCCCATGCACAGAGCAATTGGCCAAAATGGCGATTGCTCCCATGTGTGGAGATGGGTGTGTGTCCGTGTATGCGCCGCCTCCACACTGGTGCGCACACACATCCCTCATGCAGCCACAGCACATTTTTAAAAGGCCATTGACAGAAACTTGAACACTCTCCAGAGCACTTCAAACTTGTGCAAGGGGGCATTCTTCTGAAGAGCAAGCTAAAAGTAAGACTGAAAAGGTGAGTTCACAACAAACATTATGTGTGTGTAGAGAATCGCGTCCGCCCCCCCCCCCGGGGGGTTGGGGCGAGAGGCCCTTTGCCGCGCCCGCCTAAGCAAGGAGGCAGGATGGCAAGGGTTAAGTTTCCCCGCTGTCAGAGGCCTCGGCGGCGCTCCGAGGCGGGAAAAGCCGGCTCGCACTGGAAATGGGGGGATGCAGCCTGTAGTGCTTCAGACACAGGCTGCACTCCCCATTGGGCAAGGTTAGGCACGTGACCCCGCCTAGGGGCGGGGCCACGGGCAGTGAACGCCGCTCAGGCTGCATTCCAGCCTAGCACAGCGGCGAAGACGGCAGCACAGCTGAGCTGCCCGACAGGATCCAGAAGCGGTAGGGATTCC
Organism: Sphenodon punctatus; assembly: GCA_003113815.1. Lineage (NCBI taxonomy): Eukaryota > Metazoa > Chordata > Lepidosauria > Sphenodontia > Sphenodontidae > Sphenodon > Sphenodon punctatus. The sequence goes on from QEPC01005332.1 coordinate 1,083,895, forward strand.
AGGAGGGAGATTCCAACCGCGGGGATGGGAAAGACAAAAAAGAATGCCGCTGCTGCAGCGAAGAAAAGGAGGGTGGGATCCAGCAACCTGGATACCCAACCCGAAGCACCCCTGGGAGCAGGGGTAGGAGAAAGGGGGGGGCGGTTCCAGGGACCTCGGGGGAGCCTATCCTCCCTCACATGCAACCAGTGGGGACAGGGGGAGCCCCAGGGCAGAGTGGGGAGGGGGAGACCCCCCTCACAGTCAGGATGGCTGGCTGTGAGGCCCTCCTCCAGCAGCTTTTGGGGGTGGAAGGGAATATCCCTGGCACACCCCCTCAACCACCCCTTCCACAGATCCAGGGCCCGCAACGGCCGGGCCCATCAGGGAGAGGAGGGGAGATAGTGGCAGCAGAAGGGGGGTCCCCCTCACTGCCCTCTCCATGGCGTAGTGGCCGCCCCATTAACCTGCCAGCCCGGTACGCGGGCGAGGCTGCCGAGGGTATGGGTGTGCAAGCCCGCACAGGTCAGCAGCCCCCCCCTTCGGGTGCACCAGCTGGGGTGTCTCCCCCGGTTACTTGGAAGGCCCCTGTGGTGGCTACAGGTGCTCCGGGTGCGGCTCCCCCTGCAGCGGTAGGATCCAGGCCCCAATTAATGTATTCGGAGCAGGGCCCAGACAATCCACGATGGGCCTTGCCCTACCCTGGGATCCCGCAGCCCGCCCAGGCCTCAACCAGTCGGGGCGGTGCTGCGGGGACAGCCCTGGCATGGGGCTGGGCCGGGGAGCCTCTTCCCCCCTTTTTACAGCAGGAGCAACGGGCGGGGAGAGCGGTGCCGCAGGGACAGGGCGACGGCGATCTGAGCCAGCGAATGGACCGCATGGAAAGGGCTCTTCAGGCATTAATAGACCAGCGTGCCAGCACATCGGGAACGCAGCAGGCGATGCAGGCCGGACAGCTTACCCCGAATACAGGTAGTGCCCCCGCCCCCAGCAGAGGGGCGGGCAGTGCCAGTGGAGGGAATCTGTTGCCGCCCCCTATAATGGGCAGCAAGGGGGATGTGAGGCCGGCACCAGGGAGTTTACAGGGTCACGGGGCACAGGGGGAAACAACGCAGCTTGTGTGGTGGGGTGGGAATTGGGTCCCAGTAGCATACCCACCACGCCCTTCTACCGTGGGTGAGGGGGCAAGTGGACCAGCCGGGGGGGTGCTCCCCCATGGGGGTGCGCCGAACTCGTCCTCTCTGGCCGGGCAGGCCCTGCAAATATGGGCACCAGCACCCGTCCCGCAGCCACCCCTACTTAGTACAGTGTTCCCTGCCCCGCCAGCAACAGTGGTCACACAGTGCCCCCCGCCAGAAGGCGGGGGTTACTCTTCAGTATCGGACCCAATAGGGGGCCATTTGCTGCCAGCAACAAAGGAGAGGATATGGCGGGGGGAGTACATTGATCTGTTCGCCCTCCTGTTTAGTGATCCGATTTTGGACCCCACTGATCAGGACGACAAGAAAGAGAAGGAGCGCTTCAAGCGCCCCAAGGCGGACCGGAACTGGTCCAATTGGACTGCTGCCTTCTCCATTTACATGGGAGTGCTGATCCAGGCATACCCCACCCGAGCTGCCGACTTGTTAAAGTACGCCGACATCGTACGGCGTGCTTACGAGGCCGGGCCAGCGGGCGCATGGCTTAGGTACGATGAAGCCTTCCGCCACAGAGCAGCGTATACGCCCGCACTAAGATGGGATTTGCATGCACACGACCTCTGGTTGAATTGCATGAGTGGGGCCGGGAATGTGCCCAGGTCAGATAGTGGCCATTTACTGGCAAAAGGGGGGGCATCTTCGGCATCAGAGTCCTTTCGTGACGAAGGCAAGAAAGGAACGGCGTCCCCCGCGGGCATGTGTTGGGAATTTGATCGGTCCGGGCGATGTTCTCGAGCGACCTGTAGGTTCCGTCACACTTGTCCCAACTGTGCCGGGCACCATGCTGCCTCGGCCTGCCCCAAAGGAAAGGGTTCAGGTAAAAGAAAACAGTTCCCCGGAGGGCCGGGTAAGGGAAGCATCAATGGAAGGGGCTCGTCCCCATCCAGCAAGGGCACCAACTCCAGTTAGGGTAGCTGAGCTCGCAAAAGCCCTCCAGTCCTACCCTGACCAAACGGAAGCCGAGTTTATAATAACAGGTTTTCGGGAAGGTTTTCGGATCCCCGCTACTGAAGTTCACAAGCACCGGTTGTGCCCAAATTTGAAATCGGTAGCGGGGATGGAGGACATAGTGCGAGCCAAAATCCAGAAAGAAAGGTCCGAAGGAAGGGTGGCGGGCCCATTCCCTGTTCCCCCATTTCCCGACTTGGTGGTATCCCCTTTAGGCGTCGTGCCAAAGAAGGCCCCAGGTGAATTTCGTTTAATCCACCATTTGTCATACCCCCGGGGGGGTTCGGTCAATGATGCGATCCCCAAGGACCTCTCCTCGGTCAGATATACATCGTTTGACGCGGCAGTAACCCTAGTGAAGTCATTTGGGCCCCATGCACTCCTTGGGAAGTGCGACATCAAGTCTGCTTTTCGCTTGCTCCCTGTGCACCCCGACAGTTTCCCGCTGCTCGGTTTTCACTTCCAGGGAGGTTACTATTACGACAAAGCCATGCCAATGGGGTGCTCAATCTCATGCTCAGTCTTCGAGCGCTTCAGCACCTTACTGGAATGGATAGTAAAACAGCGGTCTGGAAAAAGAGGAATCATAAAATATTTAGATGATTTCTTATTCATTGGCCAGGCCAACACAAGCGAATGCATTGACTTGATGCGTATTTTTCAGGAAGTAGCAGAGAATTTAGGTATACCCTTAGCCCATGAGAAAACAGAAGGACCCGCCACCAGGTTAACTTATCTGGGAATAGAACTGGATACCGAGCAAGCGGTGTCTCGACTGCCCAGTGATAAGTTAGAGTCATTAAGGGAGAAGATTTCAAATTGCCTGGTGGCCAGCAAAGCCACGGTCCGGCACTTGCAATCGGTTGTGGGGAGCCTCAACTTTGCTTGTCGGGTAGTGGCACCGGGTCGGGCCTTTTTGTCCCGCCTCTATGCAAAGTTCGCCGGCAACCCGCCCCCCCACCATCACATCAGGGTCAACATGGAGATGAAAGAGGATCTCCAGACCTGGGCCACCTTCCTGGAACGTTTTAACGGTACCAGTTTCTGGAGGGAGCAGCTTCTATTAGAAACGGAGCTGCAGGTCCATTCTGATGCGGCTGGCGGGGCGGGATTTGGGTTGATCTTCAGTGACAGATGGGTGGCTGCCCCCTGGCCGAATGAGTGGATAGAACAGGGCATCACCAGGGACCTCACCTTTTTGGAATTCTTTCCAATTGTGGTGGCGGTACATCTATGGCCTAGCCAGCTGGCAAATCAATCAGTTTTGTTCTGGTGTGACAACCAAGCCGTTGTACACATAATCAATACGCAGTCCTCAAGGTCCCCAAGAGTGATGAAGTTAGTAAGGGTTTTCGTGCTCACTTGTCTGGAATTTAATATCCTGTTCCATGCCAGGCACGTGCCGGGTTTAGACAACAGTGTAGCCGATGCCCTTTCTCGCTTCCAGATGGATCGTTTCCGTCTGCTGGCGCCCCGGGCCCGAGCGAACCCAGAGCCGCTGCCACCGTGGGTATGGAACCTTGGGTTGTAGAGCTGCACAACGCTGTTCTGGGATCCCTGGCGCCCCGAACCAGGACAGCGTACAACAGGGCTTTCAGGGAATTTCAGAACTTCCAGAGGGAGCAGGGCTGGCCTCAGGGTTTCCCAATACCAGAACAGCAAATGTTACAATTTGCCATGGCCTTGCGGCGCCAAGGTTCGGCCCCAAGCACGATAGCTGGGAAACTTTCGGCCCTGGCCTTTGCAAGCAATCTTGCAGGCCACCCCCCTCCCGACCGGGGTTTTTTTGCCAGGCGATTGCTTGAGAGCTGGCATCGGGAAGGGGGTAGGACTCAAGATCAGCGGGCCCCAATTACGTTGCAGTTGCTATTGGATATGTGTAAGGGGCTCCCCCATGTTTGTTATGACCGTTATGAAGTTACATTATTTAATGCTGTATTCAAATTAGCATTCTTCGGGGCGTTTCGAGTGAGTGAACTGGTAGCCGACTCAGCCAGGGACACGTCAGGTAGGGGAGTCCAGTACAATGACATCAGGATCGGCCCAACGTCAATGGCATTGAAAATTCGTCGGTCCAAAACGGATCAGAGAGGGAGAGGGCAAGAAGTTAGATTGAACCGCGTAACAACAGACGAATTGTGCCCGGTTAAGGCTACTGAAGGGTACCTGGTAGTTCGTGGGTCGGCTGCTGGCCCCCTCTTTAGACACGCCACTGGACACCTCGTAACCAGATATCAATTCACTGCAGTTATGCGGAAGGCGCTCGTATATCTGGGAATTTCCCCATCTGCCTATGGCACACACTCTTTCCGGATAGGGGCAGCAAGCTTTGCTGCGGATAATGGTATGCCTGAACAAGGCATTAAGGAATTGGGGCGTTGGAGGTCTGGGGCGTTCCGGACATATGTCCGGTGAGCCCCCACCCCCTCCCACCCCACCCGCAAGAGTCCCTAATTTGTGATCTCATTCCAACAGGTTCTCTTCCAAGGCCGCGGAAGAGGGTGTGGATTGTCGGCCACAGCCTGGTCCGATGGGCGGGCAAGGCCGCCAAGCAGACCGGATGGGGATCGCAACTGGGTCTGGCGACGCGGGCACAAATTGAGTGGAAGGGCCGTAGCGGGATGAGGTGGCACCAGCTTCTGCCGGCAGTCCACGCTGCTGCCACAGAACCTCCGCCTGATGTCATTGTAATTCATCTTGGGGAGAATGACATCCCGCAGCTGAAAGGTGTCCAGTTAATCAAGAGCGTCAAATCCGATTTGTGGGAGGTTATGAAGCTCTTCCCTGGTGTATGCCTCCTCTGGACCAATATGGTGGAGCGGTTAGATTGGGGTCAAGGGGTACACCCCCGCAAAATTGACAGAACTAGGAGGACAGTGAATAGGGACATAGGGAAGTGGCTCACCATGTTGAGAGGAGCGTATGTGGACACAAGGGTGTTGACACACAAGAAGCCGGAGTTGTACAGGCGAGATGGTGTGCACCTGTCCCCCCAAGGGAATGATCTATACCTTAGTGCCCTAAAGTCGGCTTTAGTTCGCTCACTAGAAAGAATTGAGGGTTAGGTGGGGGCGGGTCCGTCCGGATAAACCCGGCGAACCCTTAGTGGCAGGGGTCCAGTACTGTGAGTTAGAGTAGTTAGAAGGGGCATAATTTAGGAGTCATCTCTGTAAGAGATGGGGAGGCCCACCTGCCGGAAAGCAGGGGAAGGCAAGCGGCTGGGCAGCCTCCCTGGGAGGAGTGTCGTGCGACGATGGCAGGGGCAAGTATGGCCCCCCGTCGGCAGGCATCATTCTCCTTACTCACAATGAGATGGGATCCCCTCACGGCCTGTGGTGCCGCTTGGAGGGGAGATGCGTGAGCATCATTTTGGGGGCATTCGAGGGTACATCGAAGCCACCCCTGGTTCAGGTTTTGGGTACGTTTCCATTAATGTTAAGTACTGGACCCGCATCACTCTAGGCGATTTACCCCCACCTTAATTGGTATGTTAATTCGAAATAAAGAGTGCGGCCGTTTATAACCCAATAAAGTTGTCCTGTCTCCTTCGGTGCGTCGGCAAAAAGGCAGGGGTCTGTTAGAAGGTTATCTTAATTAATGTTTGTGAGTAGAGCAACCAAAGGATATTCAAAATAAACCGAATATTCAATTATTTTGAAGAATTTGCATATATAAATTTGAAATCTAACATATCAAATTTTGCAATGAAATTCACAAGAGTTATTAATTTGATATGATTAATTAGTTACAACTATATTAGTGGAGACAAATGGCTGCTTCAGTTTCATGTAATTTGCTTACACCATATTTACTAGTTCAAGCAAGTCAAATGGTTACTGTGATGACTTCTGTTTCTGATGAACTAAAATGAAGCTAAAAACAACATCAAGTAAAGCTCAACTTCACTGAACAAGAGAACCTAGAGAATTAAGTGAAGTTGAATTTTGAGTGAACATTCAAGATGATGTCAATTTGAATATGAGCATTTCTTTAAGGAAATGAATATTCACATTTAGGACACCCTTATTCATTTCAGCTCTATTTGTGAGGTTCTTGGGCTCTACAGGGAGGAGTACCCCAGGAAAGTTTTTAAACAAAGAAAACAAATCCATACTCAGTTCAGGATTGAAATAATGTTCAGTAAACAAGGCAGGGAGCAACATAGGTCGTCTTTACACAAGACGGTCCCATTCATGCCCACGCAGATCTGATGTCTGGGCATGTGTGGGGTCGCCTGTGTGCATGCCATGGCCGGTGAGTGGGGGTGCGTGCGCGTTCCTGCAATTTACGCATCCCCACTCACCCCCCACGCATCCCCACTTACAGAGTAACCAGCGAAAGCAGAGGTTGCTCCATGAGTGGGGATGCGTGGGGGACCGGTGTGCAACCGTGTAGGACACTGGTGTACACCGGTCCCCCATGCACCGTGGCTCATATAAAGATGACCATACTGAACAATAAGATAAAGAGAAATACTGAACAGTTGCATTGTTCACTCAGGGCACAGGCCTCCACCATTAAAGTCAATGGAACGTTTACAGGGGGATTGTGTCCCCAGTGCTGTCGATGGAGCTGATCCCAAGTCCTGTAGGCTGGCACATACCACACATGCACCCCACACGCACATACGTCCACACATGGCACAGGGCCCATGGCCTGCATGCAAACTGTGCGGCCATATGCAGGTGTGGCAGCACACACAGGAAGTGGGACTGCAGCCACTGTTCTTATGTACTTAAGGCAGAGATTCTGAGTAATATTAAGTATACTACTGTCATACATTTAAAGACCATACTGCAATGCATATAAGCCACCCCAAGTAACAATATGGTGAGAGGGGCAAGGTAGAAATATATTTATAAATAAAATATAAATATATATACACAAAAGGGCAGTATTAAGGCTGCACAGACTAGCTTAACTTTGGGTAATTTCAGACGTGACAAGATCACAGTCAATCACCCTGAATCACAGTGGATTCAGGGCGGTGGCTGTGATCCTGTGCACGTCTCTTTGAGCCCTGCCACCACAGTGAATCTCTGGCAGGGGTTAAAGCTAACCACAGTTCTGAGGATGGTGCTGGCCCCATCTCCAGAACTGTGGTTAGTTTGGCCACGATCTGGGATGGGGCTGGGAATGGCCGTGCGTAGTGACTGTTACCCATCCCCATCCCGGAATCAGGTCCCAACCACGGGACGGGATCGGCCGCAGCAGCCTGATTGGCCACTGAGCCCGCCCGTCTCCCCGTGGGTGGGTGGCCGAGGGAGCGCAGGGGGGCAGGGCCGAGCAGCCACCCGTCGTGCCGCTCAGCCCCGCCCCCTCCGAGATTCCCCACAGTGATCAGGCCAGCACATCTGATGGACAGCCAGTCTGATCACGGACGGGATCCGAGACGGATCCCGGTCCAGGGTTCAATGTGGCGGTCCAAAAGGCCCGTCACATCTGAAATTACTCTTTGTCATGTTTATGACTTTTCAGTACTTCACTTGAACACCTTGCTATTCTCTTAATCTATTTGTGAGGTTCTTGGGCACTACAGAGATGCATAAACATACATAAATATAGTTTGGATACATAGGATAAATTCATATTTGTATGGCATTTATTAATACTAAAATCTATATTGCTTTTTAAAATGTGCCAGCCTGATTTAGGATTTCTATAAAAAATAATATTCCTTAAAAGCTAGATCTATTAGAATTAGTGTTTCTTTTGGAAGGATGGCATTTTATACTGCACAAGTTTAATTTATAATGACTACTGCAGAGGTGCTTATAGCATCTTTGATTACTCTATGGCTTAAAAGATAGGCTGAAAAGTCAATGGCCCTTTTTACATGGGGCTCTCCCACTCATGAGCACGCAGAAATCTGCGTTTTCATGAGTGGGAGAGGCCCGTGTAAAGGACGCGGCGCAGATGCACGCAGTCAGTGGAGCTGCGTTGGCACTCCCAACTAACACACATCCCCACACACACCCCACTCATCCTCACGTATGGAGCAACCAGGAAAAATGGCAGTTGCTCCATGCGTGGGGATGAGTGGGGGGTGCATGGGATGTGTGTGCGCCCGTATGCACGCCCTGCCCACCCATGCACTGGCGCACCCAAGGACCCCCCACTCGGTGGGGGCTGTGTAAAAACGGTCAATGACTTATACACTAGTAGTGTAGATGGCTTGCAGTTCTGAGTGGTCCTAATATAAATGTTAAACTCTAAGGTCCTTGAGCGGCAGAGGCTGTTATTATGAGGAGCAATCTATTTATTAGTCTCTAGGGCCTTTGACAGAAGTTAAGAAACTGGTTGTCACTGACATGTCAGCAAAGAATCTACACTTGGCTCTGCACTTGTTGTCAGATAAATATCAAGGTCAGTAGAGGTAAGATATGATGTAGAAGAACTGGAATGGAGTGGTAAGGCAACAATGTCTGGCAAACAAGACTGTAGGAAAGAAGACAAGTATTTTCTAATGAAACTCTCAGTACCAGCAGTGGTAAAATATATTTTTTTAAATCAATATCACATGGAATTAATACAAACTAATATCAGAAATGGCACTGGAAAAGGGAACAGCAGGCCTTCAAAATGTAGGGTTGACATATTTTCTGTATGAATTTTTGCATGAACAACTGGCCAGAACCACAATACAGTATTATAAAGATAGCATAAAGGGGGATATAACTAATGTTAAGATACAGAAACTGGTCAAAATAGTTTTCTAAGCAGGAAAATATTCATTTGTTAGACTGTGGTGTGTTTCCTTTCTGTCTTCCATCAACAACTGGCTAAAATAGGTCTGGTTTACTGTTGAAATGAAGAGATGGGCATGCAATTATCAGTCTATTTGCGACTCTTTTTTACTTTATTCACAGCAACGCCAGCACTCAAACCAATTGTTAACCAAAGCTAAACAAAGACACTAGGATTGTTTTTATGCCATTGTTATCTTAAGTAATTGAGGATGTACCTGTTTCAACTACTGATTATATGGTACAGAATGCCTAGAGTCTAGGTTGAATGAAAAGCCAAGTTGTTTATTGTTTTAAGTATTTCAAAACCAAATAAAGAGAGGAGTCGGGGAGAAAGCATTAAGTCATTTTTATACCCATTCCCTCTCAAAGGATGCTGAAGAGGATTTGAACACTTAACAACATGCTTTCTAACTTTAAGTGCAATTTAAGTTTGAAAAATGGAGGATACAAATTAAAAGCCAAACAGAAAAATGAAGTTTTGTGTGAAATGTCATCAACATCACTGACATTTATTTTTATATCTCTGGATTTATTTTTTTTAATTTTAATTTGGAGGAAAACCTGGTATTGAAAAAAAAAAATAGAAAACTTTACTGAGATATATCTTTTAAAATTACAACAGCCCATTTGTCAGAAAATGGGAAAAAATAACATTTTTAATAAAAACCTTTTTTAATGGTGAGAAAACTAAAAATGTTTCAATTCCCAACTCTTCAAAACAAAAACAACTGTGAAAATGTTTGAAAAGTCATTTATTTCAGCATTGGGTAGCCAAATGGTATAACAGGGTTTTCTTTCTTTGTTTGCGTTTTGTTTGTTTGTTTTTGTATAGCTCTAGCAGTACAAGAAACTAACACTGGAGACTTAGCAAAAATGTGAAAGTAGGAAATGTCAACTGCACATTATTTAGCAGATACAATGAAAACCTATTAAACTTTTCTAACTTTGGTTTTACATAAACATAATCAAGGGTTTCAGGTTCAGAAGGCCAATAAGAGAAAGACTGCCCATTTCTACATGTATAATTCATTGTTGCTGACCCCTGTTACAACATTTATCTTCACTCGTAAGAAAATATGGGACACCTCAGGAGCGGCTATGGCATTTGTGAATTATTCTTTCTTGCCTTTCCTCACTTATGAAGATAAATGTTATAATGGAGCTCAGCCATCAGGTGTTCTCTATATAAGGAATACTCCACATGTGGACAGTGATTATGCCTTTCATTGGATGAGTTAGGGTTGACTGCCTACCTGCATGGTGGAGCCAGGAATTATTTGTACTAGGTCATGCCTAATAAACTGAAGGGGGAAAGGCATTCGCTGTCTACACATGGAGCGTTCTGTTAATCCCAGACTGTACAATATGTTCAGTGTTTTAAACTAGCATTTTATCGTAAGGTTTCCTGGCAGCAGACTGTAAAGGTTGCAAGTGGAGTCCAGCTGAGACAGCAGTTAGTCTCAGCTAGCAGTTAGTTAGCACAACACCACTTTGCTTTTGGTACGTCTGTGAACAATTAACTATAGATTTCACAGGTGTTTGGTTACATTTCTAACTCTCCAAGTGTGAAATATGGTTTTAATAACTCAAATTATTGGTAACAGTGTTATGTTTTAAGGCCTGGTGCTGCCATCAACTCCCAATGAGGTCAATGAAAATTCCAAGTGTGAAGTGATGGTAGGATAAAGTCCTTTGTGTGATGTAAATGTAGAACACTGCACAGTGTCTCTGTATAAATATGTTTAAAATAGCATAGAGGGGGCAATGGCAACACATTTCAAAGATATTTTTAAATATGGAATAGCTTGAGATACAAAGCAGACAATATAAACACAGCTGTTCACAGCATTCTGAAAAGAATGGAATGATATTACATTAGAACATTCTGATGTCTATCTTGATCACTTGTGGAACAGTGGGTGCAGCCACATGATGCACTTACCATGCCTTGGGAAACCTTACCCCACTCCAGCCAGTCTTACCACGCGATGCAGTGCATCCTGTGCCTGGCAGCTGTCAGATATTCCCCCCGATGCAGAATGGGACAGGCAGCTTGCTGCTACGCGCTTCATCCTTGGAAAAAGACTGAGGATGCAGCACATAACGTCCTTACCCAAAATGGGGTAAGGCTGCGCAAAGCACGGTAGATCACGTGCCTGGTCGCCATCTTCCCCACTGCGCAGCAAGGTCTGCTGTGGGGCTTTGAGCGGCAGCCACTAGCTCCAGTCCTGCACGGCCAGGGGAGGAATAGTGGTCGGACCGGGGGCGGTAGGTAGGTCCAGGCCAGGCACCCACTCGTTTGGTCGGCACGTCGTATACAGTACAGGCCAAGCCTTTACCATCCGAATGCCCATCCAAGTAGAACTGACCCAACATAGTTAATCAAATGGAGACTCAGCAAACACAGAATAGTGTATTCAATCCTCTCTGCATCAATATTTGCTTACACTTTCAAAATTATTGTGGCTTTTAAAAGGCTAGATTTGAAAAAAGGAAGAAAGCATGGTTGGGAGTAAAAGAAATTAAGCAGATCTGTCATTAATATATACCCTAGAAACAGGGAAAAGTAATCATAAATTGTAATCATTTGTTCTGCTATTGATTTGGGACAACTAAACAAAGTGGAACAGATCTTTAGCAGGTGTAAACAGATATAGGCTGTTTTTACACGGACGCCCCCACCTCCTGCTCGGTGTTCGGGCGGGTAGGGGCATCCGTGTATATGGCCAGCGGGTGGGGGGGGAGATGGTTATCCGCTTGGTGTTCGCCTGTGTGAACACCGAGCAGGATGGGTGGGGGTGCCCTCTGGAAAACAGGAGGAGGCTCTGTAGGTGGAGGTGGGTGGAGATGGGCAGAGGTGTGTGTGTGTCCATGTAAACAACCACACACACACCTCCACACACTGCAGCAAAACACCCATCCCCCTACCCACCTCCGTCTGTGTAAAAAGGCCCATAGCTCCACTGACTTCAATTGAATTATACCGGTTTACACCAGTTGATGTTCTGGTTCAACATTTTAAAACATGCTTCATATCTATATTTGCTGTCATTGAATCGTTCATTCAGGGGTAACTGCTCTTATTATTTGGAGAGTAAGGAAAACTATTACATGGCATCAAAAACTATAAGCAGATTAGAGAGCTATAAATCTTTCAACTCAACTGTATCTGATTTTTTAAAAATCAGTACTTTTGTCTATCTAAGTAATATATGGATTGCATATAATGGTAGTATCTGACGCCTCCACATAAATATTCTTCCAATCAGCAAGCCACTATGATCAATCAGCTGTTTACAGGTGTTTCCCTTACCAGTCAAGTTCTTCAAACCTAGCTGCCTGAGTCCAAAGTTACCATCCTTTCGGTAGTTAAGAAAAATTGCCAAAGCATATCGATCCTCATAGAGTTTTGTCCCACGAATGATGCGTAGGTTCTCCAGTGGGAGGTATTCAAACTGGTTCAAAGCCACGAGAACATAGCCTGTGACTTCTCGGATAGACTGAAAGACAAACAAGCAGCATACATGTTAGAACAGCTTCCATTTTAAACAATCACATGTTCACAATATCGCCTGCATTGGCTAATGCAACTAAGTCACCCAACAAGTTTATTTCTAACACTTTGCTTAGAACACCATGTATAGCTGTGCACGCCAGAGGTCATTTACAATGGGCTATGAACACGCTGATTTGCCCATAGCAATATACTTCATTGCCGGCCAATCTCAGGGCACCAGTCCGGAGTGGAGGTGCTGTCTGTCTGCTTGGTGGATCCATGCTGCAGCTCTACTCCCAGCTGGCCGTTGCCCTAGCAACACCATAAAGTTGCAGGCACCAACCTAGAGTGTCAGGTGATCTACCCACAACTCTGTGGTGGTGGTGGTGACGCTGCATGGGAGGACCATGCCAGTGGAACCCGCTGGGTCTGTCTAAAGTGGACCTAGATGGGGCTGGGAACAGGCAGATACATTGGTGCGCCCCCGGAGGAGCTCTGGGCCAGGCTGTCCCAGTGTCCATCTAAAAACACCCACTGATCTAAAAACAACATTGATGTATACCAGCTAATGGCACTTTATCCAGTAACTCTTTGAATGCATCCAAACTTTCTATGAACAGGGGGGGGAAAAGTGTCACAGTCCCTTTGATGTCAGCTATGGCATGTGTTTGAAATCTGCATTATGGTACATGCTAAATAATTTGTTAATTGTTTGTTGAGGAATACGAATATATATGCTATTTTTGAGATTAAAATCTCTTACCATATTCCCCATCAGTCACAGCCTGTAGCTGCATCATCATGTAATTACACACACACACACAATTTTAGTGTTATCAAGTTTCAGATTACCAGTTCTCATTATTCTCATGATGATAAGGCTCAAGTACTATTGTTTTCTTTAAGCCTAAAATTATGACACTCATGATAAATCATTAGAATCTCATTCCCCATTTTTAAAAGTAAGCTTCTAGCCACAATGGTTGCAGAGAAAAGCTTAAAAACATGAAAAGTGCTACCTAAAGACTCGAACAACAAGACAAATAGAAAGCAAATGAAGTTTACACTTGTTAAATTTTATCACAACTTGCATGTTCTCACTGACTTCGATAAAGTGTAAGGATCAGGGCCTATAGCCAAACAACACCATTACTATACTAAAATGAAATTGCAAATAACAATAGTATGTACAAAATTAAATGTTACATTTACCACTAATAAGATAAGGCAATGTGAATCTGTGGAACTAAGAACAGATTGAAAAGTACAGCTAGTGTCCAGTGCCAAGTGGATTAATTTTCGCGTCCATTACTCTTCTGAGAAAAGGCATTTTAATTAAATTTGTGAAATAACAAATATGTCACAAACCAGAAATATGTTAGCTACTGGAGTTTCTCAACGGCAGGTTTTATGCGTTTACATATTCTGGATTATTGTTGTTCCTTTAAAATCAGACCTATGCCTTGCAAGTTAGCTACTGCCAAAGCTCTGGAGCTATTTCAAGATTTGCTTGACATCTGAAGAGAGCACAGTGTCACTACAGGGCTTTGATGAATAAAGCCCTATAAATTCCACATGCTCTTCAGTTGAGTTGGAATGCATAGTTCAGTGGCTCTGTATGAAATGGAAGACTGTAATAGATCCTGTGACAGTAGTTCCAAAAAGTAGGAGTCTTTCAGCTTTTACACTTCTGTTTTCAGAGGTTTGATTTAGCAATATGTTGTATGAATAAGAAAATCTCAGAAACCTATTTTTGTTTTCAGTTCAAATTACTTAAAAAACATTATTTTCTATTTGGTTTTTTTTTTACATTAAAACAATCCGACCACCATAATGCTTAGCCTACTTCATACTGACAACAGCCCTTTGTGAAAACAAACGAGAAATTAGGTTAGCCTGCAGCAGTCCTCTGTAGCCTGCGAGTCACCTGTTCATTTGTTTGGTGGCCACCAGATGTTCACCCATGACAGCCTTGGGGCGGATGGGCCAGCTGCTAAGGAACACGTTGTTGAAGGTCGGTGACACAGGAGGTCAGTGAAGCAGTCCGGGGCCGGCTAAGGCTCACCCACCTAGGCTAATCTGGGCTAGCGTGCACCCTCCCATCTGTTAGGCCACACCCAACCTGGCCACAAGGCAAGGTCAGGATAGGGCCTGGAAGATTAGGCCTGCTCAATCTGGCTGCCAAACAGCTGATCAACGGGGCCTAGAGGAGAACACTCATCTGGCCCACCAAACAGCTGATAGGGGGGCTGGAGAAGCATGCTCACCTGGCCCACCCAACAGGGGGGACCTGGAGGAGCCAGCTCACCTGGCCCACCAAACAGCTGATAGGGGGTAAACCCCAATCGGTGAGTTCCAACTATCATTTTAGTTTGATGGACCCGGATAGGCATATGGCATTTACTAAATTACGCTGTAATTCATTTCCCTCAGCATTAGTGGAGGGGAGATATAGGGGCACCCTCAAAGTTTTGAGGGTTTGCCAACTTTGTGATCTGGGTAACGTTGATACTGTGCCCCATATCTTGCTGAGATGTCCTACTCTGACAGGTCTTCGGATAAAAAACCTGGGGGAAATACTGGCGGACCTTCAATCCAGAGCCAATGTCCGGGTGCTTCGGAGACTGCTGAGCCCCAATGATAATGTTGTTACTAGAGCTGTGGCTGATTTCGCCCGGGCTGTGCTGATTATAAGAGAACCTATCCTCAAGCAGCGGGGATATTTGTCCTCTAATTTTAATCGATAATATCGGCCTGAGGACTGGGAATAAGTTAGTTTGGTAGTGGCTGGGGGGACCTCTGCAGCTAGGAGTTACCTTAATGGAACGATGTTCAAGGACTTGGTACTGTGATTGTTTTGCTGTATGGTTAAAACTTTTGATGTTGGAAGTAAATTACGGGTTACTGTGACTTTTGTTAAGAACTTACAATATGGAATATAATTGTTGCATTTTGAAAAATTTTTACTGGTGTAACAGCCTGTTGGCTATACACAATAAAGTATTATATATATCACAGCTGATAGGGGGTCTGGAGAAGCACGCTCACCTGGACCACCAAACAGCTGATCTGGCCTGTGGCGAAACACCAGTAAGGGGTGCTCTACAGCTGAGCCACTCAAAATCTCCCAATTTGGAGATTTGGTGTTTCTCCAAATCTCTGGCTAGGGGTTCCCACAGCTGGCAACCCCCCCAAAACAGCTGGAAAACCACTCAGGAACCCCCAAAAGGCAGAAGTCTTACAGCTTCCCAAAAGCACTCCCCTTTCCTGGCATTCTGTTCCTGGGATTTCCTCCTCTGCGTTGGAAGCAGATCCCCAGAGCTACCCACAGGAGGCTTCCCTTGGTTCCAAAGCTGTTGGCTTCTAGCCAAATAGGTAGATTTCCCCCTCTTTAGTAGCTTGGCCTAGGGAGACATATAATGCTCAGCCAATAATACACACACACAGAGTAGGGTAAAAGAAAGCTTAGACTTTACTAGTACATATAAAAAAGGAATAAAAGCACAGTTTACCCCGAGAACCAGAGGTGATAATCCTTGAGCAATTAGAGTCAGACCTGTGGACATAATAGTCCGTTTGGAAAGTGTCTTCCTACAACTGTAGCTGCGGTAGCAAGGTACTAACACTGGTTCTGATCTGGTCTCCATAGGTGATGGTTTTCCGATGGGGTCCATGTTATTCTTCTGATAAAGGCCAGAGTTACAAAGTCACTGCCAAGCCATGCAGTCCATGTGTGCCTCCAGGCAGGGAGGTCACCAGCCTAGCAACGTCTGCTAGAGATCTCAGTGAGTTAGTCCAGAGAGAGGGTGGAAGGGGTGTGTCTTGGCTTTTTAAGCTCGACCCCTCCTCCCCTTTGAGAATCGCCCCCAGGTAGGGGTTTCTCCAATCCAGGTGAACTGCCAGAGCCCTCTGACCTGTGAGGTCACTTAGGTGAGACAACATGGCGTTCACCTTGAGATACTGATCCCTGTCCTTGGCTTTTGGAGGATGCCCAGAACACTTGTGCTGTGACCTTGCATTTGTCCAGACCCTGGGGGGCGGGGGGATTGATAGGGTGTAGCAGAGTGTTTGTCTAGGGTACTCTGGTAGGAAAACGGGCATTTTGCCACACGGCCCCCCCAGCAGTTGATCGGCGGTGGTGCTGGAGGAGCATGCTCAACAAGCCCACCATACAGGTGATTGGGGAGGCCTGGAGGATTGCGCTTACCCAGCCCGGTTGCACCTGCCAAAAAGCTGATTGTGGTGGGTGGGGCATGCAAGTCTGTGGTAAAGGTGGTTTGGGACAGCTCCCTAGACCACTCTCCTGCCCAGATAATGGAATATCAGTAATAAACCATTTCCTGGAGTGCAGCTTCCCTAGGCATGGAACAAGGCTATCAATGTGGTTGTGAGTTTGGCCTTTGAAAATCAGGGAAGGCTGTTCCCCGACATGACAATTCAGGAGCTCAGTTCATTGAGGATTGGGAGGAGAAGGGAAGGGGCAGAAACCGACTGGAGATAATAGAGATGATAATTGGCCAGTCTGGATGTGTAAACCATGTCTCTGATTGCTGGAATGCTAACCCCAAAGTCCCAGTTATGTCCCTCCTATACCTGCCTCAGGGGGGGCGCCGCCTATGCCCACCTCAAAGCCACCACCGATTGGTTCTGTAAAGCTGGAAGCATGCAGTAATTGGCCAGTGAATGCGTCTGTCAGTCTGTTGGGTTGCTCCCCATCCTCCCTCCTACAGCCTCCCTCCCCCTGCCATGCCAGGTGCCTGCCTCTGACTGGCACGGCATGTGCTGCTATTTATTTGAATAATGGTCTTCAAAGGAACAACTTCAATTGCTTATAAAATTGGGGCCCTTTATCAAATTGTCCTGTAGTTTGATAGCAATGACAGGGAAGGTGTGGGATACATTCTTGCCAAACGTCTTGTAAACAGGATAGAATATAAAAATGTTACTGTCAGACATGCATTTTCAAGTTATTGGCTTATAACATCAGGACCCTGTATCCAATCTTTCTGAAATTCGGCAATATTGGTAATCTTTGGAAGGGATATTATCTTCCTAGGTTTCATGCAAATTGGATGGAAGATTAAAAAAAAGTTGTAGCCAGGAATGTGTGTGCAGTTTTTCTTAAAATCATAACATTCAATTGCTTATAAAATCGGTTCCCTTTATTCAATCCTTTCAATCTATTGCCCTCCATTGGGGGTACAATCTCCCCAGGTTTCATCAAAATTCAATAAGAATCAATTTTTTTATACCATAAATACATTTTTCACTTTTTCCCCATTATTTCAAAAACAAAAATTCATTTTCATTTTCGTTTTTTTAATTATTTTTTGTTTTCATTATTTACAATAATGAAAATGAAAATAATTTTTTTCATTTTTGTTATCATAATAAAAACGAATTTCACACCCTTAGAAGTTGCACATAGGGAAACTGCAAGACATTTAGAGGCACATGGAAGGTAGGATTATCCAGTGGTTAGGGTGCTAGGCTGGTATTGACAGACTCGAGTTCAACCATGTGACCTTGGGAGTGCAACCCTAGTCCACTCCTACAAAGATTTACACAGGTGCTTGATTTACTCCCACGTGACTGTGTGTAAGAGTAAAACTAAGTATCTTCCTGATGGAGGGACTTAGGCTGCTTTCCCACGAGCTGCTTTCACGCCATGGGAGCATGCGCTATTCAAATATAGCACAGTTCCGGTCTCGTGGGAAAGTAGTAATTTTTAATGGAATTTTTTAGTAGAACCTTTTTAGGGAAGATTATTGAACGGGCTGTGGCATGACAGCTCCAGGAGCATCTGGACCACATCGGTTTCCTTGATCCCTCCCAGTCTGGGTTTCGGCCTGGGTATGGTACGGAGACGGCATTGGTGGCCTTGGTTGACGATCTCCGTCTGGCGTTGGACCAGGGTCGTCAGACCTTACTGGTCCTGCTAGACCTTTCGGCTGCATTCGACACAGTCGATCATGAGGTGTTGGTGACTCGCCTGCGGGACCGTGCTGGAATTGGCGGAACGGTCTTGGACTGGTTTCGTTCATTCCTGGCCGGGAGAACTCACCGGGTGGTCTTGGGGGAGTGTACGTCTTCCCCCCGGGACCTCACGTGTGGAGTCCCGCAGGGTGCCATTCTGTCCCCCCTCTTGTTTAACATCTATATGCAGCCGTTAGGGGAGATCGTGAGGGGGTTTCAGGGCATGCAGTGTCATCAGTATGCTGATGACACTCAGCTCTACCTCTCCTTTTCCACCGACCCAGGCCATGCAGTCTCCTTATTTTCCCAGTGCCTGTCAGCTGTGGGGGCTTGGATGAGGTTGAGCCATCTGCAACTGAATCCTGACAAGACGGAGGTGATGTTGGTGGGCGAGGGCTTGGGGAGCCTGGGGGTGGTTGAATCTCCTCTTGTTGGGGGGGTTCGCCCCCCCATGGTGTCTCAAGTGCGGAGTCTGGGTGTGCTCCTTGATTCGCGGCTCAGCTTGGAATCTCAGGTTGTGGCCGTGGCGGGGAGTGCGTTTCGGCAGTTACATCTTGTCCGGCGGCTTCGGCCGTATCTCTCAGACTCCGACCTCGCCACTGTCATCCATGCCTTCATCACCTCGAGGCTGGATTACTGCAACGCGCTCTACGTGGGGCTGCCCGAGAAGCTGGTCCGGAGGTTGCAGCTGGTGCAGAATGCCGCGGCCCGTCTCCTGACGGGGGCGGGTCGCAGGGAGCACATGACACCAGTGCTCCGGGCTCTGCACTGGCTGCCTATAAAGCACCGGGCCAGGTTCAAGGTGCTGGTTTTAACCTTTAAAGCCCTTCACGGCCTAGGCCCTGCCTATCTGCGGGATCGCCTCACTCCCCATGTACCCGTGCGACCCTTGAGATCGTCCGTGGGAGCCTTTTTGGAGGTTCCCCGGGCGAGGCGGGTGGCCACCGATGTTAGATCTTTTTCGGTGGTCGCCCCTGTGCTGTGGAATTCGCTTCCGGAGGAGGCTCGGCTGGCGCCCACTCTCCTGCTGTTTCGGCGTATATGTAAGACCTGGCTGTTCCGTCAGGCTTTTGGCGGGGGGTGGGGGTGGGGTGGGGCTGGGGATAGGGATGGGGGTTTTCCCCATGTAGGGTATTTTAAATTGTTTTAAAATTTTATTATTGTTTTAAATGAAATGTTGTTCGCCGCCCCGGGCTGCCCTGTGGGCAGGAGGGGCGGGATATAAATTTAAAAATAAATAAATAAATAAATAAATAAATAAATAATTGCAGCTCTCCCGCCAGCAAACTCATGCAACCAACAGGATAGAATTTGGATTTTGCAGCACGAAAGCAGCTCATGGAAAAGCAGCCTAATTCTCATGAGGCTTCAGTTGTCCATCTAAAAAATAGGGACAATAACGTATCCCAATCTGACAGAAATGTGGAGGATAAATGTATTACAAATTTGGAAGAATTCCCATTTTATGGTAATAGGAACAATACAAATACCTAAGATAAAGAGAAGTGCCTTGTCTATGAACTTACATGTCATTTTTTCAAATCTCTACATGTACATAAGTTTATGTACATAAGTTTATGGACTTAGGGACAGGCCCGCTAGCCCAGGGCCTTGGGCAGTATTTTCGGGGGTGGGGGGAATTTCCGGCACCACCTGCTCCATTTTCCCCCCCTCCCTGCATGGCCAGAGACTGCTGACCACAGGCTGCTGCCCACAGCCGAACCCTGCTGCCTGGGTTCCCATCCCTCACCTGCCTCTGCCTTATCACTGCCTGCTAGCAGTGCAGCAGTAGCAGGGGACACCGATCAGGCTAGCAGATAAAGCTGCTTGTTTACAAACAACTCCTCCCCATGTGAGTGATCAGAAGGTTGTTGCCTTGTAAAGAAGGTTCTTCGAGATGGCACCAAACATTCTCACAACTGGGATGTGCATGCTCACCCAAATCAAATAGACCACGTGATGGTCTCGAGCTCCTCTAGTATAAAAAGCACTCTCCCCCTCAAAATGACAGTTCCTTTTAACCATTTCTAGGAATATAAGGGGAAAAAATCTATGCGGGGCTAGAAGGGTGGTTGTTGTGAGAAAATTTGGAGCCATCTCGAAGAACCTTATTTACAAGGCAGCAACCTTCTGTTCTTCTTTGAGTGGTTCCTCACAGGCCCTTTTTACATAGCTCCACCAGGTGGGGGGTCTGTGGATGTGCCGGTGCGTGGGCGGGCCATGCACATGCATCCCCACTCATCCCCACTCATCTGCACCCATGGAGCAACCGCCGTTTCCCCTGGTTGCTCCATGCATAAGGACGAGTGGGGGGTGAGTGGGGATGCATTAGGCGGTGACACGCATTCACTATAGGTGTGTGCGCCGCATCATTCACATCGGGCTCCCCCACCCATGAACGTGCAGCATGGGGGTGGGGCTTGGTTTGTGGATGGGGCTTGTGGCAGGGCTTGGCTTGGGGGCAGCAGTCTGAGAAGGGCCTAGGAGCACAAAATTCCCAAGTCTGTCCCTGGATATGTGTATATTAGAATCTGGGATTTTAGTTTTTTGTTTTCATTAATAAAGGCTGACAGGTATGAAGTCCAAAAAATTTGATATAACGTTGTTCATTCCTTGCAGTGAGAAAGGGATGGAACAACTGCTGTAAACTACAAAGAGATGCTTAAGATGTCCTTAATTATCTCTGTACAGCAGATTTCCATGAAATTCTCATGGTTTTCCCAGTAAATATGCACTATAAAAGTATCTGAAGTGATCATTTACACAACAGACAGTGGTGAATAGCTATAATGGAGCCATTTCAACCTATAAAGGCAATGCATATTTAAGAGTAGTAATATGGGATACTTGCATGATAAACTATTTCACTTATAGAGGAGTTGTTACTATATATAAGTGCAGCAGGCAGTCAGGTATTATTGATAGTGTACAGTAAAGAGACATCCCAAAACATTTATCAGGAAGACTTTGAAAATTAGACCTTATTTAAGGTGAAAAGTCTAACAGAAAAGCCTGGACTTCAGAAACTGTTTGGAAGACTGCCCTGCTTCCGTTTTTCCTGGCAAAAGCAACTGATGAAAACATAAAGATATAGCATACACTGATCAGAAGGTGGTGGAATGACCTCTCAGTCTTACTGCTTGAGAAGATGTTTAGCAAGCTGTCTTTCCTACATCTCCTACTTCCAGGAAATGAGTTATGAGCCGCACGTTTTTGTATAGCAGGCTTTGCCCAGTCTTGTGAGACTGATTTAAAGCAGGAAATTTAGCCTCTGTCCTGAATTTGTTCCTTACGTCTTTAAGCTACATTCATATTATTTTAACACATAACTTTTTCTAAAAGAGCACAACTTAAGATTTTTACATTGGTGGCTGAGTTGCAGTAACATTGGGTGAAAACAGACATGACTCTAACCACCCTTTAACCACCCTTGGCGGTTATTTATGCATGTTGCAGGGCTGTATTGGTGTCCTATGAAGCCCTGAAACATGCATAAATGACCACCAAGGGTGGTTAAAGGGTGGTTAGCATCATGTCTGTTTTCACCCATTAGTGCAAGATAGTTTTGAAGGAGTCACTATAATCAGGTGAAGCCTAGACTGTAGTATGGACTTTGGGACACTGCAAGCCAGCATGGAGTCAGCTGACTAGCTGCAGCTGGAGATAAAAACAGAGAAAGCTCTCAGTCTAAGAGAGAGAGAGCTCAGAAGGACTGGTGATGAGCTGAGGACCCCTGTAGCAGCTAAAGCACTAGGGCTGGAGAAAAGCCCACGAGTCAGAGGCCATTTTGCACTATGGAGCGGAAAGAACATCGCAGCAAGGGAGCCTGACAAAGTTCCCACAGCAGCAACAGTGCTTCAGTCAAGCCTTTCAAGGCCAGTAAGTACCACTCAAGGATCCCGGGGGATGGGAGTGGGGGGTGGGATGGGGATTCCGGATCCAGAACTCTGAATCCCATTATTAGGGATATTAGGGATTATCCCATAACGGTCCATTACGAATTAATCCAAAATTCTAATTCTCACCCCTACCAAAACAGGCTGCTCCTAGAGAGGAGAGAAAGACCCTGCCTCAATAGTTTTCTTATTTTTATTTTTTTACTATAGGAAAGTCCCATGTATCCTTAAGTAAGCTTGTTCTTTATTAAATTCTTATTGAAGCAATGTGAGGAAACTACTGAACACTTATATCACAGAGTTGCATAACTCTTGTCTCTTCATGGCACCGCTGTTTGAGAAGACTTTGAGGAGCCATTGGGTGTCTGCAGAGATTATCTTATCCAGGGGGCAAATATGTCCCAAACCTTGGGATGTAATCCCAAAGTGGAGCAATTTGACCAAACATTCAAGCTGCTCTGTTTTTGTTGCTGCAGCTTGGCCATGAAATTGATATATCAAGCAGATCAGAAGTGAAATTGACACGTCCAGGCAGTCATATTCCAGAAGTGAAATTGACAAGACCAGAGCTTGGCGGTGAAACAGATAAGCACAAAACGAATCTAGGCACATCAATGATTAACCATGAAGATAGGAACTAGACTGATATCTCAAAAGGTTCTATTTCTCTAGGTTAGCCTGATTGATCAGTGCCCACAGGCAGGGTACTGTCACTGACCAGATGATGTTTTTGGCTGCTTAGCAGGTGTCCTGAGGAGTTTCCTGGATATGTTCTGAATGATAAACCGCCACAATCACATGTTCATTTTGTGGTTTACTTCCGGGCTTAAGTGAGCAAACATCATGTTTGCACCTGTGTTAGGTGAGTGGAACAATGACAAGCGTTGGGTGTAAAGACACCCACTGTGAATGGGGTGGGAAAATGGCAAGTATGAGATCATGAGGGCCACTTTTAGACATGCATAGCGCACACGCGGCATAATTTCACGCCATGTGTAACTGCAGGAGAGGTTTAGAAGTGACATCTCGTCACGGGCGGATTTTAAACGCAGCATGATTTTACTGTGCAGCAGTGGTCCGGGCATGCTATCCCATATGTAAGGGGCCTCGGCTGGCCTGGTCCCTCGGCTGGAGGGACCTGCAACGGCATCCCCCCCATATGGATTGGGGGGGGGGACTGCTCATGTGAGCTGCCTTCTCCGCTGACCTGAGGAGTGGTGGCTGCAGTGGCCTGTCCCTGGGTGGCCTGGATAGCTGCCTCATCCCCAACTCGTTTGTTTTCACCTGTCATTAAAACTACTTTCTCTTCAGTTCATGTATTTATGGGTGTCCCATGAAATTCACTCATTGGCCTTTTTTTTTTTCTGGCACAACTAGCAAACATAGCAATTATACCCATTCTTTACAAACCTTGGGGATTTGTGACAAAGTTAAACACAATAGTTGTCATTGTACACACAAGTAGGATGTGGCATAATGTTCCTAGAGGCAAAGCTGTAACAAGCTAGTTGCACACACAATGGGAAAGAGGTTTTAAAAAGCAAGGCCCCAATTCACAAAGGGAGCCATGCATGGAAGTCGCCTTATAGTAGTAGTGAATGGGACAATATGGAAGTGGAGAAGCCGTGTCCCGTCCCACATACTCGGCTGTCAGCTCAGTGAAAGCCGAGCCAGTGAGTGGGGGTTGGCGCGGGGCTCAATGCACATGCTTGCACATGTTCCACAAGCAACAGCACCTCTCAGGGATTGTGCGCAGTGACGTGTAATACTTCTAGAAGTAACTGCATGTGATCTCTGAGAGGCTGCTGCCCATCATGGATTGTGCACAAAGGTGTGCATTGAACCACACACTCACACTCCCCACACTGTCACTGAGCTGACAGCTGTGTATTCAGGAGGAAATTCAAGCTAATTTGCAAGGGATTGTGGGTGGCTTTCCCCCACCTCTGGATGGGATTCCATTCACCAATATTAGGGAAGCTTCTGCATATGACTCCTTGCCAAGTGTATTTTGTGGGTTGCAGCCCAAGTAACAATTTAGTCATGTGTCCTTAGTTGTTTTTTTTCTCAGAGCGTATTAGACCAACTAGAAATGATCATATGATTAAATCAATGATCCAAACCTGTAGCACAATATGTCTGAGCAGAATTGGGTAGGAAGAAAGATTGGTTCTACTCATAGTGATTTTTGTTCTAAAGCAAACAGAACATGTCATCACAATAACGTACATTCAGGGGGACAACATCAACTGTATGTCTAGATGAATTTGCCTGGTTTTTTTTTTGCTGGTTTTTTTTTTAAAGTATAAATGTTAACAACAAGATCTGAAATCCAAAGCACTCTCTTGTCAAGGGAGGAGAGATGGAGTTCATAAGACCATGACAACAGATGCCTCTGTTCTGCAAAGCAGATGGGTAGACACATTTGAGGATGCAAGAGTCAGAGGTGGCTGATTTTCTGACTTGTCTTGTTAGACAGGGTTTTTTTTTAAGAATGGATGAACTATTCCAAAAGAATAAAGGAATGCATATGCTAGAATCCGGTGAGTTTGAAGCTTGATAAGCTAGGTTTATATGCATGCCTAGTCACACCATAAAAGTCTGATTTATAAAAGACAAACATTCATCTCTATTAACATTTATGCTTGTGGGATGCTAGACTTTGTTGTTCACCATCTAGAAATGTTCCCCTATATACTTATCCTAGGTTTGATGCTGCTTAATGCAAGGTCAGTTGTAAACAAGTCAACAACGGTCCAGGAATTAATCCTGGATCAGGCAGCCAACCGCGTGTGTATTACGAGACCTGGCTAAACAATAAGTCTGAGTCTATTTTTGGCTGACATCATCCTGGCTGGGTACTCCATACAGCATCAGCCATGGCCAGAGGGGTGGGCGGGCAGTGCAGCCATTATTTTTAAGGATACATGGACTGTGAGGAGATATCCTGTGCAATCTATCCTGGGCACTGAGGGCCTCCATCTTGTGATTGATTTGGCCAGAGACAGACTGGGATCGCTGCTCATATACCATGCTGTAGCAGAGGTGGTGTCAGAGGTGGTTTTGCGGTCCCCAAGGACATGGTCCTGGGGGGCTTCAACATTCACGCTGACGCCAGCCTTGGGGGGGCAAAGCGTGGGTTCATGGCTGCCATGGCAACCATGGGACTGTCTCAGGTGGTTGTTGGTCCGACCCATGATGAAGGGCATACCCTAGACCTAATATTTTGCACAGGGCTTGAGGTGGGGGATCCATTAGTGTGGGAGGTGTCAGCGGTGTCCTTGTCATGGACTGATCATTATCTCCTCTGAGCCGGTCTTCTGGCGCATGTCTGCCCCCAGAAAGGTGCAGAACCAGTTCGGCTGGTACGCCCCCAGAGGCTTACAGAACCTGAGAAGTTACGGAATGCTCTTGGGAAGTTGACCTCCAATCTCGACAACTGTCCGCTCGATGACCTCGTAGCTCTTTGGAATACTCTCCTGACTGAGGCCATTGACCAAATGGCTCCAAGGCATCCACTCCTGGATTGCCGACAATGCAGATCCCCCTGGTTTACGGGGTACCTGCAGCGGATGAAGTGGGAAGGGCAGCGGTTGGAGCGACGGTGGTGTCGTTCCTGAACTGAAGTTGACTGATTGTGCCATAGAGTTAGCTTATGAACCTATGCTGTGACTGTGTGAGCAGCAAAGAAAAGGTTCTTTGCTGCCCTCATAGCATCTGCAAAGTCACGTCCAACTGAGTTTTGCTGGGTGATGAGGGGGCTGGTCAGTCCGGCCTCCCTCTGCCTGGAACTGGAATCTTCCAGTGCTCGCTGTGACATGTTTGTCAACTTTTTGTAGATAAAATGGCTCGGAGTCACCACGACTTCAACGCCATGATTGTGACAGTAGGAGAACCAGAGGCAATGGAAGCCCCATTTTGTCCTGTTTTGTGGAATCAGTTTCAGTGGGTGTTGTCTACTGATGCAAAGGATGTCCTTGGGGTGGTTAGAGCCACATATTGTGAACTAGACCCGTGCCTGTCCTGGCTGCTCAATGCCTCCCTTAGGGAGGGCAGAGTGCCAAGCTGCCTCAAGGAAGTGGTGGTGCTGCATCTGCTCCAAAATCTCTGCTCAATAACCTTTTTAGGGAAGGTTATTGAATGGGTGGTGGCTTGGCAGTTTCAGGGGCATCTGGACTGGATCAGTTTTCTTGATCCCTCACAGTCTGGCTTTTGCTGGATTTTGGCACTGAGACTGCACTTGTGGCCTTGGTCGACAACCTTTGGTGACGGTTCAGAAACTGCAGCTGGTGCAGAATGCGTCAGCCTGTCTTCTCACAGGGGCGGGTTGCCACGAGCACATTACACCAGTCCATGCTCTGCACCAGCTGCCTATAGTCTTCCAGGCCCAATTCAAGGTGTTGGTTTTGACTTATAAAACTCTATTATTATTATTATTATTATTATTAAACATTTATAAAGCGCCAGTAACAACCTGGCGCTGTACAGAACATATAATCAGCTGCGGTCCCTACCTGTGGCTTACAATCTAAAAGACAAGGAGGGGGAGACAAGGAGAGGGGACAGCGGGAGAGACATGGGAGAAGACAAACAAACATTCAGGCGGATGCGAAGTCTCAGGTGCGTGTACTTGGCTTGGTTACAAGGTGGTCGGTAGCAGCAGTCAGCAGAGGAGGGCTGACAGTAAGAGCAAGGGGAAAGACTAGAGGGCATTGGGAAAGGCAGCATGGAAAAGGTGGGTCTTGAGGAGGGATTTGAAGGAGCGGAGGGAGGAGGCGAGGCGGACGTCGGCAGGGAGGGAGTTCCAGGCATGCGGGGCAGCGAGGGAGAAGGGACGAAGGCGGTTGGGCGAGCAGGAGAAGCGAGGGAGAGCGAGGGAGGGGACAGCGGAAGAGCGGAGAGCGCGCGCAGGAGCGCGTAGGGCGATTAGGTCCGAGAGGTAAGGGGGAGCTTGGTCATGGAGCGATTTGAACGTGAAAACCAGGAGTTTGAACAGGATACGTTCAGGAAGGGGGAGCCAGTGAAGGGAGAGGAGGAGAGGCGTCACATGGTCGAAGCGACGGGCAGAGTGAATGACCTTGGCGGCAGAGTTTTGGATCGCCACAAGGGGGGACAGGTGGGAGCGAGGGAGGCCAGCAAGGAGGAGGTTGCAGTAGTCGAGGCGAGAGATAACCATGGCATGAACAAGGATTTTGGCCGAGGAGACAGATAGAAAGGGGCGAATGCGGGCAATGTTGAGGAGAGCGAATCGGCAGGATTTGGCCACAGAGTCAATGTAAGGTTTAAAGGAGAGGTGCGTGTCAAAAATGAAGCCCAAGCTGCGGGCACGGAGAACAGGACGGATGGTGACCCCATCAATGCAGACGGTCAGGTCAGAGGGAGAGGAGGGGGAGGGAGGAAAAACGAGGAGTTCAGTCTTGGCCATGTTCAGTTTGAGTTGGCGTCGGGACATCCAGGCGGAGATATCAGAGAGGCAGTCGACGAGGCGCGAGCGGACAGAGGAGGAGAGAGAGGGGGTAGAGAGATAGAGTTGGGTGTCATCAGCATAGAGATGGTATTGGAACCCGTGGGAGGCAATAATTTCACCAAGGGACCGGGTGTAGATAGAGAAGAGGAGAGGGCCAAGGACAGAACCTTGGGGAACCCCAACCGAGAGCCTGGGCCCCGCCTACCTGCAGGATTGCCTCACACACCCCCGGGCCTTGGATCAGCCCCTGCGGTCAGCTGGGAGTGCCCTCCTCAAAGTCCCCCAGGTTTCTAGGATGGCGATGATGGAGAGGGCGTTCTTGGTGGAATTCCATTGGGAACTCCCTCCCAATGGAAGTCTGCCTAGCCCCGGACCTCCCCTCTTTCCGACAACTGTGTAAGACCTGGCTGATCCTCCAGGCTTTTGGTGAGGGAGATGGGTGAGGGGTTGGGTGGGAGGAGGGAGTGTTTTTTTAGCTCCACCTGGAGCATTTTGTTGTGGATTTTTATATTGTTTTGTATTAATTTTTATTTATTGATATATTATTGATATTTATATGATACTTTTATATTTCTATTTGGTTCTAATATGTTGTGAGCTGCCCCAAACTGCTGTAGTTAGGAGGGGACAGCCAAGAAATTGAAATAAATAAATATTTCCCTTACAAATAAAAAGTAGGGGAAAATTGACAAGGTGAGATGCACGTTCCCTGCTTGAGGTAGTCATGTGTAAAGGGCATAGCCTAGAAATACGTGTAGATCAGATCTGTGGAGAGGAAACAGCCAGATCTCATGGCTTTTGGCATAACATGCCATGTAGGCTTGCCACTATGTGCTTCCTGTTCCCTTTCCTTTGTATAGTGATAGCACAGCTGGATTCTTTGGTACTCCGCCATTCATTCTCTGATAGTGGCTTTGCACAAATGACCCCTCTAATGAGGGGAAGTTAATGCTGCATGAAGATGCATTCATTTCCATGTCTCCTACTCTGTTTCAATTATATTGATCCTGTAGTAAAACATGCTATGTAGAACATGTGCTCCCATCTCCTACAGGCACACCCCATGCTCTGCTCCCACACAGATTATAAGCCAGAAATCAAAGTAGGAGCTATCCATTCTTTTTTATTATTATCTCAAAACAACTCATTTCCTTTCTGGGACGTTTCTGACTTCCATGGTCCTTGTTTCCTGCCATTTCTTCCCATACAAAGCTCATACAGGACAATGGAATTGATGAGCCTCTACTATATTATTATATATACCTTCTGGTTCTGCTGAAATGGGTAGCTGCACAAATGGGTAATCCAACTGACCTGGTATTGTCAGGTTACTAAATGAAAGATGTTTTCTGCCTGACAAGTTACTTTAGTTACTGCATTACATAGTTAACACTACTATATTACTGAGTTCCTGTTACTGAACTACCACTCATGTGCAGGCCTGAAGTGAGAACAAGGTGCTCTTGTTCCATTGGGAAATACCGACGTTTCGGGAGCACATTTGTCCATTTGTCAGTATTTTCCACCTCTGTGCTTCCAGTCCCGCCAGTATAGTGCCTGTGATTTCCTGTCATTTTTCAACAATTTACAGTAATTTCTGGTCATTTTCGGTATTACCACTAATACCAGAAATAACCAAAAATTACCAATAATACTACAAATTACCAAAATGGCAGAAAATAGCAAAAAATCACAGAAAAAGTCACAAAAGCCAGACTTTTTCAAGACCCAGTGTGGTGTAATGGATAAAATGCTGGAGTTGGACCTGGAAAGCCAGAGTTTAAATCCTGCCCTAGCCATGAACATAGTGGGTGGCCTTGGGCAAGTCACAACCTCCCAGTCTCAGTTCCCCATCTGTAAAATGGGAATATGTGTGTGTCTGTCTGTCCCTGTGTTCCCCTCACCCGTGTCCATCTTAGATTGTAAGTCAACTGGGCGAGAACCTGTCTTTGAAAATCTGTGACTGTAAAGCACTGCGTATGCCTAGTAGCGCTATAGAAATTATAAGCAGCAGTAGTAAATGCTAGTTGATTTCCTCCTTGTACGAATGAAGGCAAAAAATCTGTTTCCATTAGAGATAGCACTCACAGAGATTTTTCATTTCAGGTCAAATTCTATGTACTCAAAAGAGGGAAGGAGAAAAGGGTGTGGTGTGCCTGTATAGATTTAAAGTATTTGGCTAAAAAAGAACAACCAATAGACCAGAAAGAGTAATTCAATAATGGTAGATCGGAAAGTGGGTGTGAGTTGTCAGTCTGGCTCTCGGGGTCAGAGAGCAATGCCCACACAAGAACACCCCTTGAGTCTTAGCTCTGCTTTACGAAGCCTGGCTCCTTTATTCTGGAAAACAGTCCATATATCATTGTCCATAGCTCCATCCAGCCATCTCTACATAAAGGTCCCCTTCCTGCTGGCCAAGTCAGCACCCTAGAAATTCATCTAGCTCAGCCTCTGAGGTCTATCTTCTTCCAGACCCAGGAACTTTCTGCTTAGAGCTCTCACAGCCCAGTTCTGTGATAGCCCCTAAAGTGGGTGGGGTCAAGGTGATGGGCAGGCCACCCTTAAAGGGCCCATACCTTTGGTAATGTTATAATTGTCTTACCTAGATTTTCAGTTGCCTGACACAGTAATCAGTTACTAATTGGACACCCAATAAGCTGCTCAAAATTGTGTGTATTTCCTGCAGGCAGCAAATGTACTGTTTCAGTATTATTAATAATTTATTATTAATTATTATTATTATTTATTATTATTATTAAGCATTTATATATCAATGTACCTGGCGCTTTACAAAGTAATGGAAGAGACACAGTCCCTGCCCTAGGGCTTACAATATGAGAGACAGAGAGGCGTGCGGGAGACGAAGGAAGGGGAACATAGGGAGAGACAAGGGGTGTAACATTTACAAAGATGCAAGGTCTCAGGTGCACGCGCTTGGCTTGGTTACATCAAAAATGATGGCTGGCTGGTCCATGTGGTGAGGATATGAGTACACAGACCTCAGGTAACGGATTGTACTGGATGGAGGGTATCCGCAGGAGTTAGGAGAGGGGAGCGAGGAGTCGGGGAGGGCAGAGCGGAAGAGGTGGGTCTTGAGGAGGGTTCTGAAGGTACGAACGGAGGGGGCGAGGCAAATGTGGGCAGGGAGGGAGTTCCATGCATGGGAGACAGCTAGGGAGAAGGAATGAAGGTGGTTAGGAGAGCAGGGGAGGCATGGGAGGGGGAGAGAGGGGACAGAGGAGGAGACAAGTACATGGACTGGAGTATGGAGGGAAATTAGCGCAGAGAGGTAGCGGGGAGCAAGGTTGTGAAGAGCTTTATAGGTGAAGACTAGGAGCTTGTGCAGGATTTGTTCAGGATGGGGGAGGCAATGAAGAGAGGAGAGGAGGGGCTGCATGTAGTGGAAATGACGGGCGAGGTGGATTCTGGCAGCAGAGTTTTGGATGGAGATAAGGGAAGAAAAGTGAGAGCGGGGGAGGCCAGTGAGAAGGAGGTTACAGTAGTTGAGGCGAGAGATGACAAGGGCGTGAACAATGGTTTTGGCAGAGGAGAAGGAGAGAAAAGGGCAAATATTAACAATGTTATGGAGGGAGAAGCAACATGATTTGGCACCAGAGTCGATGCAGGGTTTAAAAGAAAGGGGTGAGTCAAAGATGAAGCATAAGCTACAGGCTTGGGGGACAGAAAGGATGGTGACCCCATCAATAAGGATCGGCAGGGAGGAGGGAGAGGAAGGATGGGGGGGATGAGATAAGGAGTTCAGTTTTAGCCATGTTGAGTTTGAGCTGATGTTGAGACATCGAGGTAGAGATATCAGAAAGACAGCTAGTGAGGCGAGCTTAAACAGATGGAGAGAGAGAGAGAGAGTAGAGAGAGTTGAGCATCATCAGCATAGAGGTGATATTGGAAGCCAGGGGCGGCAATGAGTTTGCCTAGGTACGAGGTATAGATAGAGATGAGGAGAGGGCCAAGAACAGAGCCTTGGGGAACACCAACTGAGAGGGGAAAAGAGGAGGAGATGGATTTGGCAAGAGACACCTTGAAGGAGCGGTCAGAGAGGTAGGAGGAGAACCAGTTGAGGACGGAGCCAAGGGAGTGAAGTGAGTCCAGCAAGAATGAATGGTCAACAATATTGAAGGCCGCAGAGAGGTCAAGGAGGACAAGAATGGAGTAGAGGCAATTAGATTTAGTCACAAGATGATCGCTGGTGATCTTAGCGAGAGCAATTTCAGTAGAGTGAAGGGGGCAGAAGCCAGATGGGAGGGGGTCAAGGGAGGAGTTGGCAGAGAGGAAGTCGAGGCAGTGGGAGTAGACAACATGTTCAAATAGCTTGGACGTAAAAGGAAGGAGTGAGACAGGACAGTAGCTAGAAGGGTCAGTGGGGTCAAGAGTGGACATTTGGAGGATAGGAGAGACAGTGGCGTGCTTGAAGGCGGAGGGGAAGGAGCCAGTAGAGAGGGAGAGGTTGATTATGTGCAGGTGAGAAGGGGTGACAGTGGAAGCAATGGAGGTCAGGAGGCAGGAGGGGATGGGATCAAGGGGGCAAGTGGAAGGGTCGGAGAAGGAGAGCAGGGAGGAGATTTCCTCAAGGGAGCCAGGAGGGAAGGAGGATAGGAGAGAAGGAGGGGGAGGGTGTAGGAAGAGGAGAGGAGTGGGAAGCGATGTCAAGGCAGATCTTGTCTATCTTGGAGATAAAGAAGCAAGATCCTGAGCAGAAAGGGAAGAGGGAGGAGGACGACAGTGGGACCTGAGGAGGGAATCAAAATTGGAGAACAGGCAGCAAGGGTCCCAAGAACAGGACTCAATGCAGTAGGCGTAGTAATGCTGTCTGCAGTAGGTGTAGTAATGCTAGCGAGGGAGATAGCAGAAGTAAGAAAGGAGAGAGAGAATTTGAAGTGGAGGAAGTCAGCATGAGAGTGGGATTTGCACCAGAGGCATTCAGCAGAATGGGTGCAGGAGCGGAGGTGGCAGATACTGAGGGTGAGTCAAGGATGGGGGTTGTGGGAGTAGGCGGGGCAGGAGGAGAGGGGAACAAGGAAGTCAAGGGTGGAGGAGAGGCACTGAAAGTAGAGACAGCAGAGTCAGGAGAGGAGGAGGAGGAGACTGAGTGGAGAAGGGGGGGAGAGAGGAGGCAAAGCCCAGGGGGTTAATGGCCTGCAGGTCACAGAAGGGGCATGGAGACGGGGAAGACAGGGGGCAGTGGGAGACACTGAAAGAGGCAAGGAAGTGGTCAGAGATGGGATGAGGATCGAAGGAGAGATCAGAGACAGAGCCGTTTCTAGAGAAGATGAGATCAAGAGAATGGCCGTTAGCGTGGGTGGGGGAATTGGTCCAAAGGTAAAGGTTGAAGGAGGAGGCAAGTAAGAGGAAGCGAGAGTTGGAGGGCTGGAAAGGGACATCAACATGAATGTTGAAGTCACCGAGGATGAGAGTGGAGGTATCGTCGGAGAGGAAGAAAGTGAGCCAGGACCCAAAATCAGAGCGAAAGGAGGAGAGCGAGCCATGGGGGCAGTACACGACAGCGACACAGAGATGGAGGGGGGAGCAGAGGAGCACAGAGTGAGCCTCGCAGGAAGGGAGGAAGAGAGGGGGAGGAGAAAGCAGTTGGAATTGACAGGAATTAGTGAGGAGGAGGCCCATGATACCACCCCGACCTTCGGGGCAGGGCTGGTGAGAAAAGGAGATACCCCCAAAGGAGAGGGTAGCAGGGGTGACAGAGTCGGAGGGAGAGATCAAAGTTTCAGTAAGGGCAAGGAGCTGGAGTGAGTGAGAAAGGAAGAGAACATGGATGTAGGGGGCTTTATTTGGCAGAGGAGCGACAGTTCCAAAGGGAGCAGGAGAATGGGAGCTGATCAGGGGGAAGGCAGGAAATGGGGCTAAGACTGGGAGAAGGGGGGCAGCGGGGCAGGTAAGAGATAGGGAGGGTGCTATCCCAGGACTCATCTGAAGTTACTTCACTTCTTTTCACAGTGCAATTTCCTCTGCCACTGTGATTTGGTTAGCAATTCTGGTACGTTTGGGAAATTTGCTCCCTGCTTACCCTCTAGCTTGCAGTGAGAGGCACTTTTTTCTCCGTGTACCTGTGACAATCTAAATCTCTGTTAGATGGCACTACTTTCAATACAGTCACCCCCCCTTTGGTAAACCTGTTTACATAACAAACAGGATATATGGGAATGTTTAACAGGTTGGTGAGCACTTGCTTTCATAAGCAGTCACACGGATGTCAATCATGACATTGGTAGAAGTGCTCCCCACAGAAAGTGATGATTGCACATTCTTGTTTCATCTCTCTCACACATATGATAGCCTGATTCTGAATGCATGTTCTTTGGTGAAGGACTGGGCTAAGTAGTAGCAGGAGCAGGAGTAGGCCCAGGTCAGCACTTCACCACTTGCTCATCTGGCTGAATGGAATGGGTTAATCCTGAGTGCAGGGAGCAGGAAACATCATATGAGTTGAAGGGTGTGGGTCACATGATCTGGGCTTTGGACTAAATAGAGAGTGTTAGTCCAGCCCAGGGGAGTGTTAGCTAGCAGAAAGCAGTGTGTGGAGTCCCAAGGCCAGCTGGAGACACCTTGCTGGGGAGGTCAGAGGGAACTCAGACCCTGCCTAGGGATAGGCAGGCCTGGGAGTCACTGGGCAGGCTACGGGGACACAGGGAGCCCTAGGGAGACATCTGCCCAGCTGAGAGTGTGGCCTAGGGCAGGAGTAGGGGCCTACTTCTAAAGGCACTTTACAACTGCTTCCTCCCATATATTGTCCAGCAGAGACAGGGCAAAGGATAGGGTAAACTGGTGGGATTGGCAGGAATCTGATGAGGAGGCTGGCGAGATCCACCTGCAGGTAGGGTTGCCACCTTAGGTATATTTTCCAGACCACTTGTGAAAAAAACATGTTTCTAACCTCACCTCTTTCGCTCTGCTCTGTCTGACTCTTTATCCTGCTGAGCCACTATTCCTATACCTACGGTCTGTTTACCCTTATCCTTGCCACATGGACCTGCCTGCTGTCATTCTCATCGTAACCAAGCCAAGTACGTG
>QEPC01005332.1:1123892-1200994 GCA_003113815.1 Sphenodon punctatus
GTAATCTCTTATATTTATCAGAATTTATACCCTGCCCTTCCCCAAAGGCTCAGGGCAGTTTACAGAAACAAAAGCACAAAGAGAAAAATAGTAAAAATACAAAATAATACAATAAAATCCCCTAAAACCCCCTACCCACACCCCCAAAACCCACCCAACCTCTATCCTCACCTGCTAAATGCTCTGCCAATAAGAGGGTTCTCTATCCCCTGGTGGCAGTGCTTCAGCAGCGTTCCCAGCATTAAGTAATGTAATGTCCATCCAATGTTAACCCTGGGAACTCCTTGCTGCTGGGTTATGCCATGCCACTGGCCTACCATTGCCCTGGCTCTGCCTACCGTTGCCCTGGCTCCGCCTACTGTTGCCTTGGCTCCGCCTCTAGGTTCACCTGCCCAGAATTAATGGGAAACTAGGGGAGGGCGTCTGGAGAGAATTACGGCTCCGGATCCATGTTATGGATCTGGATCTTTAATTCCATATTTAATTATAGATCTGTATTATGGATCTGTATTTAAATCAATTCAAAATCTAAAAATAAGTTTAAAAATTTTAAAAAATAAAATAACTGTACATGTGCAAAATGGCCATCAGACCATTCTGGACATGCACAGCCTTTTCCAAAATGGCGGCAGCAGTGTTGTCACAATTTTGGAAAAGGACAACTAGTCTGCACATGCAAAGTGCTCATTTTGCAGATGCACAGAACAGTCTGTCAGCCATTTTGTGTGTGTATGTACGGTTAATTTTTTTTGTTTATAGATTTTAAATCAAACTGCAAAACGCCTGTTACAGTTTTGCACAGATTGATATGGATCAATCTGCAACTTCCCGTTATGAGCAGTTATGGATTAATCTGAATCCATTATGCCCATCCCTACATGAAACTATGTTTTCATAGTGTGATCATGGATGGGATCTTTAAATGTACAAATCAAACAAATGGAAGTCTCTCTTGGTCTCTCTGTATGTATAATATGTAATATTTGCATCATATTGAGGCTCCATTTCAGGAAAGCACATAAACGTGTTTTGTACCTAAGCCTACCTCTATTCATAAAAGCACTTGAGATGAAATCTGGAAAGGGCAAATGCAGGTAAAGGTAAGATGATTCATTCTTCTAATTAACAAAATATTACTGAAGCTTATTAAAATGTCAGATCACAATACAAACCTCCCCAAAGTCCCTATTTATGAGGGGCATTCCCTCTTTGGGTGCCGAATCCCATTGTCCCTCTTTCAGGGGGTTGAATTCCCTTTCAGGAGAGAGAGAGAGAGAGAGAGAGAGAGAGAGAGAGAGAGAGTTGTAATCCAAGTCTTGGGCAGCTCTTTCCTGGTTGCCTACCAGGAACAGCACTTGAGAGGGCAATAAGGAGATGACAGAATGACAAGAAACTAAGTGGAATGAGAAGAAGGAGAGAATGTAGGGAAATGTGTGTGCGCACTATAAGTGTTTGTGGGGTGGAGATTCTGCTAAGGTGCATCGGTTATTAATAAAAGGGAAAGAGCTTGCCCATGTTTGTCCACTCAAAATGTTAGGAGATATGACATAAATAACAAGCACAAGATGCTGTAGGAAAGAAGATTCCAAGAAACAACTTTCAACATTGATTGCTCAACACCTTTTCATCCAGTGTCAGCCTCAGCCAAATTTGAACAAGTAGCTAGAAAATTTTACATCACATATTCAGTCCCCTGTGCCATCCAATTCTTGGAATCATTTCATTTTTCACACAGACATCTGCTTATGATTCGAGGAGTTAAAAATCAACATACATCCAGAATTTTCTAGTTTGTCTGCAAAATCCCAATATTTATATTCTTGAACCATAATTAAAGTTTTGAGTTTTCAATGTTTTCCTTCCCTGAAATGCAGTTTCCATTTTATGCGGGGTCTGTTTTTATCAGATCAAATACATTACAATTAATTTCCAAAACAATTTAGTCCAGGTTTTATTCCCAGTTCTTAGCTCTTTCTGTTAGGACAGACAGGGTTTAATTTGTGTGTGTGTGCATGTGTGTGCGTGGGGTGGGAGTGGGAGCTAATGAAATTCATGGGGGGGCTGAGACTCAGGAAATAATTCAACTAGGAGAGAGCACCCAGAAATGGGAAAGGCTGATACTGGCCATGTCAGGGTTATAAAAGAAAGCCACAACAACCCTGCATGATTTACTGGACTCTCATTAACAACTTCTGTGCTCCACCCCTGTGCTGGCCATCATATAGGCTTTTATTATACAGGCATCAGTGCGGGGGTGTGTGTGTGTGTGGCATGCACAGAGGCAACATGGGCGGTGCGGGGGAGCCAGTGCACATGGATACACTCCAATCCTCCATGCAGCCCCACCAGGCGCGGCTCCCCCCCCCAGGACATTTGGGGCACTGCCCCCCTAGTGCCCTGGGGGACCCCTGCCGCGCCATGTAAAAAAAACAAACGAAACACTCGCTGCCGCTTCTGACAGCCGCAGTAGCCTCTGACCTGCTTCAGAGGCTACTGTGGCTGTCAGACTCTCTATCTCTCTTCCAGGACCCACTCTCAGAGTCGCTCTGAGAGTGGGTCCCAGAAGGGACAAAAAGGCTGAGTTGCTCAGCCGCCCAAACCGTGTTTTCAATAGAAAACACGATTTGGGCGGCTGAGCCCCTCAGCCCACAGAACGTATAGGACTTGCTGTGGAGGGAGGGGCTAGCTCTCCATTGCACCACCCTGCTCCCACCCCCGAGGGTCCCCCCCCATCCTGCTCCCACCCCCCCAAGGTCCCCCCATTCTGCTCCTTTCTGAAGCAGCATTCTTAACTTCTGCTGCATGTGTGTGTGTCTTTGCTAAAACTGCTTGTATATGAGGTTTAAGGTTGTCTGCCTGCTTTTAAACCTGGCAGATAACCTGCCTAACCTAACTGAAATTGCTTGATTAAGTAATGTAATTTCCATCCAACATTAACCCTTGGAACTCCTTGCTGCTGGGTTAAGCCGCCCACCATTGCCCTGGCTCCGCCCACCATTGCCCTGGCTCTGTCCACCGTTTCCTGCCGATCCGCTGGTGGCTTTGCTGCCGGCAGGCTGGCCTTACTACCCCTCCAACCTTAAGACCCACCAGCCACCCCTGACCCCCACATATCCCCACTCACAAAGCAATCGCTGTTTGAGCGAATTGTTCTGTGAGTGGGTGATGGGTGGAAGTGGGTAGAGGTGTGTGGATCACGGGAGTGCGCACACACACCCACTCACCCTCTGTGGCATTTAGACAGGGGGCACCCACTCATGCCCATGCAGCAAAACTGTAGAGAAAGTGTGGAAAATATTCCACGGTCAGCTTTAGAGAGGCAGGTTAGTCTAGTGATTAGATTACCATCTGAAGACCAGGGTTCATTTCCCTGTTCTGTCACATTCTGGGGCAGGGGGCATGGCTTGTGAGGCAGGTTAGGGCCCCAGCAATTCATGAATTAAGCACTGAGGACAGCGTTTGGAGGCTTTGATCAACACAGTGTCTTTTTGTATAACACTGCGCTATTGAATTTCTCAATATCAAATTTGGGGATGCAATCCAATAAATTATTTCAAAACAGCTTAAATCAGTTCTTTCCAGTACTTGTTTTCTAGACACAATGAACTGTGAAAAATAACAGAAAAATAACTCCGAGGCAGTTTTATCAATTTTAAGCTAAAATCAGAAACCCTAAATGTAATTAATGCTACTTGAGCTCTATCAGTCTCAAAACTGAAAACGAGAGTAAATTCTGTCAAATGAAGAGCCACAGAGGAGGTTTTCCTCCTCATTTTTTATTGTTCTTTGTTTGAGACCAAAAGGAAACAGTGAAATGGAGCAGGGTAACAGGAAACTTTATCTTCTGTTTAGAACAACAGATCAATGAACAATTAAGGTAGCTGAAGTTTCTCATAAACACCACAGGGATTTCTAGAATCAATTAGGGAAGGATAGTCTTGTGGTTAAGACACTGAATGAAATCTGGGATCAATTCCTGCTGTGCCACAAATTCCCTGCTATACCTTGCATAAATTTCTTAATCTCCCTGGCCCTCATTCAACAAAATTCTAACTTAAATCTTATCATCTCCTGCCGGAGTTGCATATAGTTTTCTTTTCCATCCACAGTGATAAGTCAAATCACACTATGGTCTACAGTTAACAACTGACATTAACATTGACTGATTAGAGAGGGAAGTTTTTCCTCCTCATGAAGTGGAAACAAAATAGAAATATTGGAGAACATGATAAGTGGACATGTGTTCAAAAAGAATGCAATTTTCAATAAAAAAAATTCCAGATAAAATGGTTCCTTCTTTTCGGATGATACTTCATTGCACACATGCCACGTTCTTTCTGTTGCTCAACAATTAGTAAATGGGAGAAATCTAAATATTCTGATCCAAACAGGTTCACTGACTTATAGATAATCTTTGTATTATGTCTAGAGATGGGTGTCACGGATTCATATTAATCCTTAACTGCTCATAATGGGCAATTACGGATTAATCCATATCAATCCTACTGAACTGCAACAGGTATGTTGCAGTTCGGTGTAAATCTGTTAAATAATATTTAAAAAATAATAACCATGCATGCTCAAAATGGCCACAAGTGAATGTGCGGTCTTTTCTAAAATGACGGTGGCAGTGTTGCCACCATTTTGTGAAAGGGCAGCCAGTCTGCATGTGTGCAGTGACCATTTTGCGCATACACAGACCAGCTGCCCTTTTCCAAAACAGTAGCGACGCTGCCACCACCATTTTGGAAAAGGCTGTGCATACACAGAATGGTCCAGTGGTCATTTGGCACATGCTTTTAAAAATATATATTTTTAATTGATTTAATTATGGATCGGCAACTAATTCTGGAATAAAGACTGGATTCGGATCCATGTTACAGATCCAGGAATTCCCTCTGGGCAGCCATCCCTAAATTTACAGCACATTATAGTAAATCATAAAAGTTCACCCTGAAGAGTTATGCAAAGGAAAAGAGGTTTTGTAACTGCAATATTTTTTGCCCAGCCAAAT
Source organism: Sphenodon punctatus (assembly GCA_003113815.1). Taxonomy (NCBI): domain Eukaryota; kingdom Metazoa; phylum Chordata; class Lepidosauria; order Sphenodontia; family Sphenodontidae; genus Sphenodon; species Sphenodon punctatus. Next base: position 1,128,907 of record QEPC01005332.1, read on the forward strand.
AAATACGGATCAAAGCAGATGGATGGTTAAATAATTTGTTGTATTGTTAGTTAAGAGTGTGCAGATCTACTTACTCAAAGGGTGTTTTCAGACGTGACGGGGCCATTTGGCCCCGTCACGAAATCAATCTAATGATCCCTCGCCGGGATGACCCCGTCACGCCGTAACAGACGTGCCGGGGGATCCCGGCGGGGAATCGGAGAGGGGGCAGGGCCGCGCGGCGTAACGTGCGGCCGCATGGCCCCGCCCCCTCCACGCTCCCCGCCCTCTGGGGAGACGGGTGGGCGGCGGGGCCAATTCCACCGCAGCATCTGGCCGAATTCGCCACGGCCTGGACTCCCGCCGGTGAGTCCGGGCCGTGGTGACCGACCAGACATTACTTTTCTTTGATCCCTGCCGGGATTCATTTTCACCACGCTTCCTGGGGAATTGGTGCGGCTAGCCCAGGAAGAGTGGTTGAAAATGACCCCATGTGGGGATTGAGCATGGCGAACATCTGGCGGCCGCCAAACAGACGTGCGAGTCACAGTGACCACAGGTGGGTATTCACCGTGGTTCACTGTGATCTCGTAACGTCTGAAAATACCCAAAGATGACATATGGTTAAGGAAGTTATATCTGGTTGCACAGGTAGAGGAAAGAATAAAATCATTCTAAGCTTTCTTCCTCACACCTGTGTAAACACTACATGGTGTTTTATGGGAATGAAACAAAGGCTCCCAGAATAAAGGAAGAAAACAAAGATCAATACAACTCACCCTCAACATAGTGAATCTCCTTGGGATCAAGTGGAGATGTTTGCTATATCAAGATGTTCATTATATCTGGGTTTGGCAAATTGGAGCATCTGATGCTTTATAAAAATGAACAGTCAGATGCTCCCTACTGCCAAAACCTGTTATATGATCAGTTCTACCAATCATAAAGTGTACCCTGAGACTAGTAATGAGGGCTGGGGAGTGCTCACCTTCTGTAGCAATCAGTGAGAGAGGGTAGTGTTCTTCACACATGAACTGCAAACCCAGCTTCTAGTCTTGCTATGCTGGCCGGCTCAAGGGAAACAAAATACCAATCAGACCTGATCCTAGGAGATTGTAAAAGCAAGCACAAATACATTGTACAGAAATGGTCCCTGAAGAAGGGATTGTTAAGAGCAGATTTCTTTATTGTGAGGTTCACCTGCAAATACAGTTCGGTAAAGGAATAGAGACAGATGCACATGACCCAGCTCTACCACTCCAGTTACTGCCCTTTAAAAAAAATCTGATTTCTAGTACCCTTTTAAGGCCTTTATGAATAAACAGATTTCTGGGAATCTGTCAGGCCTCTGATTTGGATCAACAATTACAGGAGAGACAAATCTATGCCTGCTCTATAGAATGAACCCTGAGGCAGAAGACATTTCCAGAAGCTGCATGGAAGAGCAAATGACAGTACGCTACTATTAACGATGAACTGGACAAATACTTCATGCCACACCATAGTGTGATTTGTGAGCAGGCAAGATTTCATTCATGCAAGTGAGAGATGGGTGAGTCTACAAATGACTTGATAATAGCCTTATACAATCTGATCCAACACTTTGATTAACAGAGAGATGTGCGAACTTATCAGTCACAGGCTTGTTGTGGGGTTAACTGACAAGTGCCCTCCACCGGATAAGCGGCGGCGGGGCGTTTGCCGCCCCCTCCCCCCCCGGCTCTAAGAAATTAGCGGGGCAGGCAAAAGCAGCAAGCGGTGTAGCTGCAGCGCTTGCTGAAAGCTAGAGCCGCTGGAGTGGTTGGTGAGGGTTGCCCCGGCAACCTTCCCGACCGTGCGAAAAAAGAACTGTCCTTATTCACTGCTGGCCACGTGAGGTGGCCAGCAGCGTTGTGGAGCATTCCCCGCTCAGTCCAGGATGAACGGGGAACGGAGCAGCACCCAAACTCCCTCCCTCATACTGTGGTTTCAACCGGTTGCATTAGGATAGACCAGGAAATAATTTTTTACAAGAAAAGTTGATCAGATGGCCTTCTTGTTAGTTTTTGCCTTCCTTACGGTATGGGTAATTTGGCTGGCCAGTAGACTGGTGTGGTGTTTGCTCGAATGTTATAGGTAATGTTATTTGTTTATAAATTGTCGCACCCTTTGGCGGGGGTCCAGTATTGGTTCTGTTAGGGTAAGTGAAATAGGAATCATCTCCTTAAGAGATGGGGAGGACACGCTGTACATTAATGCAGGGTATGGCATGCGTGGCGTGGTTCCCCTGGGAAGGGGGTGAACTCGAGCGGTGGTAGGGCATTGTATGGCCCCCACCGTTAGGCACCCCAGTCCTTACTCAAGTCTGAAAGGACTAAATCCTCGTTGGGCACGCGATAAGCGCTGGATGATGAGGAGGCGTTTTGTTTGTGGGGAGGTTATCGAGGGTATATCGAGACCTCCCCTGAAGTTAAGGTTAAAAATGTTCTATGTTTGATACTGGACCCTGAATCGCAATAGGCGATGTCACCCCTCACCTATTCAATTTGAAGAATTTGGATCAATAAAGGGTGCGGCCATGTTAAATCCATATAATGGTGTCCTGTCTCATTTCTGGAGGTGCATCGGCAAACAACTGTCCGAAAGTTTTCAAAACAAGTCTAAGGCCACTTTTACACGAGGCGCCTCTGGAGCCCAGTAGCCAAGAGGAAAGCTATGTGGGGAGTGTTTACTCCCCACGCTACCAGAAGTGACGTGCCGCCCATTCTCTGTGGTAAAGTCCTTAAGAGAGCTGCACATTTCAAGGTTCAAGATTGTCAAAACAAGAAACAGTATAGAGATTATTAGGGTCCGCTACCACCGCCACTTCTGTCAGCCACTTGAGGGGTGGGGCGGTGGTCAGCGTGCGCAGCACAGCAATGGGAGAACACCAGGGGGCAGCTCTCCAGCCCCGGGGCCGGAGGCCTCGGCTTCACGTACGGTTGTGGATGCTGGGGAAGGGCCCCGACAGGTGATGTCAGGGGATGATGGGGCAGGGTCATCTAACACGCTACGCTGCTCCACATGATTACATGCTTAAAGGGGCGTGGCTCCCAGTACTTAGGGTCAGGCCAGAGGACACAGCGTTGCCGGTGATCAGCAGCCCTGTGAGACTGCTCCCTCCTCTGCGTGGATTGATTCCTGTTTCCTGAAGCTTGTTATTGTGTGTGTGTGGCTATTGGTGGGTGTGGGTGTGCTGTGGGGTATACGGTGTGTTGTGGGGTGTATGGCTGGTGGGTGGATAAGTGAGTGGGTAGCAGTGTGGGTGTATTCCGTCTCCCCCCTGCTCCATCCCGGTTCCTCCTCCCTTGTTTTCCCTGGGGCAAGAGTGTGCTGTAGGGTGCCTCCCCTACCATCCCTGGGTCTGGGCCCCCTTCTCCTGCACCAGTTCCCTGCACTCATTTCTTCCCTGGGGCACACTGTGGAAACGTGTGGTGGGATGTGTACCTGCCGAGGCAAGTGGTGTGTGAGTGAGTTTCAGGGAGTGAAGGGTCTCCACTCTGGGCCTTGCTGGTTCCCCCCTGTGATGATCTGGCCTCTTCCCAGTTGGAAAGGAAAGGGCCATATAAGATCCTGAGGGGTTGTTTTTGCCCTCCAAGAGAGTGGTGCCCCTGAGTGCGTGAGAGAGCGAGAGCAGGGAAACGTGGTATATGGGGAGTCTGGGTCCACGATACCTCTCTGAAACCCCCTAACCCTAACAGAGATGCACCAGAAATCCTCACTTGAATTTTGTCAGTATGTGTATGAAACAATGGTGGGGGCAGGAAAACCGACACCACTTTGCTATAAACCAGGTAGACCTCCAAACCTTCCCAGTCCGTACCCTGATATTAAAACTATGGATGATGCCCTGCCTGCTTATGATGAAGTAAGCCTGCCGTCCTGACCCCCTCACAGAGAGGTTACAGGATAAAGACAACCTCTAGCACAGGGTTAAAAGACCACATTCAGACCTTCCCCCCCCCACACACATATTCTGAGGTCAGAAAGGGGCCCTAGTGTAAACTTGAGAATTTTAGTAAAATAATAGTTTAGCTGCTGAGTGTCACAGGTCAGAATAATCCAGAATAATCTTCTGACATATACTTAAGGCATGGGCAGTGAATCCTATCCCTCAGAAGTTATGGGTGCTCTATAAAGAAAGAAAGAAAAAGTAGTTTAAAAAACAAAAACAACCCACCCCCCCACCCCCATCTTTTTTAGTGTTATTAAATTTCCCTCTTTGGAACAGGGATGTGGTATGAGTTAGAGTGTGAAATACCACTAGAGGGCACATGGCAAAAAATGTTACTGCAATATGTACAAGAGGAGGAAGTAGCAAAACCATCCACACCTTCATCCTAACCAAAATGTCTGAATTATCTGCATACACTGTATTTTTAATCAACTACAGTTCACTGCAACACAACCTAACTATTATATTTCAGGTAAACATTAAAAAAAGTTTTCAAACTACTGTCAGTTTCATATTTCATTTTTAGATGTATTGCTGTAGTTGTCATTAAAACGTTGGAACACCAACCATTATTATTACACCCTAGTATTTGCAAAAGTATATTAATTTCATCTTTGGTATATAAGGAAATAATGCGGTATTTTTAGTCTTCAAATCAACAAAGCCTTATACAGACATGATTCACTTTGAGAACATGATTAATTCCATTGACTTTTTAAATGCCACTGCTCTATCTTTATTAAACAAGCATAAACATTTCAGAGTGTGTGTGTGTGTGTGTGTGTGTAGGGGGCGGGGTGTTCTGTTGTAATTTAAATGGTTTTTGGTTAAATGCCGCTGATTCACTGTTGCCATTTCTCACAATTTTGGGCATTTTATGATGATTTGAGTTTTTCTTAGAAACCTCAGCTACAGGAGTCGTGAGAATCTCTGCTTTAATTTTAAATCAGTAAGATTCTGGCTCTCACAGTAATGCACGGAAATCCACAGTGTTCCCTAAAGGTACTAAACCAAGAAACAATTAGAAGGATGTATCAGCCTTGTAAATTGTATAGAGTTTTTGCTCTATACAAGAATTGAATTGTTTTGTCAAGCCAATGGAAAAAGATGCTGAATGTTCAGTTTGGGGGCGGGGCGTGTGTGATAATATGGAAATGTATTACCTGCAGGGGTAAAGAAGACCCATTTGCTAGACTAGGGAAAGGAAGTTCATAAACAAGTAAAAAATAAATTATCACCTGGACTGATCTCAGTGTTTTGCGGCACAAAAATGAGAACATTAAAATGCTGGGACCCGTGTTCACTGCATATTCCCTATTGCCATTAATGGGGAAAATGCAGTGAACATGGGTCCCTGCTAATATGGGAACCAAGCAGAAAGGCCTGGGATTTCACGTCTAAAGGAACCGTACGGACACTGCTGAAGGTCAGAGAGTGCAGGGTAGGATTAGAATAGTTTCTATGGCTGCTTGCCCACAGTACTGTGCTGGGGAAAACTTACAAGAAGGAATCTCACGGTGGGGAATGTAATGTGAAGCATGGACCATGAGGGCAGGGTTACAAGCATCATATGACACATCTTGCGTTGCTTTCAATCACGGAAGGCAGGGCACAAAATCCAACCCTGCTTTTTGTGATCAGAAACAATATAAGACGTGTCATATGACACTTTTAATCCCATGTCCACTTTCCAAGCTTCACATTACTTTCCCCATGATCAGATGCCTTGTTGTAAGTTTCCTCCGATGCGGTAACATGGGAAAGCAGCCAGTGTTTTATATTTTCTTATCAACATCAACTCTCAGGTGGGCCATGGCTCAGGTAGTAGCGCACGTGCTTTGCATGTATACAGTCAGAAGTTCAATCCCTGGCATCTCCAATTCACAATCTCTGGTAGCATGCATGGGTGAGGCCTCTGCCGGGGATCCTGGGGGTCCCAGTTAGCACGCCTGGGTGAGGCCTCTGTCAGAGACCTTGGAGAGTCAGATTTTAAACCTTGCTCCGTGTCAGGTTGTGACAATACTGGGCTAAAATGGACCATTGGTCTGACTCACTTAGGCAGCTCCTTATATCTTCTGTATCTCTAAAGTGCTTTCTGATTTATAACTTGACTTATTTTCTTTTAAAAGAAGTTATATTATTATTATTATTATTATTATTATTATTATTATTACAACACCTACAATGTACCTGGCACCGAACAATAATTAACTAGAGTCAGGTCCCTGCCCTGAGGGTCTTACAATCTAGAATGAGCAAGGGAACTTAGCTGAAATTATTTTCTTAATCAGTTTACTTAAAGCTTTCTTTTACCTTAAAGCTTTTGTGTACACTTTTTTGCTGAAATTTCTGCTTGATGCAAAAGGCAAGGCTCCTAAATATTTTTTGTCCTGCACTAAGGACCACACCAAATGCAGATGCGTCTTGGGTGCCACCTGTGAATAGAGCTGAAACAACTGCCACCCAAAATGGGTTTACCCACTGAACGTCCGGTACCCAAATCGAACTGAATATTTCAAGTAGTTTTCGGTACATGAACTGTTTTTTTATTGGGTATACCGAAATACCAACAACCAGTATACTGAAATCCCAATTTTGTCCTGGTTTTTAACTGAATCTTTGGATTTTGGGGGGAAATTCAGTATTTCAGTATATCACTTGTCGGTATTTCAGTATTTCAAGTACTCAAGCATGGCTTGAATGGTATATATATCCAATATGCACTGAAAATGCAGGTATAACTCATGAGCACCAAATTAGGTACCTTTTCATCTCTCCCTGTTTGCCATCTTAAGGCTCTGTGTACTCTGTAGAAAGGAGGATACAGTACTTACTACAAATGGGAAAACCAAGTCACAACCATGTCTGGAGATGCAGTGGGGTTCAAGTAATACCACTTCCTGGTGACAGATCTCCATTTTAAAAAGTGAACATTTTCTGAGTCACCACAAGGGGTATCTGAGATATGTCAGCATTTGCAAAATAGAGGGAAATTTGGGATATCTTACAATGGCAGGTTATGGCAAGCGGAGGAGTCAACCCCTTGGGAGAGGGGACTGCGAAGGCCGTAGGGACATGTACTGACCCCGGCTTGAGGGTACTCTTCTCCTTCCCAGGCCCAAGGGCCCTGGTCCCCTTCTCATGAATTCCGTAGTGAGAAGGGGAGACGTTCATAAAGTTAAGAGGGATTGGTACCCGATGGTATATTGGGCCAATCCCAGAGTTATAGTGATAAGTTCGTTAAGGGTGCTGGACCCAATTCACTTGAGTGAATTCCCCCCACCATTACCATTTCGGACAGAGAATTGAACAAATAAAGAGTGCGGCCTTTTAAAATCCACTTATGGCTGTCGTGTCATCTTTGGGATAAAGGGGGGGGCGTGCGTCGACAAGTTGCTGTTCTTTGGGCCTGCTTTTTGTCTGTGGTTAGTTCTGGCTTTTGTCAGAGCATTTTCTCATACTTTTCTGGCAGGATTTCTGTGTGCGCACGCACTATAGCTCACAGCTAGCTACATAAATCCAATCCCCATGCTGCCCAACATCCTCCTGCCCCTCCTGGGGTGTTCTCTGCAAGTTGACGCCCCCATGCACCCGGGGTGCCCACCCAGACTGTAGCCTGTGTCAAACAGCAGAGATGAGAGAGAAATCCTCTGGTCAATTGGCTTGGCATTTTAAAGACACCCTGGCTGGGACAGAGATTTGATTGCCTCTCTTACTGCATGCTTCCAGCTTTCAAGGACCAATCCTGAGTGGCTCTGGGGTGGGCATAGAAGGGACATAACTGGGACTTCATACAGCAAGGCAGAGGTCAAGGGGAAGCATCCCAGCAATCAGGAGACATGGTTCACACATTCAGGCTGGCCAATTATCAATCACATCCTACAGCATTGTGACAGAGGACATAATAGAATCCCTTACTGGCTTCCCAGTAACAAGTCAGGGAGAGGGGTTGGGGTGGTCACAGCAGAGAATGATATATGGGTGGCATTTCTGCTGGCCAATTGGCATCACAAGCACATCTTGTACCACATTGACGAACCTAAGAAGATCCCTGGCATAACTTCATACTCTCCAGATCATGTGCAGGCTGATAAATTTGGGCTCCTTTATTAGAACTTTCTTATATTTGGTAGAGATGATACTGAAGATCCACAATATATTCCTGCCAAATTTAATGTAAACAGACTGGAATACAAAGTCGTTGCAGCCAGAAATGCATTTACAAGTAAATCACTTATAACATCGGGACCCTTTATGCGATACTTACAAAATTTGACAGAGATAGTACCCTTCAGGAGGGGTATAATCTTGCTAAATTTCATTTAAATCAGATGGGAGACAAAGTTGTTACATCCAGGAAAGTGTACACAGAATTTTGTAAATTAACAAATTTCAACTGTTATAAAATCGGATCCCTTTATCTAATCTGTATGACATTTGACACATATTGCCCTCCATTGGGGGGTACAACCCTGCCAATTATCATCCAAATTGGATAATAAATAAAAAAGTTACAGCCCAAAATGTGCTTTCCATTGAAATCAATGGAAATTGAAAATGAAAGTAAAAACGAAACAAAAAATAACGAAAATGAATGCCATTTTAATGAAAACAAAATGAATAACAAAAACGGAAGAGAGTTACTGCGCACATCCCTATCCAGCAGGTTTTAACACTTCTAGCTTCTTTATTCATGAAGAACAAGCATAACATGTCTCAGATCTTATTTATCTAGCCAGCTTAGTTCCTTCATCTGGACGCTGGAAAGATCCCAGGGTATAACTGTGCTCTTCAACAGCTCTCTTCCCTCGAAGACCAAGGCACTGACTGATTCAGTCCACAAGTTCCAGACTTCTATAATCCTTGGGGGTCGGGGCTAAGGCCTAGGCCCCTGTCCCTTAAGGGACTTGTGCCCAACTGGCTGCAGAGCCATTTTTCCAATCTGAGTATAACTGCACTAACTAATGATCAGTGTCAACCTGGTTTATCATAATCTGCCCGATAACAAGGTGCCCTCTTGTTCTCCTGCTCTTGTGGTCAATGAGCTCTCAGGGTGCATTCTCATGCATTTGCAAGGAGTTCTGTCTTGTTAACAAATGGTTAATCTGAATACATCCTTACTCATAAGACTCAGGGGCCAAATCACCTTGAATAGAAAATACTAACATTAGGATTGCATGGAGCAGATGTGTGGAAAAACAGGACTCTCTGAGGTTTGCAAAGACAGACCCTAAACCACACCTAGGCACACTTGTTCCCTTGTTTTAAACATCCCTACTACATTATGGGTGATTTCAGACGTTACGGGTGGGCGGTTCACCACAGTGAACCCCCAGGGGGGGTGAACAGCTCAACCATGCGCGGGGGTGGAAAAGCGACCCAAACAGACGTGCCGGGAACAGGACCACGGGCGGGAACCGGGCCGAACCATCGCGGACCGGGGCAGCACAACAGACGTGCAGCCGAACCCCCACCGGGCGCAAACCTCCCACAAGGCACCGGGCAGGGGCAGGACACAGACATGGCCGACTGAGGGCAAACGAAGCCAAAAGGCACACAAGGGAACGCCCACACAAGGGAAACGGGAAGGGAGGGGGGGAAGAGGGAGAACAGGCTGACAGATGACACACACAGCAAACGCACACGCACACACACACACACAGAGCGGACCCGCAGCGGGACACACTGCACGACCAAACGCCCGGGCACACACACACACACACACACACAAGGGAAAGGTCGGGAAGGGGGGGCAGGGGCGCCCGGAACACAGCACGAGGAACAACGGGAGGGACGAGGGGGGGCACCACNGACAGGGATTGTGGGAGAAGGCAGGGCGGGAAGAGAGAGGGGCATGGGAGTCAAGTGTGGAGGAGAGAGAAGCATTGAGAGCAGAGACAGCGGAGTCAGGGGAGGAGGAAGAGAAGACTGTAAGAAGAAGGGGAGAGAGAGAGGAGGCAAAGTCCAGGGGATCAATAGCTTGAAGGTCATGGAAGGTGTGTAGAGAAGGGGAAGAGAAGGGGGGAGAAGGGGAAGAGGAGTTAGTTATCTAACTACCTTAGATTCTTCTGAAAATTCCAGCCATAATACATAAAATATCATTTGCTATGTGTATCATATGCCAAATATTCTAAACAATATGTAATATATACTGAGATGTGTTTATAAATATATTGCATGTGTGGTTTTTTTTTTAGAAACAATGCCAAAACTAATAGCAAATAAGAAATCTGGAGTTTGTCTCAAAATAAGCTCATATGTTGTTTTCTCCTCCTCACCCCCTCCCCAGCTGTATATTCTTCCATTACTTCAGTGTTCATGAAATTGTGATCATAAGCCTTCCTGAGCATCGGTAGTTTCTTAGATGTACAGTGCAAGCTTCAATGGAGACACTCTCAGCTTTGAACACAATGACGGATTTCAGGACACAGATCACGAAAACAGTTTTTCTGGTGCCTGATCCAAAGGAAATAGCGCATCATCAAGGACGCTGCCTTGTCAGCCCCTGAAAATTGATAGTCCAAAATACGCAAGTTGCAGCTTTACTTCAGTTATGTTAAGGGGGGCGGGGGGGGAGAACCCTTCGCTACACTTTTAAAATATAATATTGCATGAAGATAAATTTGAAAGGCTCAATCATGGCTTTGCCTTGAACTCTGTTTAAGGGACAGTGCATAGCAGCTCTGCCCCAAGACTAGTACAGGAAGCAGACAGAGTTGGAACAGGTACTTAATTTAGTATCTGTGAATAATACTCACATTTTTAGTGCTGTGTCGGGCACCCAACAGGCTACCTGCTCACTGATCGGGAACCCAACTACCGGAAAAATCGGTAATTTCCATTACCAATTCATCATCCAGTTGCCAATTGGCAAATCTGGAAAATAACACAAAAACTGGGACTGAAACTTGAAAAATTGGGACTGGATGTTGGTATTCCCGGACTGGACGTCAGTATTCTGGAACATGAAGTTTGCATTTTGGACATCAAGCAGCCAAAACAGGTACTAAATTTGGGGGTTGATTTGAGTACCAGAAATTCGATGAATGTATCCCTTTTTGTGGGTACTCATTTCAGTCCAAACCTAGATGCTTTGACTGTGGAGGTGCCTCTTGTCTTTGATTACCTGAGTTCTTAACTTTGTTTGTAGGGTTAACCAGTGACCAAAGCCCCAATGCCAGCTTCAGATATATGATTGTGCCTATTTTTAATGACAAAGATGAACATTTGGATTGTATGATGGATTTGGTTTAGGCAAATAAATGAGACTCTTCTTTCCCATTTATAGAGTTTGACCATTAGCAATGAAGTCTTAGAGGTTTTTATTCTTGTAAGTACATGAGGTTGGTTGGTTGGTTGGTTGGTCGGTCAGTCAGTCAGTTAGTTTTCAATCCTGCACCCGCCTGATCACAGATATATATCACATAAAGGTATATTAAAATTGCTTCTAAGCTGTTATTCTTAAACAGTGTTATGTCCTGGATAAAGTTTCCAATGTGTAACACGTCATTTTGTGAAACTAGCATCTTTTTGTACTGGAGAAAACCTGTACAATGATGTACAGGTTAATGCTATCCAAAAATCATTAAAACTTTTGACATTCTTCCAAGGTAACTTATTACCTTTTAATGTATTTGCAAAGTAGTTCCTAAGAGAGTCTGTTGTTGTCTTCTGAAGGAGCAATTTTTTTGGTCGTAAATTAGACAGGAAACAATAAAATGAGAGCAACATGCCATTTCAGTACTTTGTTATGTGGTGGCACTCTTCTGGGATGTTTATAAAATGCAAATAGTGCCAAACATGTTGAATTACATCTTGTCCATTATATACTTTCCAGCTGAGCAGACTAATACCTTCTTTTGACATGGGGTATTTTCAGACGTTACGAGATCACAATCAATCCCCTGTGGTGGCGGATGGTCCTGTAACTTCTGGTTGCTCGCTGCCAGATATTCACCACGGTGAACCAACGGCGGTGAGTAAAATAACCATGCTTTCGAGGATGGTCTGGGTACCATCCCCGAAAGTGTGGTTAATTGAACCACGGCCCGGAATCGGCGGACGGTAATGTCTGTTACTGCCACCGATTCCGGGCTGTGGCCCAGACCCCAGGACGGAATCGGGCGCAATGGCCAGATTGGCCACTGCGCCCACCCGTCTCCAAGAGGGCAGGCTGCTGGGGGGCGGGGCTATGCGGCTGCACGTTGGGCCACGCAGCCCCGCCCCCTCCCCAGATTCCCCACTGGAATCAGCCAGCTCGTCTGCTAACGGGCCGTTCTGATTCCGGCCGGGAATCAGAAAGGTGATTCTGTGACAAGGCCAATAGGCGCCACATTACATCTGAAATCACCCATGGTCTTTTTCTCTGACACACAATGGGTAATTTTAGATGTTACGAGACCACAGTCAACCACAGTGAATCCCCTGTGGTGGCTGTTTGTCCCATAATGTGTATTTTCTCCCCGCCAGATGTTCACCACAGTGAACAACTGGCGGGAATCAAATTGACCATGATTCTGGATCTCCGGCCGCTCGGTGGGGCTGCTGCCCCTTTAAGAAGGGGGCTGTGTGGGCCAGTCAGAGGGCTGGGAGCACACAAGGGGTGTGGCAGAGCCAACCCCAGAGCCGGGGATCAGCCTGAGGGGATACAGGCTGAGTAATCCCTGGGACAGAGTGGGCAGGTTAGTGGCCCTTTAAGGCTGAATAGAGAAAGTCTGTCCACACCCACTCTGCCTGTATAAAAGGAGAGACTAGTCAGAGAGAAAGGAGTCTCTGCCAGGGAGCCAAAGGAGCAACATCTCCCTGAGAAAGCCATGCTGCACTACGCTCTCCAGGGTGCTGAAGACTGGAGAATTAGCAAGACCCAGGCAAGTGGGAGAGGCTGTGCCTGGAGGGAGCCTCGTGCCTGGGGAAGGCTTGGCCAGAGCCTGGGGGTTTAAGGCCTGGCTGAATGGACTTTGGGGGGTTGAGGTTGTGTTGCTCCTGAGTCTGCAGAGGGGGACTTGGGCCTGTAGGGTGGAGGCAGCCCCAGATACGCTGGACACAGGTGGTGTCCAAATAAAGGACTGGAAAGTAATATCCTCTGGACTGTGGGGTGTGTCCTGAGAGGGTACCCCCTTCCTTGAAGAGGGGGATTCAGCTGAGGCTTGAGGCTGAAACACATAGCAGGGGGTGAGCTAATTCCCCAGAGTGTGACCCCAGCACCCCGTGTGGCCCTGGGGGAATCTCCGTGGTACAGTATATAAATATCTAGGTCTCTTGTTTTCATATACTGGGTCATGGCAAGATCATCTAAATATGCTAAAACGAAAGCTGGCCCAGTCTGTAAATGGTGTTATCAAATTTTGGAGAACTGCAGGAGGTAGGCTTATAATTCTGGCTCTTAAACTATTAGAGTTCAGGCTCCACGCACAAGCCCTATACGGGGACGAGATATGGGGCTATCAAACCAAGTCTGAATTGGAAAGTTTCCAAAACAAACTTCTCAGGGCTGTGCTGGGAGTACCTAAAGGCACATCAGCGTACATGTTAAGAACAGAAACTGGTTTCTTGCCTGTGGAATCAAAAATTCTTTTAAGACCTATTCTTTATTGGCTGACAGTAGCAGCCATGGCAGAACAGCGTTTACCACAGCTTTGCTAGCTTGAAATGATAAATTCAGATTTTAGATTTGCATGGGGAAAAAATCTAGACTCCACCGTAAATGAAGCCGGATTCTCCTTAAATTATTTGTTTACCTTGACAAGTAAAGACTAAAGAAATTGTGATAAAAGGATATTTTAATGCAAAAAGATCTAGCTGCAATTGTTGAAGTTAAAACTTCTCCTTGGTATAATAAATACAAAACACAACACCAGTTGGAACAATACCTAAGGATATTGAATAATTTTACCATACGGAGAGTTTTAACTCTCCTAAGGTTTCAGTTGATGTCATCAAAGGTTCTAGAAGGGGGATATAATAATACTCCCTATGAGTTGCATTTTTGTCCCTGTTCTACCTCTCAGATAGAGGATTTCCCGTATTATCTATTTAATTCACCACTTACTGAAAGTGCAAGGCAAACATTTCTCAAACCTCTCATACAAGGAAAATCCCATTGGGACATTCAATTGAAGATGCCATACTTCCTTGCAAGCCCACAGGATTGTGTTATCCGGCAACTCTGGGTGTTTTCAGATGTTACGAGATCACAGTCAACCACAGTGGACCACACACAACCCCGCGGCGGGGCCAAAGGGCCCTGAATGTCTGTTCAGCAGGCGCCAGATGTTCACCACAGACAATCCCCAGCAGGGGACAAAATTAACCACCCTTCCAGAGATCAAGCCCAGACCATCTACGAAAGGGTGGTCAAAGCAATTCCCACCGGGAAACAACAAAACGTAACGACTGAATGGCAACCACCAGCCGGAAGCAATCAAAACAATTCCCAGCCGGGGACAAAGCACGCAGCGTCGCTGCCAGGCAATGAGCAACAACACAGGCCAGGGAGGGAGATTTAAAGGGCACACAGCAGCAGGGGGACATGGCGGGATGGAGCGAGGCGGAAAGGAGAGGAGAGCGGAGGGCGAGCGAGCAAGGGAGGAGGAGGAGGTGGAGGAGGCGCAGGCGAAGGAGGTGGTTGTGCTGGACATGTAGGCGGTGGTGGGAGAGCAGCAGCCAGGACAGGCCGCCCCAGAGCCGGCAACCGGCCCGGGGGATGAGGCACACCGGAAACTGGTAAGGGGACTGAGGGGGGGGCAGCAGCACAGGGGCACCAAGGGGGGTGGGCTGGCCAGCAGGTGGGAGGAAAGGGGGTGGACCGCGGGGCTGAGGCAAACCGGCAACCACCCTCCCCCTCCTTATGACCCAAAGACATGGAAACGGACCCGGGAGCCCGAGCCCCCAGAAGTGACGGGCGGAGGGCATGTGGAAGAGGAGGAAGAGGAGGAGGGACCACATGGGAGATGGACGTACCACCGAGAGGGGAAATGGGGGCACAGGGAAACCCAGGACTTCATCAGGATCTGGGGGATTCTGGAGCACAAGCTGGAGCTAGCGGTCAACCAGAGGAATGAGAACGTGTACCAGGAGATCATGCGGGACATCGAGGCGGAGGGGCACCACAGGACCATTACCCATTACCGCTCAAAGGTGAAGGAGCTCAAGAGGGGGTACAAGGCCATCAATGACAACAATCGGCGGTCCGGCCACGGAGCCTGGACCGTCCCCTACTATGACGCCCTATGACGCAGAAGAAAAAAAAAACACTGAGGAACTGGCCTCAGAGGGCTCCGAGACCGACATCAAGGGTAAGCAAGTGTGTGGGTTGGGAAACAGACCGGAGGGGACAGGCTGAGGGAGGGAGGCGGGCATACCGGCCACAGGGCCACCCCCAGCAACCTCTGACACCCCAGACCATGGAAAAGGATCCGGGGGCCACCCGTGGACACGTTTAGCCCACACCCTCCCATATCCGCACAGGTCATGGCACTCCCCGGCACCTGCGACAGGCTGGCGAGGGAGCGGTGGTGAGCAACCCCAGGAGCAGCCAGAGGTTCCAGGTGAGGCAACCCAGCAAGTGGGGGGAGAGGAGGCCGGGGGATCCCAGGCAGGGGACCCCTGCCCATGTGGTGCGGGGGAGGCAGGTGGAGGCGTTCGGGCAGCTGGAACAGGCCATTGACTGGATGGTGAGGGAGCACTCTGCCAAGATGGACCAGTCCCATGACATTGGCACCTCACTGCTGCTGCACACGGGGACCATGAGTGCCTACATTATGGCCGCCGCCCCGCTTGGCAACCTGCCTCTTCTGGCCCCAATGCTGGGCCCCTCGATGCACCCACCACCTCTGCCACTGCCCAGCTACCGGCACGCCCACTGGGCCCGCGCATCTGCCTGCCGGTCCCTGTAGGCCTCCAGATGGAGCAGCTGCCCAGTGGGGCTCCTCCGGCCCCGGGTCCGCCCTCCCTCTCAACAACACCTGCCCCTCAGGACACCGAGGCATCCCAGGATACGGTCGGGGAGATGGACAGCGAGGGGGAGGGGAGCTCCCAGAGCTCCACGGCAGTCACGGGGCAGTCGAGAGGGAGGCCCCGGAGACATGGGGGAAGGGGGCGAGCAGCCTGGGGAGGGGAACGGCACTGGGAGGTGGGCTGTCTCTTATACACATCTAGATGTGTATAAGACACCAGTCACGGGGCAGTCGAGAGGGAGGCCCCGGAGACATGGGGGAAGGGGGCGAGCAGCCTGGGGAGGGGAACGGCACTGGGAGGTGGGTGGTGGTGGGAGCTGTAGGAGGTATGCACAATAAACGCATGGGCACCACAGTCGCAGTCGTTGTTCTGTTCATGGGCCTGGGGCTGGGGGTGGGTGGGGGTCTAGGGGCACACCCAGGGTGCTGGTGGGGGCCCCTGGGTGGTGGCAACACTGGTGTGAGGTCTCATGTCTCGACCTCTTGGCTGATCCGCCTAGCCAGGGCAGCATGGATGCGCTTTGCATACCGGTACTCCCACGGGTTCTCAGCGTTCACATAGAGAGGCACTGGGCCGGGAGGGCGCCGGGGCATGGGGTAGTCAAGGGAAGCCCCATCGGTCTCACACACGTTGTGCAGCATACAGCAGTCTCCAATCACCAGGGCCGAGGTCTCCACAGTGTAGTCCAGCCGGCCCGCAAGGCTCCTCTAGCGCTGCTTAAGGGTCCCAAAGGCTCTCTTGACCACGGTCCTGCTTGCACACAGGTGGATATTGTAGAGTGCCTCTGCAGGGGTCCTGGCGACCGGGTATGCCTTCATCAGCCAGTGGGTGAGTGGATAGGCCGGGTCCCCCAGGATGCAGGGGGGCATCAGCACCCACTCGATCCAGGTCATTCCCATGTCCGTGAAGTCCCTGTGGTACATCCGGGCATAGAAGAGAGAGATGGTCATGATCCGGGCATCGTGGCTGCACCCAGAGTAGCCCGTGTAAATGTCTATGAACCATCCCTGGTGGTCCATGACCTCCTGCAGCTGCAGGGAATGGTACCCGTGTCAGTTGACATATTCCGCGGCCTCCCCATCGGAGGGGCGGAGGATTTCAATGTGGGTGCTGTCCAAGGTGCCCATGCAGTTGGGGAATCCTCCAGCCATGAAGTCGGCCATCACGGCCTACTGGTCCACCAGCTGGATCACTCGGTCCAGGAGTACGCCCTCCACCACCTCGCAGATGTCTCGCAGCATCCCGGCGATGGTTCTCACCCCAATGCCAAAGTGCTGCGAGATGGACTGGCAGGAGTCTGGCGTTGCTAGGGTCCAGACCCCGATGGCCACCCGCTGGACCATGGGAATGGGGGCCCGCATGGGGGTGTGCTGCCACTCCAGGCAGGATGTTAACAGCTCCACGATTTGCAGGAGGATGCGCCTGTCCATCCAAAAGTGCGCTCTCCAGGTGGCCTCCTCCCACTGAGCCAGCACCCTGGCCCACCACTCCTGTGCCCGCTCAGTGACCCATACCCGCTGGGCAATGGGCATAGCAAGCAGGGAAGCGTGGCCCATGTTCTCCCTCCGCCACTGGAGCCGGTTGGCTGCCTCGTGGAGCGCTGCAGCCCGCTCCCGGGTGCGGAGGAGGGCCTGTACGCTCGTGGTGGGCTCAATGGGCTCTAGCAGCACTCCCAGCCATGCACACCCGCAGCCGGGCAGCCAGGTGCACCTCTGTGGTCTGGATGTGCAAGAGGTCCGTGTGCAAGCGGTACCACTCTGCGCAGACTGCTAGGTGCATTCCGCAGGCGCCCAACCATCCCAGCTCCATGGTGAATGGTGCCCTGGATGGGTTGGAGCTGCACCCATTATAGGTTGGGACATTTGTCACCCCACCCCCAGGTCACAACATGGTGACCGGGTGGGGTCCCCCGGGTCACCTCTGTCCCACCCCCCCGGCTGGCTGGCCCGGCTCCTGCAGGGCGACCAGGGCGGGGAGGCTGTGGGTTCCATTGTGCACACCTGCAGTCCCTGCATGGGGCCTGGCGCATGGTCCAGCACCCGGGCGTGCGGGCAGCAGCTGCATTCCTCCTGTCATCATCTCCCACCTTTCTGTGTTGGCTGCCTGTTGTCCTTGCCACCCTGATTAGTGTGTAGGCTGTCCTGTAAGTGTGCTTGGTTCCAGCAGCTGGGCTGGGTCCGCACCCCACGCCTCGCTCATTTGCCATGTCATGTTGCAGCCTGTGGCCTTATCGCTTGGCCTTGGAGTTCCCTTGCTTCCCCTCCCGTCCCTCCAGGGACTGTGGGGCCCCTCTTTCCTTGCAGTTAGTATCCACCGCTTGCTGGACCATGGCTGGCAGCGCTTCCCCAGGGCTCGCGGGCCCCACCAC
The DNA here is from genome assembly GCA_003113815.1 of Sphenodon punctatus. Lineage (NCBI taxonomy): Eukaryota > Metazoa > Chordata > Lepidosauria > Sphenodontia > Sphenodontidae > Sphenodon > Sphenodon punctatus. The sequence goes on from QEPC01005332.1 coordinate 1,147,182, forward strand.
CCCCAGCGCCCCCATAGCCGGACCTTCCACAAGACCATGGCCCTGTGTGATCTGTGGCATTCCCCAGCCATGCAATTGCTCCTGAGCTACCCAGACAGCCTCACAGGTGCCTATGCGAGTCTGAGCTCTGGCCTGTACTACTCTGACTATGAGGCAAGCGCCCGCGATTTCTGGCTGCATGTGGAGACGCTGGGTCTGCGTCGCTTTCCTGATGGGCACATCCTGGAGACGAGGTGCTCGCATGTGGGGTGGTCTGTGGCAGAGACTGTGTCTGCTCTCTCTGTGTGCAGACTGGCTGCCTACATGGCCTGTTTGGTGGAGAGGGGCCTTGCCCTGGCCGTGTCCTTCTTTGGCTGCATTCACGGGGCCCGTGGCTACCAGCAGCCGTGTGCGGCGGTCTATCACCACCTGCTGGAGCTCGGTCGTGGCCCCCAGCTGTTGACTATAGCTTGTTGGAGCCCACCGGGGCGGAGCTGACAGCACTGGCTCGTGTGTGGTCCGATCTGATGTCCAGGTGGGGTTCGCCATGCAGGATCCCTTCGAGGCATACTACCTCATCACCCACCACATGTCTGCACTGGGATACTGTCGGGGCATGCTTCAGTGGCCCACTTCGTGCACCTGGTGGGCCACCCGGCCCCAGGCCCTTTTGTGGCCCCCTGCAGCTGACTGTGAGGCCCCCTGTGCCTTCCGGGCCCTGGATGCTGGCCCCGCTGTGAGCTCCCACCTCCGCCTTGACGCCGTGGGTCACTGCCCGCTTCCTCCATGATGTCCGGGGCTTGCTGCTGTGCTGGCTGGTTCCTGGGGTTCTGCTGCCCCTGCCTGTGCCTCTGGGCCCCCTCCATGCCCCCCCTGTCCGCCTCTGCAACTGGTGTTCCCCTCCGTGGCTGTCTTCTCCTGTGGCTGTGTCCTGACCTCCGAGGTGGCTCCCAGCTCCCCGGGTACTGCTGTCCTTTATAGTCTGGCTGCGATCCATCCTGTGCCCATGCCCCCCCCCCTTTGGGTGACTTTGTGACCATGGGGTTCTGGGGACCCCGGACTGCACCTCCCAGCGTCCTCCCGGGGGGGGGGGAGTTGGACTGGCTGCACTGCTCGTCGGCTCTAGCTCATCTCCATCCCATCCATCACACCCTCGCCAATGCGTGGGGTCCCTGTCTGCCTCCCGGGCTTCTCCCTGCCCTTGTGGCCTCCCCCTGTTCCTGTGCTCTGCCCCTGAGGGGTCCCCCCATGCCAGGGCTGCCTGTGTAGCTGTGGAGTTGCCCGTGCTGGCTGTGCAGTTGTTGATGTTCTGGATGCTGTTCCCCATATCCTGCCCTGCCCCCGGGCCAGTCCCGCCCACTTCCCTGGCCCCGGGTCCCCCCTCCCCCCTTTGCCCATTGTGCCTTGTGTGTTGGCCATTCCCCTGTGTTCCCCCTTCCCTTTCTTCTCCCATGCGGGTGTGTATGTGCTCGGGCGTGTTTGTGTTGTGGGTTCCGCTATGACCTCATTTTCTCTGTGCCAGTTGTGTGTACCGCCTCGGCGGCTCTTCTCCCTCCTCCCCCTTCCTTCCCGTTTCCCTTGTGTAGGCATTTCCTTTTGGCCCTTCTGGCTTTGTTTGCCCTCTGTCGGCCATGTCTGCCTCCCGCCCCTCTCCAGCACCTTCTGGGTGTTTTGACCATGGCCCAGAATCGGCGTCACGTCTGTTGCACTGCCCCGGGCCATGGTCTGATGGCCCGATTCCCTGCCGTGGTCCTGATCCAGTCACGTCTGTTCGGGGCTTTCCTGGACCTTGGGAGGTGGTTGGTCGGCTTGCCACCGCTGGGAATCCACTGTGGTGAATTGGGAGCCCGTAACATCTGATGCATGCTCTAATGGTAGAATGGCAGAAGAGCTTAGCAGGAAAGAGTAAGACATCATGACTGAAAGCAGGGCTGCTGGAAAACTAAGAAATACTTCAACCAAGCGTTGTATTTATTGCCTTGTGGGATACAGAATTCAGTTGTCCTTCAGGTATATACAGAGGTATTATTAATTATGGCCAATATGATTATTTTATTTTCTTACTATGTAATGTTAATAAATTATCTAATTTACATTAAATGTATAAGATATGGCAATTGTAGTTTTATTTTGTAATTATTTTTTATGTTACTGACTCATTTTGTCTAGACCTATGGTCATGACAAATAAAGTATTGATTGACTGATGTTTAATATTCTTGATTATCATTTATCATAAACAAACTACAAACGACATGAGTGACATATCATAAATATGCCTGAAAGTAAGAGAAAAAAACCTGAAAGGAGAAAGTTAATAGAGGAAGCGATAAAAGAGGAGATGAGTGGGGAGGGAGGACAAGGGTTAGATCTAATCAAATAATTCCATTCAGTAACTTCTAAGAAGTCATCCCATGTGTTTGAGAGAACATATCCTGGGTGTTTTTAAACGAGCAAGGCTTGGGGAGGGGCGGGGGTACTGTGGCCACTGAGTGTGGCACAGCTGCAGAGAGCACCCACACACATAAGCAAGTGAGGAGGGATTCTAACAGGCAGCTCCAAGGGTAGCCACCGTGCCCACTCAGGCAGCCTCCACATTAATTTTCTCCAGAGTGAGAGAGGGAGTACTTGCCATCTGTTAAGGTCATTTGATAGCTGTTTAATAAGAGGGTTTAAATTGTCCTTTACTATGTTTGCAATACCTCTGGGGAATAGGATTCCAAGGTATTTACGGGTTTTCGGTTGCCACCTAAATGTCAACTTCCCTCTGTATCTAAACAGATTTTCATTGCTTCAGATTTGTTATACGTATTTTTTTAGGCTGAGAATTTGATAAAATTTTCAATTGTTAGTAGGATATTTAGAATTGACTTATCAGGGTTTGTAACAAGTAAGAGTATATCATCTGCAGAAAGAAAGAAAAAAAATATTCCTGAAGTTCTGTTTTGATTCCTAAAATTCCTTGGTGTTCCCTAATTAATACTTCAAGGGTTCTAATGCTAAGTGAAACTGTAAAGGGGAAAGAGGGAAGCCCGGTCTAGTTCCTATAATTTTTCAAATGGGGCAACTTAAAGCTTTGCATTGGTGGCAACCCTATTATTTGAGAGCCACTATGGTGTAGTGTTTAAGAGCACAGGAACTGGGGTGAAAACAGACCTAGCACTAACTGCACTTTAACACCACTTTAACTCTGCTCAGTCACATGGAGTATCTTTACTACCCCAACGTGTGTATTTTTTGCAAAAAAAAATGAGAAGTAGTAGCTGTACAACTTTGCCCTTCTAGGACATTGTCACTGGCACATTGGTGAACAATGTCCCCAAAGTACACCCTCCTACCATTTACAGGTTTTGTTCTGTAAGCAAAAAACACTTTCAGCAAAAAAACTATCCCCAAAATGCCTTAATTTCCTCATGAGGTTCATTTTCTACCCCAGCCAATGTTAAGCACAGGGGTAGAAAATCTACCCCATGTGATTTTGCATTGAAAAGTGTTCCAAGGCACATGTAAATACATCTAAAATCAACCTTGGCTGATGGCTTAAACAATCATTGCTGTCCTTCAAGCACTCTTAGTGGCTCTTAGGATGAGGCTACCCACAGAGACAAACCCTAGGGAGTGGCAACCCACAGAGGCAAAGTGTCTTTATTTTCACAAATTGCTAACTCCCTCCCCAATCACACACATTGGGGGGGGGGGGCTGGCACCATGGTGCCAACCTCCCAGGAAAAAGGGAAAGGAGTGCTTAATCAATTTCTCAGAGGTTTTGCCTGCATGTAAGGTCCGGGGTCCCTGCAGCGTGGCTGTCTGTTTTGGAGTGCATATGGAAGGGTGGGTAGAAGGGTGGGCAGAAGTTTGACCCTGATTCTTTCAGCCCCGTAGGTGATGAAAAGTACATTAGACGCCCTGATTGCTTTAGTTCTATCAATGTAGAAGGAGAGGGCCCGCTTGATGTCGAGAGAGTGAAAAGCACGATCCATTCGGGATGAATGAGGTTTTGGGAAAAACACAGGTAGAGAAATGGTCTGGTTGAGATGGAATGGGGAGGTGACCTTTGGAAGAAACAAACGGTCAGTCCAGATGTCCACTTTGTCCTTGGAGAAGCAGATGTAAGGGGGAGACGCTCGGAGAGCTGCCAGTTTACTAAATCTTCGGGCTGAAGTGATGGCCACCAGGAAGGCAGTTTTGATGGAGAGGTTCTCCATAGAACAGAAAGCCATAGATTCCAAAGGGGGACACATCAATTTATACAGAACGAGGTTGAGGTCTCATTGGGGGGTGGGTTGGGTGGTTGCCAAAAAGTCTGAATTAGGGGGTGGGAGAACAAGGAGGCAACATCCTCTGGCTTAAGGTGAGGAGAAAGAGCAACCAAATGCACCCTTAAGGGAAAGGCCAGAATCTTGCAGGTGCAACAGGTATTGAAATACGTGGGTGACTGTGAGAGAGGATAGGGGCGTATGAAGGGAGGTACACCATCGTGAGAAGCGCAACCACTTGGTAGCGTAGCACACCATCATAGAAGGACATCAGGAGTTTAGGAGGATGGTAGAGATCTCTGAGGGAAATACTTCGAGCAGGGAAGAATCAGCCAGGCGCAGAGGTGGAGCATGGCTAGGTCATGATGTAGCACAGTCCCCCGCTGATGAGAGTGAAGGTGTCTCATCAGTTGAGGAAGCATTATGATTTCCATGGCTAGGTCCTTGAGCGTCTGGAAGCAAATCTGTCTCGGCCAGAGAGGGGCAATGAGGATGACGTGGGCACGATCTGCACAAATCTTGTACAGTACCTTGTGCAGAAGGGGGGTAAGAGGAAAGACATAAAGGAATTCCCCACTCCAGGAGATGGTGAAAACGTCTGAGATTGATCCTGGCGCTATTCCCGCCCGACTGCAGAAGGTGAGAAACTTTGCATTGTCTGTGGTGGCAAAAAGGTCAACGACGGGTGTACCCCAGGTTAGAAAAACATCCTGGAGGACTGAGTCGTTCAGGGACCACTCGTGGTGATCGGAGAGCTGGTGACTGAGTTGATCTGCAAGCGTGTTGTCCTGGCCTGCCAGGTGTATAGCCTGAATGTGAATGGTGTGCTTGATGCACCAGGTCCAAATCGTTTCTGCTTCGAGGGAGAGGCGGGTAGAACGCGCCCCGCCCTGCTTGTTGATGTACCATATAGCCGCTGTATTGTCTGTGATAATCAGGATGTTCTTCCCCGATATGTGGGGTAGCAAGGTCTTGAGTGCGTAGCAGATGGCTCTGAGCTCTAGAAGATTTATGTGCAGTTGCTTCTTCTGTGGGGACCAGAGGCCACTGACCTTGACATGAGACATGTGCACTACCCAGCCGGTGAGCGAAGCATCTGTGGTGATGGACACCTGTATGACTGGTAGGTCGAAGGGGGTGCCCTGTAGAACATGGTTGCAGTCCGTCCACCATAGGAGGGTTCAGTAGATCGCGAACGGTAGCATTATCTTTCTGTTGAGGGAATGGACAGGGGGAAAGTAAAGCAGATTAAGCCACTTCTGTAGGAGTCTCATGTGTAGCTTCGCATAGGGGGTAACCATGGTGGTGGACGCTAGGAACCCCTGAAGGGAGAGGAAGAACCACAGTGTTCTGGTCCTCCGCAAATATAGGGACTGTATAGTGCATAAGATCATTACAAATATGTCTTGAGGAAGGTAGGCTCTGGAAGCATTTGTGTCCAGAAGAGTGCCGATGAATTGAAGTCGTCTCGTGGGAGCGAGATGAAACTTCCCTAGATTTACGAGGAAACCCAAGCTCTGCAGCAGAGAGAGAGTTAAGTGAATGTGAATGTGACTGAGAAGTTCATATTGGGAGGGGGCTATTAGTAGCAAGTCGTCCAGATGGGGTAGACCTTGACGTCTAGTTTTTGCAGGTGCGCGGCGACCACTGCTACACATTTCATGAAGACCTTTGGAGCAGTGGAGAGTCCGAACGGGAGTATGGTATACTGGAAATGGAGATCCCCTACAACAAAACGTAAGCTTGTGAGATGGTATGATATAGATATGGGGAGGGAAGTCATACAGAACTTATACCTATTGATAAATTTGCTAAGGTGTCTGAGGTCTAAAATAGGTCTGAAACCCTCGTCCTTCTTGGGGACTAGAAAATAACTGGAATAAAAACCAGTATTTCATTCCATGAGGGGAACCTCCTCAATGGCTCCTTTAGAGAGGAGCTTTTCAACATCCAGAAGTATTTGAGTTTGGGGGGGAGGAGCCCCGGATGGGCGTGGGAGGGGAATGAGGAGGAAGGGAATGGAATTGTATGGTGTATCCCTGATGAACAATATCTAGGACCCATTGGTCGCGGGTGAGGGCTGCCCAGTTGTCGAAGAAGGGTAGGAGACGGTTAAGGAAGGAGGGAGGGTCCTCCAAGTCTCCCTTGATCTTAAGAGGGCTGAAAGCGGTGCTTAGGTGGCTGGCCAGAGGACGAGTTAGAGGAAGGCCTGCCTCGTCCTTTTTGCTTACTGAACCTCCGTCGAGGCTGAGAAGCAGAGGTTTGGGAGTTTTGAAATTGGGGGGGAGGGGAGGGAACGCCTCCCAGAGTGGTACGGATAGGGAGAACGTTGTTTCCAAGTAAACGAGTAGGGAACAGGAGAAGGATATAATAGTTTTCGAACAGCTCTGATGACCCCCGTAAAGCAGGAGGTCTGGCTGGTCTCCTTGATCTTCTTTAATGTCTTGTCAGCAGAGGAAGCAAAAAGTCCCTCGCAGTCGAAGGGCAAATCCTCAATATAGGTCTTGTTCTCAGGAGTAAGAGCTGTGGAATGGAGCCAAGCATGCCTTCTGAGGGTGATGGCCGAGGCCATACCTCTGATGTTATAGTCTGCTATGTGCATGTTGGCGGTTAATTGAAACTGGGCAATCTGCATGCCCTTCTTTTGGATTGCCGCTATCTGAGTGGGGTCAGAGGCCCTGGAGAGCTGTGTCCAAAGCCAATGCTGGTAACTACACATGGTGGATGCATAATTAGAAGCTCTAAGGGACAAGGTTTCTGAGGAGAAAATGTTTCGTCCCAGGACGTCCAAACGTCTCCCCTCTCTATCCGCTGGGGAGGTCTGAAGGTCCCCACCTCTAGATTTAACGGAGGCTGCAGCTATGACTAGAGAATTAGGTGGAGGGTGTTTGTAGAAGATACTGACCCCTTCTTTAGGAATTGCATACGAGTCTCCCATTTTGTTGGGGGGGGGGCAGAGGAGGGCTTTCTCCAAACTGCAATAGAGGGTTCGAGTAGCTGGTCGAAGATGGGAAACATAATATGACCAGGCTCCCCTGACCCCAGAATACCAAAAATGGGGCCAGACTTGGTCTTTCTAACCACCTTCGTTAGTAACTTAGGCAGGGCGGAAACCAGCCTGTTTAACATGGCCTGGAACGCTTTGGTGTCCTCAGTAGAAAGGGCCAGATTGGGATAAGAAATAGTATCCGGAGGCAGAGGTGAAATGGTCACATCCTCCTCCTCTGGGATAGTGGATGATGAGGAAGATGGGGAGGCAGACACCCCACCTCCCCCGGGAGACGTGGAGATCAGGCAAGGGCTGTCCTGAAAGGTTGTCAGGGATAGGGTTCCCTAGAAGGGAACTAAGGAAGGTGGTGTCTAGTGGACTTGCTGACCTGGACTCTTGCGTCTGTTCACACGGAACAGAAACGGTTGATGGTGCTGGAGTGGGTGGTACCGCAGGGGCAGGGGTCCGGGTTCGGGAGCAGTGACTGTCATCCACTACTTGAACAAGCTCCAGAGCTGGGAGATGAGCTGGCTCCGACAGTACCTCAGGCAGTCTAGAAATGGTAGCGGTAGGAGGGCACGTGGTGGAGGTGGAGGTACGCAGGTCCTCACATGGTGAGAGTGACTCGCCCATTCGAGGCAGTCAAAGTCAACTCTTGAGTGGTAGGGAGGAGATCTGCTTTGGGATCGAGTGGTACCTGTAAGGTACCATGTATTCATGCTGCCAGTACCAGGAATCATCATATGGGGAACAGCAGGAGCATGGCGATCATGTTCTTTGGTCCCTATGGTACCACAGGAATGTATCGGCATGTCTAGGCGGGGAACGGTTCACCAGTCTTGTAGGTATGGCCGGGTGAGGAGTTGGGTACCGGGGAGAACTCCGGTGGCGGTCACTCCAGATGGAATACGAGTGAGAGTGTCTCTGTTGCACTGGTAAGAGTGGTAAGATGACTACAAGAGGTGCAGGTGCTTGCGCAGGCTGCGATGCAACGGGCGGTACCGTGGGAGCCGGCACCGACGGTGCTTGCACTGTGAGATGTAGGTCAGGTTCTGTTTCCACCTCTAAGGTACGGGAGGAGTTCCTAGCATCCATACCTCTGCTCCTCTTTTTCTTGTTCTGCTCTTCGCCAGTGCGTCTTGATGCACGGTCCCCAGTGCGGGAAGAGCTCATGGAGCGGGTCACGGTACCAGTAGGGGCTGGTACTGTGGGCAGAGCCTCACCTGACGATTTGGTAGTGGTATCGGGGGCAGACTGCTGCTCCGACGGAGCGGCTGGAGCCGAGGGCTCAGTATTCATAGTAGGAGTCCGAGAGTGCCCAGTGGGGAGCCTGAGAGGCCCCTCTTCACCACCTTGAAGTGCCTTTCTTGTTAAAATATCCTGGAGGTGGAGAGCCGTAGCCCGTTTAGTACGAGTGGAAAGAACAGTGCAGAACTTGCACGTCTGGGTGTTATGGGTCTCTCCTAGGCAAGCGAGGCAAGCGAGGCACTGTGAGCTGTGCCGGAGCGATAACGTTTAAAGCTGGCTTGCTTGGGCATAGTCCAGGCCACCCGCTGAGGGGTGGGTGAAGCCCGGGCAACAAACCCCGCAGACTCAGGCACGAGCACGGTAGATGACACGTTCAAGAAAGGAAACTTCTCTAATTCTTCTTTTCTTTTCTTTATTTTTTTTTAAGCTGACAAGCACTGAAAAGCGTTAAAGGTCTTCCAAGCGCGGCACAGTTGGAAGGAACTGAGACGGTGAGGGCTCCTCCCCCTATTTATGCGGTCCCGTCCTGGCGAGATCTTGAGCCCGTGTTTTTAACAGGATGGGAGGGGGGATGAGGGGGGCAGAGCCCTCACAATTTTCTAGATCTTTCCAGGTTTTCTGTCTGGAAACTACTGACACAAGGTCTCCGGTGCCTGCGAAACAGGAAGTGAACCCCAAGAGTGAGAATCGCAGAGATCCTCGAAGAAGAACTGTGTGTTTGCAGGGCATGGGGTGTGTGGGTATTGGGAAAAACTTACTACTTTTACCACAAACCATATTTAAATGGGATAACATTTACACCCCAAACCATAACAATGAACTTAACCCCAAACACTAGAACCCTCTTTATAATAATGACAACGAAGCAGGGATAACATTTCTTATGCATGTTGCAGGGCTGCACAGGGCATCAATATGGACCCTGCACCCTGTAACATGCATAAGAAATGGTAAAGCGGTGTTACAGTGGAATTAGTGTTATGTCTGTTTGTACCCCAGGTTGTAGGAGGTGGTTCTGGTTCCAGAGTTACCTTAGACATGAACTCACTGGGTGACCTTGGGCCTTTCACAGATCTCTCAGCCTAACCTACCTCACAGGGTTGTTGTGAGGATTACTAGTTGAGTTAATTAGTTTAATGTTTATTTATTATTTATTTATTTATTTGCATTTTTTCGCCGCCCCCTCATGCCTATGGCATAACATTAAATGCGTAACATTTAATGTTAATGGTTAAATGTTAATTGTTAAAGTTAATAAGTTGAAATGTAAGTCACTCTGACTCTGACTCTAAGGAAAAGGGTGTGATACAAATTGAAATAAATAAATATTTATGTTTATATTATTTATTTTTTAAATGTTGCTATCCCGCCCATTGGGGGGGGGGGAGATGCCATCTTTTGAGCCCCCCACTCTCCAATTTTAGAAGCTCAGTCTCCCAGGGGGATGGGGCTCGAGGGAATGCTGAAAATGTTTTGGAGAAAGGAGCATTGGATCCTATGGCTGAACAAACTTCTTTAATCCATAAAACTCTCTTACTTATCTTTGCTCAACATAAGACCCTTACCAGTATTATTGAGGAAAAGGAGATATCTAGAAACAAATTGTCTAGCCTACCTGCTGGAAAGACTATTAATAATAGTAGGCTATTAACCTCTCCCCAAAAGACTGACAAAACAGACAGGGATAAGGAAAAACTACAGAGGAATTGCAGAGAAATCATGCAGAACCCCTTGTTGGGTAGTCAGAGGCAAGAATTTTGTTTGTGCAGGGAAGCGGTTGCTTTTACAATATTGCCCCTTTCTAGCATAGCATTTCCATCTTGGGAATCAGCTGAGCTGGTGACAGGACACCTGTCATTTTTGATTCGGCGGTTGATTGCTCCTGATGATATACTTCATGTGAGGACTATATATAAGGGATCTTTTAGACATAGCTGTGTAATTACTTTTAAGAAAAGTTTTCACGTTAAATTAATCTGGAAACACATTGGTTTACTTGCAAGTTATGGCATTCATTTAGCTAGGATTTTTGTTAAGCCCTGTCAGGAACAAGTTAAGAAACACACTCTATCACAAATGAATGCTAGAGGGATGGAGATACAAAGGGGGACATCTATAAATACCCAAGATAACCCTAACTTAATTCCCCTGGATTTTAATAAGATAGCTAGTTCAGGTCTTCTAGGTAGGGACACTCTAGGTAGGGACACCGTAAGCAAGAAATCAAGAACTGAACTCTTGCCAGTGTATCCCATTCCAGGGAGGACTTCCTCCTCATACCAGTATATTTCTCTACCAGTGGAGGAAGAGGATGCTATGGAGGTTGGAGTAGAGGGATCATTGCTGGGAGTTGTGAGGGACACTTCTATCCAGAATAGGGGAAGCTCCCTGTTTAAAGAAATAAATAATACCCATTTAAGGGAAAATACAGGAGGGGGCAAATTGCCCCCAAGGAACATGACTCCCCATCTAGGGAGTTTGACATTAGATGAGGTGAAAATAGGAGGCACTATCTTACAAGAGCCTCCAAGAAGTGCAGATGGGAGTACAGGGAGCCCTTTTACATCATTTCCAGAGGGATCAAGGGTAGTACCAGCAAATTATCAGAGATCTCCTGAGATTCAGGTGATTTCTGGGGAGGATGAGGGCAGTTTTATCTCAGTTGATGGAATTTTATATCCTGGAGAGGAATACACTGGAAATCCAGGGGTGAGTCATGAAGCCTTTACAAGCACCCAGTGAAATGCCAATACGGTTTTGGATCACTCTGAGCTAGGGGGGACTTCCCCGGATGAGCGAAATCTGAAGGGACCTCTTGGATTAGTTGATTCTTCCATTCGAGGGTCAGACATTACAGGTAAAAGATTTAATTCTTTACCTGGAAGTAATATTTCCCCTATTAGATTGTGGCCGGGCTGCCTCAGAGATGGTGGAAGGTTCGTCTGACACCTGGGGTGTGTGGTGGTGACGTGGTAAATCCCTCCCCCCCCCCCGAGAGGAAACAGTGAGTTGTAACATTGAACAACTGAATCTAACGGAGCTGCCTACTGGTCCTGCCCGGGGGGTCACAGGTGGAGGGACTTCCTCCCATACTGAGGTCCCCCAGACAATGACTTTAGACTAGAGACTGGGGTGACTAAGGATGCAGATTAATCTGGTATCATGGAATATCACTGGATTGAAGTCCAAACTAGGCGATCGGAAAGTCTGGCAGTTTTTGACATCCTATGATATAATTTTACACCAGGAAACATGGCACCTTGGTGCGATCTCGTTGGCAGGTTACAATAGTTTTGTTTTAGAGGCTATTCCAAGCAGTAAGAGGGGGCGTCCCAGTGGAGGATGTGTTTGTTTTATTTCTGGCTTGTTAGCTGCGACTTATGTTCCACTCCCGAGAGTTTCTCCCTTTTTTTGTGGCATCTTTTCAGGATTATATGCTGGCACTGATTAACGTGTATATCCCCCCTCATGGCTTTAATGATTCTTGCTGGGAGGCACTGACAGATTTGATAGAAGTCATTAAGGAATTACGTCCTGACTCCGTAATAATACTGGCTGGGGATTTTAATGCCTGTTTAGGCAAGTCCCATTTGGACTTATTTCAATATGGAGGCCTTTGGATTATGGATGATTGCTCCCCTCTGCTGGATAGGAGCTCCAAAGACCCGGTTATTAATAAGAGTGGCCTTTCCTTCATCAAGGCAGTGGCTAACATGGGTCCCTATCTACTGCATGGTAGGATAGAGAGTGACCATCCAGGGGAACTAACATTCATATCTACCAGAGGCTGTAGTGTAATTGATTGTATGGCAGTCTCTCTTGATTTGATTAATCGTGTAACAGGGTTTAGGGTGGTATATCAGACATGTAGTGATCATTGACCAGTAACAATGGGCTTTGAGATGCCTGTTTCTGGGATTCCAAGTGTAGGGACCGCTGTACAGTCTGAGATGACCCAAGTTAAACTCAGGGCTAAATGGGACCCTAAGTTGGAGTCCCAGATGAAGTCACGTCTCCTTTCTCCTACAGGGAAAAGATGGCTGACAGGTATAGTTGAGGCCCAGAACATGGAGGGACTCCTTCAGGAGTATGGGAAGATCATGGAGGGTATAGAACCCTTCCTGCTTAATACTAAAGCATCCCAGGTTGTACGAGGAGGTTCTGGTTCAAGAGTTACATTAGACATGAACTCACTGGGTGACCTTGGGCCTTTCACAGATCTCTCAGCCTAACCTACCTCACAGGGTTGTTGTGAGGATTACTAGTTGAGTTAATTAATTTAATGTTTATGGTTAAATGTTAATTGTTAAAGTCAATAAGTTGAAATGTAAGCCACTCTGACTCTAAGGAAAAGGGTGTGATACAAATTGAAATAAATAAATAAAATAATTTATATTTATATTATTTATTTTTAAAATTTTGCTACCCCATCCCTCCTGCCACAGGATGCGGCTTGTGGCGTCGAAGTGGAGCCAGCTTGCCAACTGCTGCCAGTGAAGTCTCCCCAGCACTTCAACCCCGGTGAGGTCCCTCAGCGCTGCACGTCTCTCAGCTGCAGGTCAGGAGATCAGGCCACCATCTTTTTTCTGGGAGCATGCTGCGAAATGTAGTTCTCCCAGAGAAAAAACTACATTTCCCAGCATGCTCTGAGAAAAAAATGGCAACCCAGTCTGCAGAGTTATTATTATAAGCATTTATATAGTGCCAGCAGTGTACATGGCGCTTTACAAAAAACAAGGTAGACACAGTCCCTGCCTGAGAGCTTACATTCTAAAGATCGGGGTTGCAGTGCTGGGGGGACGTTAGCGGCGGTGGCAGGCGCTTTGCTGATTCCACGGGTCACACCCTCTCACTGAGTTTGCTTTGCTGTCCCTTCCTGCCTGCCCCTTAGCTGTGCCTCCCCCCTTCCTACCTGACACCCGCGTCTACCCCATTCCCTGCCCACTGCGCCAGATTGCACGATCAAGGAGTTACCAAGGAAACTGAGTACCGTGACCATTATTCAGTTCCTCAGTACTTAGTAAAATCGAGTCTAGCACTGCGATCCTAAGTAAATAACAAGTCAAACCAAGGGCTCTGAGTTTCACCCCTAGTAATTATTAAACACTCCACTGCTTATTCATTCCTTATTAATTTTTTCGGCTTCCACGTCATTAAAATGAGTTTCCTGGAGAAATATAACATCCGTTTTTAGGGGTTTAAGATGAGTAATAATTATTTTCCTTTTTATTAGGTGCTTTATTCCTTTGATATTCCAGCAAAACTGTTTATAGAGCTAGCCATCAACAAAATATAGAGAAAAGCAACAAATCTCTTTATCCAGTGCACACTTAGTGCACATCAGAAGATTAGTGGTAATTCCAGAACCTGGAAGGACTTCTCTGGACTGTCCCTTGTCAATCAGTGGGTTGAGGAAGGAAGGGGGAAAGAGAAAGGAAGAGATGAGAAGGAAAAAGCAGACACTAAAAAAGGTAGGAAAAGAAGAGATAACATGGAGAAGAATACACATTAGAACTATACAATATGTTATGAAAACATCCTTCCCTAACAATCTGACAAAACTAAAAACAGTAGCTTGACACTTCAGAGGAGGCAGCTGGATCAGGCAAAGCTTAGGGATCATTACAGCCTATTGGGCACCCAGACTTAAAAATAATAATTGCAACCTGTTTTCTCAAACTGCAGGTGAACCACTGAGAAATATCATTCAAGTATTCAACGGGGAGGAGGGGAAAGACCATATCAGAAATATTAGCTCAGTGGCTAATGGTTGTCTAGTGTTATCAGAAAGCAACAGGGGAAAAGGCCTATAGTAACCTTTTAAACTCCACGACCCCAACAACCCAGTAAGAAAAAGGAGGAATACAACTGGAAAATGAATAACTGCAACTGATGACCTGCATAAGGTAATTCAGTTTCAAAGCTGAAACACAGATACATCTCCTATCTTCAAAGCCACCATCAACCATAACCAGAGCTATCCAGGCAGAGGAATATATGAAGAGTGGAAGAAATTAACTGGAATCTCCTGAAGCTTGGCAGGCTTTATAGAAAACTCATGGGACATGATCTTATGCAAGTGACTCGCTATACTGGTTGCCCCCCAGTCCATCCCCTACCTTCCACTTTCATGCACCAGATGTCACTCAGTTTACTCTTACTTCGCATTCTTCCTTCTCCCGCTGACTTCACCTCCGTAATTCTAGTCTACAAGGATGTCTAGAAGTATAATGCTGTCAGTAATCAACTTTTAAATAAAAATAATAAGTAGAGAGACTGGTTTTACAGATTAACACAGATTAAAAGTGGTCTTAGTCTAACCTGAAAGCATTCAAAGTAAAGTTCTGCATTGCAGATGCACTGTGAGGAGAGGGGAGACCAATATGTGACCCACCCTGATCCTAAGGGAAAGGGTTTGATACAAATTGAAGTAACTAAATAAAATAAATTTGTCACAATGTGTGAATAGGGGTAGAGTACAGCAGTTTAACTCTGCAGAATCCTATAGCAGAGCAGCAACTGAAGGGAGCCAATTATGTGGGCATCAGATGGCAGGAAGGGTCAGTAAACCATGAACCTTGGCTGATCCAGGAGAGGAGGGAAAACGGAGGCTCCAGAGATATCATGTGGTCATAAAAAGAAGGCACTCTGTCACCTAGACCACCATAGTTTCTGAGGCTGTGTTGTAACTTGCCACAAGTAGATAGTCTGGGTAGAAACAAAAAGTCACTGGAAATCCTGAAAAAAATATATAGGGTGACTTTTTGCCATGTGTATTCTTCTAGAGTAAAATTACTCCATAGGATTGGCCTCCTACAGGGCACTGGTTTGCAACCCCTAAAGATATTTCTCATCCCCTTGAGGTGGGGTATACTGTCATTCTTTCACCGTGCATAATATGTAACCTGGCAGGATATTTGATTAAATTTTTCTCTGGCCAGTTGTTTTGCTCAGTTGAAAGCAGCTCTCATCACAGCCACCTTCTTGGCATAATCTTGGAAGAGCAGTTTCTTAACTGGTGGTTCATCCCATAGCAATTCCTTTTTGTCTCAGGAGTTTTGCAATATCAGTTCATTGGTGGTAAATTTCAGGAATTTAACAATCAAAGCTTTGGGGCATTATTCTGAGGCTGGCTTGGGTGTGAGGGTCCTGGATGCCCATTCTATCAAAGCAGAAGCTCTCTAGCAGTCTCAGCAATTATGATAGCAGGTTTGGAACAAATTATGAGTGTTTACCCCTCTGTGCTCCATCAGGAACACCAGGATCCTAATGTTACATCTTCCAGAGCGACACTCTAGGTCAGTTAACTTAGGTCCTTTTCAAATGGACGCCCGCCCCCTTCCCACTTTGCCCACAAGTGCAGGTGGGGATGGGTGGGTGTCTATGGAAACACTTCAGACTGTGGACGGGGCTGCGTGCACACTCCCACGCTTCACCCACCTACACCCATCACCTACACATGGAGCAATGGGCGCCAAAGCCAGATGCTCTGTGGCAGTCTGTGGAAACACACCCTCGTGCACCACCCACCCACTGAGCTGCCCATCCATCCACACACACCCGTTAGAAAAGAGACTAAGGCAGCTTTTAGACGATCACGCTGTGCGCTTGCGTAGGGTTTCAAAAACCGCGCGAGGAGAGATTACACGTGACGCCGCCGGCAATCGCGTGCCTGATATGGCACCGCGCATTCTTTTCAAGCCACGAATTACCTACCTCGGTCAGTTCGCGGCTTGAAAAGAATGTGCGGCGGGTATCAGGCGCGCGATTGCCGGCGGCGTCACGTGTAATCTCTCCTCGCGCGGTTTTTGAAACCCCGCGCAAGCGCACAGCGTGATCGTCTAAAAGCGGCCTTAGTCTTAATAGCCTCAATATTATTTCCATTTTGTTTTGTTTTTTCCAAACACAGACTTAATATCCTTATGTTTGTCCTCTAGGTCAGAAATCCTATGCTCTGCCTCCCCCATTGAGAGGCCTTGCAAGCTGCTATGAATATCACTCACAGTGGTCTGCAGACTGGAGGTTGTAGCCTCGATCTCCTTGACATCAGCAGCCATTTGCTGTATTACAGACAGCAGCACAGCAGCAGCACAGCACAACACAGCAGCAGACAGCATCATCTGGGCCTCCTCACGCACAGCCACCATCTTGCTTGGTGTGGAAGGGGACTCAGATCTTTGCTGTTTTTTAGCTCCTTTCCATTTTGAGGAGGATGAATCCAAGCTAGAAGGCATCCTAGCAGTTTCAACAATCAGGTGCAGCATTTTGGGGGTTGGATGCCAGATTCAAAAGGGTAAAGTTTGGGGATTCCCTTTAGGCCGCTTCTGAACTCAAGCAACCTGTATGCACTTTGCTGTTGTACCACCTATGCAAATAGATTAATATATGTATCCAAGGAATTTTCTACACATAATGTTGCTCCTGAATTTACCTGTCACGAGCTAAGCTGTCCTTTAAGAGCTATGGACAGTATCACTGACCTCCAAAAACCTGGTTTCTGAGCTTCACAAGATAACTGAATAATTTATATTTATGTTTATATTATTTATTTTAAACATTTTGCTACCCTGCCCCTCCTGCCACAGGCAGCTCGGGGCAGCTTACAATCAATAATAACAACAATAAAGCTAAAAACAACTCATAAAAGGAGGATAAAAAATATCCCACCCATCTCCCACCCAATCACCCATCTCCCCCGTCAAATGTCTGGCAGAACAGCCAGGTCTTACAACTTCTTCGAAAGGAGGGGAGATCTGGGACCATTCGGGCCCCCACCAGAAGGGAGTGCCACAGCTGTGGTGCCGCCACCGAGAATTCCCTCCCACGTGTGGCCCCCTGGAAGACTTGGAGGACCGCAACCAGGGCACCCCCGGACGACCACAGGAGCTGATCCAGAATCCAGGGGGTGAAGCGGTCCCATAGATAGGCAGGGCCTAGGACGTTTAGGGCTTTATAGGCCAAGACCAACACCTTGAATCGGGCCCAGAAAACTACCAGCAGCCAGTGCAGAGAATGAAGCACTGGCATAATATGCTCCCGGCGGCCCAGTCCCACCAGTTTCTGAGCCGTCACCATGGGTAGCCCCACATAGAGTGTGTTACAGTAGTCCAATCTTGAGGTGATGAAAGCATGGATGATAGTTGTCAGGTCACAGTCTGAAACACATCTGAAGCCATCACACCAGATGTAATTGGCCAAAAGGCACTCCTCGCTACAGCCTCCACCTAGACATCCAGGTGAAGCTGTGAGTCAAGGAGCACCCCCCAGACTCCGTACCTGGGAAACTAAAGGAGGACAGACCCCATCAATAATGGGGGCCACCATCTCCATCGCCTTACCCACCACCATCACCTCCATCTTGTGTCAGGATTCAACTTCAGTCAATTAGCCCTCATCCAGTCCCCCACAGCCGTCAGACAGAGAATAAGCACTGAGACTGCCGAGCCTGGGTCTGCTGAAAAAGAGGTACAGCTTGCTGTCATCAGCAGATTGATGACACTGCATGCCGAACCCCCTAATCACTTTGCCGAGTGGCTGCATATACACGCTGAAAAGGAGAGGGGACAAGACAGAAATCTGCGGGACTCCACACGAGAGGTTTCGGCATGATGAAAAATAATCCCCAAGCACCACTCGCTGAGTTCTTCCGGTCAGGAAGGAGCAGAACCATTCAAGAACAGTCCCACCCACCACCGCATGATCCCACAGGCGCATCACCAGCATCTCATGATCAACGGTATCAAACGCAGCTGACAGATCTAATAAAATCAGCAGGGTCAAACGACCCTTATCCAGTTCCTGGCTCAGATCATCAACCAAAGCCACAAGCACAGTCTCGGTGCCATATCCCGAACGAAATGCCGACTGAGAGGGATCAAGAAAACCGATACGATCAAGATGTCCCTGCAGCTGTCGAGCCACTATCCGTTCAATAATGTGGAAATGCTGGGCAAAAAAGGCCATTTTCAAATGGGCCGACAGTACAGGGGGGATGGGTGGAGACCATGGTAGGGGGACAGATGGGGGGGGTGGCCATTACATGGATGCCCACTCATTTCCACCCATGGAGGCACCTCCATTTTCTCCAAAGCTTCTGTACGTGGGGGATCAGTGGAGGTCGGTGGAGCATGAAAGAATGCACGAACCCCAACCACACACACCGGCGGTCACACGGACACACACACCCTCACACCCTCACCCACCCAGTCACCCATGTGGATGAGGGGGGGCTCTTGTGTGAAAAGGATCAAAGAAGTCTACAACCAAATCAGTGGCTTCTCTAGCAAAGCAAGTGTAAGCTACACTTCCATTTAGAATTGGCCTGATAAAAGTTCAGCAGAATTATTTATTATTTATTATTATATAGCACTAGTAATATACCTGGCAATAAACAATCATTAGTTAGAGACAGGTCCATGGTCCAAGAGGCTTACAATCTAGGAGAAACAAGAGAAGGGAGACAAGGAAGAGGGGAACAAAAGAAGAGACAGGGATACAGTCACAAAGTTGAGAAACCACAGGTGCATGTGTTTAGTTTAGGGTAAACGAGATGATAGTCCGCATTACCACTCACCAAGTCGGTGTTCGCTTGCCTGTCTATTGGTGTTCCCCAGATGTCTGGATGCACTCATTTCCACTCATTCCCCACTCACGGCATCATCCAAGAACATTGCGGGGCAAAGTGTTGAGGGCAAAGTATGTTGACTTTGGTACTCAACAGAGACAGCCAACGGCTGGACCTTTCTTTCTATTTCACAGAAAAATGTTCACTATATAGTAGTAACCTCATAGTTATTTCTGGCTTATTAACAATAATAAAACAACATGTCAAGCTATCAAGTAGCCCCCATCCCCCCTCTTTCTTTCTTCCCCTATTCCCATTCTCTTCCCTTCCCCTCCCATTCTTGTCATACTTTCAGTATCTCTCAAGGAAACAGATATGTCTCAAGGGTATGTAATGAAGGATGGCCCCAACCCCACAGAGTGATGTGGTATCATGGTGCTCCATGGAGACAGAGGCCCATCAGGAAAAGTCTGAGCTTAAGGCATTCCTTTGCCTTTTACCTGTTGTGCTCCCCCCTGCCCAGTGGGCCACTGTGATGACACTGCACTCTTTGGGGTTGGCCTCTTGCCCAGCCCAGCTGAGGAATACAGGACTTGGTCCAGAAGTGTCCCAAACCAAACTGAGTCCAACCAGATCCTTTGGATCCAATCAGGCTTGGCATAGTATTCAAACATATCAAGACTTGGTCCAGAAGTGTCCTAAACCCAACTGAGTCCACCCAGATCCTTTGGATCCAATCAGGCTTGGCATAGTATTCAAACATATCAAGTCAGACCAATGGTCCATCGAGCCCAGCATTATGTCTCTGACAATGACTACCTTCTGTCACTTCAAAAAAAGTGCACAACAGGTCCCAATGGAGTGATCCAGTCCCCGATAGGGATGAGGAAATCGGAATCGGATTAATCTAATTCATCTGATTTTTATTGATTTAGATTCATCTGATTCTGTCGCAAGAACCGATACACCTTGCATTGCCTATTAGAATGAATTTTATTTTATTTTTATTTTATAAAATATATTTATCCCGCCCCCTCCTGCTCGCAGTGCAGCTCGGGGCGGCGAACAACAAATTAAAACAATAAAACAATAAAAGCAATTTAAAATGTATATACCATATGCGGGAGAAAAAACAACAACAACCCCAACCACCAACCCCCCAACCCTACCCCCCCCCTCGCCAAAAGCCTGGCAGAACAGCCAGGTCTTACACAAACGTCAAAATGACAGGAGAGTGGGGGCCAACCGAGTCTCCTCCGGGAGCAAGTTCCACAGCACAGGGGCAGCCACCGAAAAAGATCTAACATCGTTGGCCACCCATCTCACTCAGGGAACCTCCGAAAAGGCTCCCACGGACGATCTCAGGGGTTGCACGGGCATATGGGGAGTGAGGCAGTCCCGCAGATAAGCAGGGCCTGAGCCGTGAAGGACTTTAAAGGTCAAAACCAACACCTTGAACCTAGCCTGGTGCTTTATAGGCAGCCAATGCCGAGCCCGGAGCACAGGTGTCATGTGCTCACTGCGGCCCGCCCCCATAAGGAAGTGGGCCATGACATTCTGCACTAGCTGCAGCCTCCGGACCAGCTTCTCGGGCAACCCCACGTAGAGCGCGTTGCAGTAATCCGTCCTCGAGGCGATGAAGGCATGGATGACAATGGTGAGTTCAGAGTCTGAGAGATACGGTCAAAGCCGCCGGACAAGATGTAACTGCCGAAATGCACTCCCCGCCACGGCCACAACCTGAGATTCCAGGCTGAGCTGTGAATCAAGGAGCACACCCAGACTCCACACCTGAGAGACCATGGGAGGACAAACCCCCCCCCTACAAGAGGAGACTCAACCACTTCCAGGCCCCCCAAGCCCTCGCCCACCAACATCACCTCCATCTTGTCAGGATTCAGCTGCAGATGGCTCAACCTCATCCAAGTCCCCACAGCTGACAGCCACTGGGAAAACAAGGAGACTGCATGGCCTGGGTTGATTGAAAAAGAGAGGTAGAGCTGAGTGTCATCAGCATACTGATGACACTGCATGCCCTGAAACCCTCTCACGATCTCCCCTAACGGCTGCATACAGATGTTAAACAAGAGGGGGGACAGAATGGCACCCTGCGGGACTCCACACGTGAGGTCCCGGGGGGAAGACGTACACTCCCCCAAGACCACCCGGTGAGTTCTCCCGGCCAGGAACGAACGAAACCAGTCCAAGACCGTTCCGCCAATTCCAGCACGGTCCCGCAGGCGAGTCACCAACACCTCATGATCGACTGTGTCGAATGCAGCCGAAAGGTCTAGCAGGACCAGTAAGGTCTGACGACCCTGGTCCAACGCCAGACGGAGATCGTCAACCAAGGCCACCAATGCCGTCTCCGTACCATACCCAGGCCGAAACCCAGACTGGGAGGGATCAAGGAAACCGATGTGGTCCAGATGCTCCTGGAGCTGTCGTGCCACAGCCCGTTCAATAATCTTCCCTAAAAAGGGAAGATTAGAGACCGGCCGATAACTGGCAGGAGCATCAGCGTCAAGAGATGGTTTCTTGAGCAGGGGTCTAACCACAGCCTCTTTTAGGCAGTCAGGCACCCTGCCCTCCCGAAGGGAGGCACCAACCACCCCAGCCAACAACGGCCGTAACGTCTCCTGGCTGGCTTTCACCAGCCAGGACGGGCATGGATCTTGCTCACAAGTAGTGGCACGAACAGATCCCAACAAGGAATCCACATCGGCAGGCGACACCATCTGAAACCGATCCCACAAAACAGGACAGGACGGGGCATCCATAGCCCCAAGATGATCCTCTGCAATAACTGTGGTACCGAAATTGTGGTGGATGCGAACGATCTTATCTACAAAGTACTCGATAAACCAGTCACAGCAGTCACTGGAATGCTCCAGGTCCAGGTGTTTGGTTTCCCATTGAAACATTTTCCCACTGATGTCAAAAGGGGGGGAAATACAAACTGATTCCGATTCAGATTAGATTCAAATCTGAAACAACTGAATCTGATTCCGATTTCCATCCAATTCCCCATCCTTAATCCCCGATATTCACTCCCAACTCCTCACAGTCAGAGATTATGTCCCCCAGACCAACTTGCTTAATAGCCATTTATGGTATGCAGGACTCTAGCTTAAGAACTGTGACAAGAATCTATAGACTACTCTCCATCTGATCTATCAGACGGCTAGGCTGTCATAAAATTATAAAAAGAATATTCCCTATTAATGAACATATAATCACAGAAGCTAAGCACATACCATGTAACTAATAAGGAGATGAATTATTTAAATATCTTTCATTTAACAAATAGCATTGCCATTTTAATTATACACCAGCATTAATTACTACTAAAAAGTGCCTTAAGCCTCTTTCATAGTTAGGTTTTCTGCTCTTGAATCTTTACAATCTCAAGAGGTTGTTTGGGGTGTTTTTTGTTTAATGCATGAAGGTTTGTGTACCTTAAGGATCATCGATTCTCGAGGGCAGTGGTTCTTCTCAAATCAGTTTTTTGGGTGGTCTCAGCATGTGGCCACCAGCACTTGCAGACCACACTGTTAATGCTTACAGTACTTTGTATTTTATATTAGTATTCTGAGATCAGGTGAAACTTGGGGATCCAGAGGAAAAACAAAAAAGAATCAATCATGTATTCAATATCTCTGAAGAAAATTTAATACGGCTTTTTTATGAGGGTTACTGCACTGGAGTGAGGGACAGCTGTTGCCACATAAAGGGTGTTTTCAGACAAGCAAGTCAACAGGGAGCAGGGGCAGAGCTACCACGTAGCTCTGTGATGGAGCACCTACACATGTGGAGGGTGTGGGGAGCTACACAAACTGGCAGCTCCCAGCGTAGCTACAGCGGTCACAGAGCAGCCACCACACATTTGGTCTGCCTCGCACGCTGCATTCCGGTGGTTGAGAATGTACTATCCATTAGCGTGGTCAAGTTTAAGGTGTTTTCCTGCATGATTTTGGTAACCAAAGTTTGCAGAGTGCCTGACTCCACTTCTTGTTCTTCTTTTCAAAGTGATGCAGCTTTTTCAGAGGGTGTTTTTAAATAACCAAGGCTAGAGGAGGGGTCAGTGGCCGTTGAGTGGCATGCTTGCAGAGCACACATGCACGTGGAGTGAGTGGGGACGGATTCTAATGAGCTGCTCCCAGGGTGGCCACCGCACCAATGCAGGCAGCCTCCACGCACTCCTGCCACCATGGACCAGCCCTGCAAACAACTCATATGGGTTGCCATTCCCCCTTCCGCCACCTGGCAACACCCCATCCCCAAGCCCTGTCCAACTTCTCTGCCATGACACACAGCCTTGGACACAGCCTTGGACACAATGGAAACAGGAAGCCGCAGCAACCAGTAACCCCTTCCTGACCAGGAGCCAGTGCAGCCACTGCAGCTGCTGGCAACAATGGAGGTGCATACTGGGGGGACATGCAGGAAGCTACTGTCTGAGCTGCTTTCTTCCACAGTGTTATCTCTTCTCTTGTGCGTTGCAAGGGGGGATTTCTTGTGCTTTAAGTCACCATGGTGTTATATATCAGGAGGGTGTCCTTTAAGAGCTCTGCAGGGAACTCCCGACAGGGCTGTGGGTAGGACCAGGGAGGTGGCGGCCACAGACCTCTCTGCTGCCATGGGTGGAAGTCATGGTTCATATGGGCAGGAGATGTGGGTGCCTGTCCACACGTACATTTTTGGCTTGCCCCGTACAGCGCACTACATATTTTTTAGCAGTGCCCCATGAGTGGGTGCTTTGTAGATCAGAGGGGCACACATCCACATGCAGCACCTTCAAACAAGCAGCTGGATGATCCAGGCATTACCCATTAACATGCCTACTGACTACTACTGACCAGTAGTGGTCAGTAATAGAGACCACTATGGTGCGATAGTGTCTCGTTTAAGAACACCCACAGTTGCAGGTTTCTAGCCATAGAAAGAAATTTCACAGATGTTTATAAAGTTCTGTTATTTACATTCAGATCCAAATATGACTAATATTTTTGAGATTCTTTTTTGATTTTGGATTCAGGTCTATAGCTGATCCATCAGCCAAAAACTGGTGTATGGAATGAAGATCTTAAATGGATGTTACCTGGCGCTCACAGAAATATTGCTTTGCAAACTGTACTGAATCCCAGAAAAATGAGTAGATTTAAAGATTTGGACTCTGTCAACAAACAAAGAGCCTGAATGCCACACACCAACCTTACAAGGCATCATGTGAGTGCACATAATATCTTTCTAAAATTGAGCAAGACTCTGGTATGTTTACATAGATGCATGTGCTATTGAGCTAAACATTGAAGCAGCACAAACAACAAACACTGCATGTGTACACAGTCCCCACTTCTTGATTCATTCCCATAGTGTATACCAACTTGTGCCATGTGCAAAAATATGTGTTTTGCCTGACACAGGCAAAGAAGGAAGCCAAAATTTCACTATTTACAGACATACAAGATTAAGCTGGAGAAAACAAGAAAGGCCAGATTCAGCAGGAAACATGCAGACGTCATAAGAGAAGAATTAAGTAAATGTGCCCATGAAGAAATCATGAGAAAACAAGTGAGGGAACTGAAAAGAAGTTCAATCAGCAAAGAAAAGCAAATTCTTTAGACCAGCAGCCTTGATTTCAAGTCCTTTCCCTGCAGACTACAATCTAAGGAAATACACAGTTACCAATATCTATTGGCATTGTGTATGTTGGTTGCTTTGCATATCTGCAAAGTGTTACATATTGTTTAACAGTATACATGTTCTGACTGGATCTCCCAACACTGGCATGCCATATCAGCAATGCCATATCAACATTATAGAAATAAAACAAGAAGCTGTGCTAGAGCTGAAATGAGCCAAACCACCCGAAATGAGCAATCCCATTAAATCCAAATGAACTAAAACAAACAAAGCAAGAGTTCAACAGTATCTGAATGATCATTTCATTACCCATTATCGTCTTTTTGTGGGGTTCATTTGTTGTGTTCAGTCCATGTGTTTTGTTCAGCCTGTTCATTTTGTTTGGTCTATTCGTTTCTGATCGTTCATCCAATTCCAGTTTTTAGCTCCCCAATATTCTCAAAGTTACCTGTGGAAATGACTGAAAACTGGAAATGGACAAAGCCAGAAACAAATGAAGAAAAGAAATAATCACAATTGTGAAAACGCAATTGCTCAAACTTTGTGCAGAATTTCAGCTCTACTTTGTACCCCGTTCACTGTGACACATGCAATAAGCATCATGTGAACAGAGAGAGTATCAGTTCCTGCACACACTATTGAAGATTTCATCTGGTTACAACAGCGATTTTTTCCATTAGTATAGGGGATTCAACACACAAGCAAAGGAACAGTTTGTTCAGAAAATATCTTCCACATTATAAATGGGGATACATTGGATAATAGCTTTGGGGATACCAGCTATTGAGAAGACTAACATTGAG
Source organism: Sphenodon punctatus (assembly GCA_003113815.1). Lineage (NCBI taxonomy): Eukaryota > Metazoa > Chordata > Lepidosauria > Sphenodontia > Sphenodontidae > Sphenodon > Sphenodon punctatus. The sequence continues at coordinate 1,172,666 of QEPC01005332.1, forward strand.
AAGATTTATTCTACTCCCCTAAGTAGAGGTGTGCACCAGGGACCCATGTCGTTTTTCGTTTTTGTTTTTATTATTTAAATCAATTGTTCCCATGTTCATAAATATCAAAATGTTGTTTTTGTTTTTGCTTTCATTTTTTATATCCGTTGGTTTAAATTGAAAACACATTTTCGGCTGTACCTTTTATGTTTTTCATGATATTTGGATTACACTTGGGGGGAATGTACCTCTAATAGAAGGCATTATGTGCACCAAATCTCAGAAAGATTGGATAAAGGAATAAGGTTTTATAAGCAGTTGAATTATGCTATTTTGCACAAATCTGCATATACATGCCTGGCTGTAACTTCTTTGTCTCCCATTTAATGTGCATGAAACTTGGCAAATGCATACCCCCCCTGCATGATTAACATATATGCCAACTTTCAGAAGGAATGGATACAAGGTCCTGGTGGTATACATAATTCACTTATGTCTGAGGGTATCATCTTTGTAGTCCAATCGGTGTACATGAAATTTGGCAGGGCTGTATCTCACACTTTCAGGATCATCTCTGCCAAATATCAGAAAGATATGATAAAGGGTTCCAATTTTATATGCCTGCACAGCATATGCAGAGAATGAGCCTATGCCAGGGATTCTCTGACGTGCCACTGTGGTATAAGATCCATTTGTGATGCCAATTGTCACAGTGCTGAAGAATGTGAATGTGATGATAATTGGCCAGCCTGGATGTGTAAACTATGTTTCCTGACTGCTGGGATGCTATCCCCAAAGTCCCAGTTATGTCCCTTCTATGTCCGCCTCAAAGCCAACACCTATTGGTCTTGACAAGCTGGAAGGATACAGTAACTGGAAATAGAATGTGTCTGTGAGTCTGTTGGGTTGCTCCCCATCCTCCCTCCTACAGCCTCCCTCCCCTGCCATGCCAGGTGCCTGCTTCTGACTGGCACTGCATGTGCTGCTATTTATCTGAATAATGGTATTCAAGGGGAAAACTTCAATTGCTTATAAAATTGGGTCACTTTATCAAATTGTCCTGTAGATTGGCAGGAATGACAGGGAAGGTGTTCTGCCAAATGTCTTGTAAACAGGATGGAATATTAAAATGTTACAGCCAACAACGCATTTCGAAGTTAATAGCGTATACCATCAGGACGGTGTTTCCAATCTTTCTAAAATGTGGCAGGATTGGTACACTAGTGGAGAGACATACATTTCCCAGGTTTCATGTAAGTTGAATGAAAGATAAAAAAAAGTTGTAGCCAGTAATGTGTATGGAGCTCTTAATAAAATCACAACATTCAGCTCCTTGTAGAATCGGTCCCCTTTATAAAATCTTTTTGAAACATGGTACACATAGTGCCCTCCATTGGGAGTACACTCTCCCCTAATTTCATGAGAACTGAATAAGAAACAAAAAAGTTATAGCCAGAAATATAGTTTTCAGGTTTTTCCCATTATTCCAAAAACAAAAAATGGTTTTCATTTTTGTTTTCATTACTTTTCTTTTTCTTTATTACAATAAGAAAAAAGAAAATCTACATTTTTGTTAACAAAATGCAAACCCCTACCCCAAAGCTTAGCATGTTTTTCAGATGACCAGCATGTCAAGCCTAGCGTTAATCTCCTTTCTTTATTACAGTAAATGCTTGCAGTAACTGTCATCGGCTCGGACAGCATGTCTACTTTCTCCTACATAGTAAGAAGGTGGCATTTCCCCCATTTGTTACCCCAGCTTGAAGCAAGATGTGTGCTCATTCATTTGAATAGTTCAGTACAGCTGCAGGAGCTCTAACTCATGCTCTAACTCTGGGACTTTTAGTTGCAACACAGTGTATTTACACTATTTTTTCCCATAATGGGCATTCATGGATGGTTGACCCTTTTGCTGAATAGTTTGGCTTCCCACATTGCCAGTGTCTGTTACAATATTTTCTTATCCTAGTTTGGCCCTGCAGGCCATGAATATTTAATACTGAATTAAACCATTACAAACTTTGAAGACAAGTTCTGCTCTGAATGCAGTGTCACAACTCCCACTAACTTTAATGAGAGTTGCATGAGTGCAATTAAGAACTTATTTGTGAGAAGGCTGGGGGTCAGATTTTAGCAGCTGTACAAAACAGGCAATGGACTCTTTTCCACACCCTACCCTGCCCCTCTAATTTGCATTGCACCTGGCCCATATAGAAATGATAGCCCAACAAGGTACACTTGGTTATTTGGCATGGTTTGATTCCCCACTCCTTTTCTTCAAGATGCTATTCTGGTGAAAAGAAGCTGATATCAGCAAGAACACATGTTTTCTCTTCAAAAGAGATATGTAAGAATAACTCATGAGCATGGACCTCTCTCAGCATTCTGACAGGATGAACACTTTCCAGGCAGCACTAGCTTCCAAGGACCTGCTCAACAGATCCTGTTCCACTGATGTCAAAGGAATTATTTCCATTGCCTTCCCTAGGTACTGAACCAGGCCCATATAGTCACACTGGCTTGAAAAAGAACTCCTTCTGCACTAATAACTTGCATTATGTCACATGCAATTCTCTTCTTGAAATTTCTCATCTTGACCACATTCCCCCCTCTTTTAAAATAATATAGATCACTGCCTTAACAAAATTATAACATCTGATACAATGTCTTCAAATTAATAACATTCTTTAATTGACAAGATAATTATAGCACGTTGACACTTACCAAACTTTCATGAAAATGTTTGCCACGCAGCAGAAACTTTTGTATTTCGAATAGCACAATGTAGCAGGGCATAGCCTTGTGGGGCTGCTGCTCCTTTAACAGCAGAGGGTGCCAACATTAGGCTGAATGAAGACTGGGTAAGGACTTGGCAGAGCAACCCCAGTGGGCAAAGTGAAAACCCAGCAAAAACATAAAAGAGAGTGGGGCAGGACACTGGTCCTTTAAGGGTTGGCAGCCTGGAGAGCTAGTCACACCCCTCTGGTGTATATAAGAAGGCAGGTTGCAGACAGAAGGGCAGTCTGTGCCTGATTCTGGAGGAGAGGGGAGCTCCTGAGAACTGCTGGCCATGGTTCTGAAGCCCCATTGGAAGACTTCCTGAGAAGATAAGCAGGGATGGCCAGGTGTAGTGAAATGCCGTCCTGAGACAAACAGCCTGGAACTGTCAGTGAGTCCAGTCAAAGGATTGTTGCCTGGCTGGCAGGGACTTTGGGGACGGTGTTGTTATGAATGGTGGGGACTATGATGAAGGACTGTGAATTGCTGTGTAGAGACTAAGAAGGCTGGAGTAAAGTAGTGACTAAAGTTGATTCCCTGAGTAAGTGACTCTTTGTGTGACAAATTCTAGGAAGACCTACCCTGGGCACAGCCACTCTGCTACACTACATTTTTGTAAACACAGGAGAAAGACTGTATACAGCCATACAAGACGCTAACCTGATTTGGGCAGCGTTATCCCACATCAGGCAGCTTTATCGGGCAATGCAGTGCATCGTATGACAAATTTAATTAAGTTCAGTGTCATCCACATTGCTGGTGCTATTTTATTTATTATTATTGTTCTTATTAATATTATAATTAATAATAATAAATACATACTTCCCAAATACAAAGAACAGAAAGTTGCATTTTGATGTCAGAATCCCTAATAAATTAATCATAAGTAGGGCTAAGATTTTGTCACAGGTGGGTGGTCACATTTTTAGTGGTTTTTGCGCCCCTCCATGACTTTTTCTGTTTCCCTGTTACTCCTGTAATTTTTCCCAAAAAATTCTGTAAAAGCCCCATCCTGAGCAGAGCCGTCGAGAAGTCGGCAAGAAGAGCACCCGCAGCACCACTGAGAAGAGCCGTGGCGTCTCCCTGCTGAGCCCATCCCCTTCACGGTACAGCATTCTTTCTTGCAGAGGGCGGAGCTTGCAACGTGGCAGCATAGCACGGCTAGAGGTGGCGGGCGGAGGTGGACAGAGAGGGCGTGGACAGAGCTTCAAAAGGCGCCCCAGAGGAGACGGCACCTCTCCTCACGCCTTTACTCTCACCACAGCTTTGACCACAGGGATTTCAATCTCATAGATTTTAGGGGGTGGGGAGTGTTTGCTCTGCTGCTCTCTCCTGGCACCTTCGATCCTCCAGAGCGGGGTTTGCACTGCCTCTGACCAAAGCATTCCTCAGGCTTACAATTTAAAGCGGGGAGGGAGGGTTGCTCTGCCTGGGGTTCTTCCTGCCTGGGAGAAACATTTAAAGTAAAATAAAAGTATTTTTTACCCATGACTTTTCTGTGACTTTTTATCATTTCTACCATGACGTGGTCATGCCTTTTTTTAAAAAAAAAAACACGACAGAATCTTAGCCCATTCGTAAGTAAACTAACAAGTGCTACAACAATGAATGCCAGGTTTTTTTGGGGGGGGGGGGGTTTGAAAAAACATAACAAACATGTACCTCAGTTTTCCATAAATGGTGGCTTTTTCTTTTTTTAATTTAACTATGTTCACCAATATGTTTCATGTTATATTACAATACTTTATTTTGAACTAATATAAGCTTCAGTTTGGACACCATTTACTTTCAATAGACAGTTCAAATTAATGGGACTACTTTCAGATAAATGGTTTCAGGTTGAACCCAAGAGTTTTTAGTGGGGGGGGGGAGGAGGAATTAACCTTTCTCCTTACCACCTCATTGCTGTAACCAGGAGCAGGTCTGCCTTATTTAAAGGTATAATTGCATCCCTAATTCTTCATGACTTCACCTTGTCCAAATAATATCAAAACTGTTAAAGTAGTTATTTGGCATTTAAATAATTAAACAAGTAAACCCTGCCTTCCCCAATCCATTCCCTACCAATGGCAATCTAAAACAGTGGTAGAGAACGCATCCATTAGCGGCCAAATATGACCCCTAGTTTTTATATGGCCCCATTCCAATTCCTCAATCTAGCCGAATGGATCCATTTTTGTCAAGTTCTCAAAAAGTGAGCACAAGGGAAGAGAGCAGAGATGAAGCCATGCGCTCCAGGATAGGGGATAGCTCCATGGCAGAGATCCATGATCTGAACCCTCCCCTGCCTTCCCCATCCTGAGAACACAGAACACCCCTTAAGCACACCTGCCCCAAATCCTATCTGGCCCCTACAACTTGTAGTAATTTTCAAAGCTGTCAGTAAAAACGGGAAAGATTCTTCACCCTGGATCTAAATAGAAACAATAACTCTGTCAATTTTGCTTCAGCATTCTTTACTGTGGTGCCCTTCATGTTTTAATTTTTTTTAAAAAAAAATTAAGATTCAAGTGGGATATAGAGATCTTTCAGGTAATGGAGACTATTACAGTTCATCTCCTTTATCCTATTTCACATTCACTTGTGTCAAATATTCAGACAAGCTGTGTTTTCCCTTTCAGTTGAACTGAAAGTTAACTCATGGGAAGTCTAGAAATTAACATATGTCCTTTGCATTGGCTGTTCTGTATTAGATTTATATCTAATGCTGAATCAATTAAAATAGATAAATCTCTAATAAAGTATAACTCTAAACCAGAATTTCATCATTCATCCCATGGGGAGCAGGGAAAAGATACCTGAGGCCAAATTTACCTAATTGTTCCGCGATAAATCCTTGTGTTTAATCACAGGCTGCTTCAAAGGAACTCCCGATAGTTTTAATTAATTAGCTTCACGCCATGTTCTTTCATGGAATTGAAAATAGTTCACATCTCTTATCTTAGCTGGCAAGCCATCAGTTTTTACACTGCAGGATATCTTAGAAACAGAGGCTCATCAGGATATGTGATGGGGGATGGAGGAAGTGTGTTCGCCTTTCTTATTCCTCACTGCAGGTGCTTCCATTCTAGGAAAATGGATGTGGAATTAATTGCATCTATACTGACAACATATAGGATATGTTTTGACATTAGCAATTATGTTAAACATCAGACAGGAAAGCATTTCTCTTATTTTATTTTAACAGAAGAAAATATGTGCAGGGCTGACTATAGAGAAGTTTCCAAACTGTAACATATGTTCAAGTCTCACCTTTTGTGCAACCAAATGCAGTACAGAGTGATTAGGGTGTTGCAAGCCTATTATTCACAAAATCTAAATTTCCAACTGACCCCACAGTAAGAGGAAACGGTAAGAGGAATCCTTCCTCTCCTTCCTCACTGTCAATAACTATTGATGGAGTCACCATCCTGCCTGTCCCCCAAGCCCGTAGCCTAGGCTTCATCTTTGACTCAGCCCTTTCTTTTAAACCCTACATTGACTCTGTTGCTAAATCCTGTCGCTTCTCCCTCCATAACATTGCTAAGATTCGCCCTCTCGTCTGCCAAAACTCTTGTTCATGCTCTGGTCATCTCTCGCCTCGATTACTGTAACCTCCTTCTCACTGGCCTTCCCCGGTCCCACCTTTCTCCCCTCATCTCTGTCCAAAACTCTGCTGCCAGGGTCATCTACCGCGCCAGTCGCTTCGACCATGTGCAGCCCCTCCTCTCTTCGCTTCACTGGCTTCCCCTTCCTGAACGAATCCTGCACAAGCTCCTAGTCTTCACCTATAAAGCTCTTCACAACCTTGCTCCCCCCTACCTCTCTGCACTTATCGCCCTCCATACTCCAGCCCGTGCACTTCGCTCCTCCTCTGTCCCTTCTCTCGCCCTTCCACGTCTTCCCTGCTCCCCTAAGTGCCTTCGTCCCTTCTCACTTGCTGCCCCCCATGCCTGGAACTCCCTCCCTGTCCACATCCGCCTTGCCCCCTCCCTTCATACCTTCAAATCTCTCCTTAAAACTCACCTCTTTCGCTCTGCTCTGTCTGACTCTTTATCCTGCTGAGCCACTATTCCTATACCTACGATCTGTTTACCCTTTTCCTTGCAACATGGACCTGCCTGCTGTCATTCTCATTGTAACCAAGCCAAGCACGTGCACTTGAGACCTCGCATCTTCATGAATGTTAGACCCCTTGTCTCTCCCTCTGTTCCCCTTCCTAAGTCTCTCCCCCAGCTCCTGTCTCTCAGATTGTAAGCCCTAGGGGCAGGGACCCTGTCTATTTTATTACTTTGTAAAGTGCCAGGTACATTGCTGGCGCTATATAAATGTTTGTTAATAATAATAATAATAATATTTGCGAGAATCATCTATGACAGAAGTTCCCAAACCTTGGGTTGTAACATGAGAGGCTGCGACAAATGTGAATGGGGTCACAACAATCTGATAGATGTCTCATGCTGTCTGGGTTCATGATATTATATTGGGGTCTCAAAATGTGGTCATGCAAGCAAAATATTGGAAACCGTTGGCCTAGGACAAAATGGCTTCAATGAGAGATGCTGGGGTTCCTTCTCCAATCTAGCTAAAGCTTAGGCATATGCTTAGCCTTTGCCTTCAAAGCGACTGCATTCATGTATGTAATTGAATGCAATGCTGGACTAGGCACTTTTTAAAAAGTCATTGATCCTGATCCCAACCTACATGGATCTTGAGCATGCGTACACATGTGTGCAGTTTCTGCGGGGCCCGATGTGCCCACAATATTCACATGACTCCGTGCACGATCTACAGGGTTTTGGATTGGGATCAATATGTTCATCTTTATTCAGCAAAACATTTATACCGATTGCTAAAATCTAGAAAGGTAGACCCTAAATCTCAAAAAACACATACATTTCTGCTTAAATCCATTCCATTCTCATTCAACAAAGAATACAGACATATGTTCCTCAGCTGGAAGAATATTATACTTATCCATGGTTATCCATGACAACCATGGGACTGTCTCAGAGGGTTGTTGGCCCTCCAACAGGCCTGCCCTGTCCTTTTTTTCCCATCTGCTGTTGTTCAGACCTCCCCTCATCCCCCAAGACTGTGAATAACACCTAGGCCTGCCTGGGCATTTGCAGGTACCAATGCAGCACACCCCAGCCTGAGGAAGCAAGGATCCAGTCAGCCCAGCAACTCCTATAACACAGTGCACCTGCCTGGGGGCAGGCACCTCTGATATGACACCACTGAACAGTGATGTCAGAGGGCACCCTTCAGCCACAACAGAGGTGGGATTTGAGTCTAGTTAGACTAGACGAGGAAGAACAGGACTATGATAATGTGTTAAACTGGCTGGGGATTTGGGGTGTGAATGGCTTGTGGGTGGGGGTAAGATACAGCGACAACCCCTCTCTGAGGGGGGTACAGACGTGTGGGGTGGGTGCTCTCCCAGGTGAGAGACAGGGGCGTGCTTGGGGATTGGTAACACCTTTGTGTGTTTTTGGTGCTTGGGGGTGAGTTAGGGATCAGGGGTGGGTGCTGGAAGGGGTGGGATTTAGTTCAAATGTATTTTATGCAAAAAAACAACAACAATTATTGTAATCCACCCTGAATCTCTTTGGATAGGGTGGGATATAAGTCAACAAACAAACAAACAAACAAATAACAATAAACATTCCACCTCTAGAAACCTAGGCCCTTTTTACACGAGCTGCAGCTGCGGGGGTGGGGTGTGTGCATGCCACAGCATGGACAGCGTGTGTGTGCCAGTACATATGGGTGCACACCAACCCTCCACATATCCCCACGTATGAAGCAACCTCCATTTTCCCCGGTTACTCCATACGTGGGGATGCATGTTTCGTGGAAGCACGCATGCACCCCCACTTACCGGCTGTGGGATTTACACAAGACAGTATTACTCATGCCCACGCAGATCCGCTTTTGTGGGCATGAGTAGTACCATCTCGCGTAAAAAGGGCCCTAGATTTAGATTTTGTCTTAGGTCTACATAAATTTGGTGTTGTGGCCCCAACTCTGGCAGTTGTTGTCATGGTTGTTATGTGTAACCTGTTGTGTCATGAGTACATCAGTTCTCAATGAACATGTTGTAAAACCAATTAATGAATCTGGAGTGTTTGGCATGTAAATGGTCAGTGTAATGTAGAGAACAATGGGTATTTTCAGACATGACGGGGCCACCACTGGCCCCGTCACGGAATCACCTATTGATCCCCTGCCGGGATCAAAACGCCATGGCCAACAGGGGAATCGGGGGAGGGGAGGGGCTGCGCAGCTCAACATGCAGCCACACAGCCCCACCCCCCACGCTCCCTAGGTTGCCCGCCCTCTGGGAGATGGGCGGGCGCCACGGCCAAGGCGGGCGCCGCGGCCAATACGGCCGCAGCGTCTGTCCGCCCCCCGGGGCATGGACCATGGCCCGGAATCAGTGGCGGGCACGGACGCTGATTCCGGGCCGTGGTCAGGGGACAGACGTTACAATCCCAAGCTCAACCACGGTGAATTCCCCATGGTTGAGTGTGGGACCGTAACGTCTGTTGGCCCGAACGTGAGCTTCCCGCCGGGTGTTCACCCCCGTGAATCACAGGCGGGAATCTCTTTGACCATGCAAACGGCGATGGCGCAGGCAGGACAAAGAGTCCCGCCGTTTGTATGGTCAAAGAGATTCCCGCCCGAGATTCACGGGGGTGAACATCTGGCGGGAATCTCTTGTCGGGCCAACAGACGTTACGGTCCTTTGCTCACCATCTGGCGGGAATCTCTTGTCGGGCCAACAGATGTTATGATCCCTTGCTCACCAGTGTGGGATCGTAACGTCTGAAAATACCCAATGTGTTGTTAATTCTATGATAAGAAATATTGATTGTATAAGCAAGAATGAAAGCTATAGCAAAAGCTTAGAAACTGGAACAGGAAACTTAATCCAGACAAAGGGGCCTGGCTCAAATACACATCCAAACAACCTATGTGACAACAAGCAGATACTTGGGGAAAGGCAGGGAAGACACAAAGGACCAATGTGCATATTTAAGAGGGGCCTGAGAGCACCTAAAGAGGATACTTACTCACTATAAAGCATGTCTATGTGTTTCCTGGCACTGTGATGACTAGAGGTGTGCACCAGGGACCCATGTCATTATTCATTCTCGTTTTCGTTATTTAAATAGTTTGTTTTCATTTTTCTAAATATCAAAATTTTGTTTTTGCTTTCGTTTTCGATTTCCATTTGTTTCAAAGCAAACACATTTGTGGCTGTAACATTTTTGCTTTTCATTGTATTTGGATTAAACATGGAAGGATTGTACCTCCAATGGAATGCATTATGTGTACCAAATGTCAGAATGATTGGATAAAGGAATCCAATTTTATAAGCAGTTGTATTATGTTATTTTGCATAAATATGCATATACATTCCTGTCAGTAACTTCTTTGTTGCCAATTTAACATGGATGAAAGTTGGAAATATTATACCCCTCCCCAGGTTTACTATATATGCCAATTTTCAGAAGGATTGGATAAAGGGTCCTAGCGGCATAAGCAATTAACTTATAAATGTATGTCTGACTGTAACATCATTGCAGTCCAACTCCTTTTTTGTTCTTAGCCTGTATTTTAATACTATGACCAGCTGGAAGTCTGTGGATAATGCTTGTTGTGTCCTTTCTTTTGTAAAGTTTTATGTATGTATTAATTATGCAATGGTCAATGACCACACAATAAATTGACTTGACTTGACTGTAACATCATTGCAGTCCAACCAGTTTACATGTAATTTGGCAGAGCTGTATCTCACACCTTCAGGATCATCTCTGCCAAATATCTGAAAGATGTGATAAAGGGTCCCTAAAGGGCAGTAACTGGCAAGAGAATGTGTCTGTCAATCTGTTGGGTTGCTCCACATCCTCCCTCCTACAGCCTCCCTCCCCTGCCATGACAGGTGTCTGCCTCTGACTGGCACCGCATGTGCTGCTATTTATCTGAATAATGGTCTTCAAGGGGACAACTTCAATTTCTTATAAAATTGAGGCCCTTTATCAAATTGTCCTGTAATTTGGCAGAGATGACAGGGAAGGTGTGGGATACATTCATGCCATATGTCTTGTAAATAGGATGGAATATAAAAATGTTACAGCCGGAAATACATTTTTGCAAAGTTTCATGTAAATTCGATGAAAGATAAAGAAGTTGTAGCCAGGAATGTGATGCAGCTTCTCATAAAACCACAACATTCAATTGCTTATAAAATCAGTTTCCTTTATCCAATCTTTCCGAAATATGGTATACAAAGTGCCCTCCGTTGCGGGTACAATCACTCCAAGTTTCATCAGAACAGAATATGAAACAAAAAAGGTATACCCAGAAATATGTTTTTCAGTTTCCCCCTGTTATTTCAAAAACAAAAATTAGTTTTTGTTTTCCTTATTAATAATAATAATAATAATAATAATAATAATAAATAATAAATTAATGCGTGAACAAAATTCATTGCATCCAAACAAACATACAAATCAAAAGAAGAATAGTAAAATAAGATATGTAACCATCTGTCTAAAAATAGCCAAACAATTCTCCCAGTATCATGGTTCCAAGGACAAAATAGAAGGAAATGGTGTAGTGGTTAAGAGTGTAGTACGTGGACCAGATGGTAGGGGGAGGCCCCCAGTTCATGGCTCACCTTAGCCATAAACTCACTGTGTGTCTTTCCTTATTATTACTTTTCGTTTTTGTTATTACAACAAAAATGAAAACGGAAATTTTCATTTTCCTTATCATAATAATGAAAATGAATTGCACACCCTTAGTGTTGACTGGGATCTTGATCTACCACCAAGACAGGCCTAACTCCTTTTATTTTTCTGATGGCTGTGGAGCCCTGAGAGAAAGGTAAAAGAGGATTAACACGTTACGGGCTGGCACGCTCTGGGGAGATTGGTGCTTAGTGGTTGCTGTAAGTGGGGCAACTGAGTCATGGCTGGTCCAGTGGTGCTTTGGGGGACTGCCAGAGAGAGGGGAACCCCAAATCCTGGTCACAGTGGCAAGCCTAATACAGTGAACCCCAAGTCAGTAGTAGTGTCTAATGCAAGACACATTTGAGAAAGTGTGCCAGTGTATATCCTGGTACATTTCTCCATAATCAGCAAACCTTGGTCAAAAGTGGCTTTGGCTTGACATACAAAGTCTGCTGTAGATCAGGATGAAGTCTCAATGGTAGATAATATACATGAGAGAGTCAGTTCACAGTCCTCCTGCACTATCACCATTACCAGAAAGTACTGTTGAACACAGTTTTCTGAACACCACATTTACATGAAAACTTAATCCAAGTGTCCAAATCTGGAGGCCTGGGCTGTCAATACCATATGGTGTTTGCTCTTAATCACACAAATCCAAGCTTTTGTAGGCAAGTTATGGTGAGCATGGAAACTATCACAAGTAGTTTGAAAAACTGAACACAAACCCCAGAAAAATAGAAGGATGTCACGAATGTGACTTGCTCTCAAATTATTATGAATAGAGTGGTTTCCCTAGGCCTGTGTAAGAGTGCATCAATATAAATCGCTCAGCCTGCTGAAGTGTTGATAGTGCATGTGGTGGCATAATTTCCCCCACACTTCATGCTCTGGTGGAAGCTCCCCCCGGCTCAAACCATGGCACTTGGCTAATCAGCACTGTTTGTATTACCATATGTATATATTTGATAGTCTTGGGGCATAGGCAAGTTGTATATTTCCTTACCAAAGTTATTTATTTATAAAAAGAGAGAAGGGAGAGCGAGGGAATGCTTTATAGGTGGAAGAAAAAATGCTGACATGACAAATTTTCTCCCTTAATCAACTTATTTACCCTCTTGAAAGCTCATGATGACAAAGTATCTGAACTGCAGCAGCTTGGAAGCAGATATCCCTTGGTGTCCCTTGCAGTAAATTATTGCTCTCTTGCTAGGCTGCGCTGATGGAGATGGAGAGGAGTGATAGTGTTCCATAACAAAGGATAAATAGTAATATCCACCATTTCTTTCTGCTTTGCAACCAAGCTGCTCGAGTGTCTTTAGACTGGGAGTCACTACTGTTAAAATAAAATGGCTTTTCTCCCTTACCCCCACAAGGTGACGACGGCTATATAAAAGCTAAATATTTATTTAAAATGCCATGCTGTGATAGGATAGGATAAACAACTGCACCAGTGGTACTATGCAGTACTCACCTCCAAGAACTGGGATAGAATACATGGCTGGGAAACAGAGTTATCTTCCCCGAGCTGGAGGATTTCATTATGGCCATCCAAGATCAAGTGGTTATGACTAATAGCTACAGGAAGCTACATCTTGAGGGGTGATGCCTCAAAGAAGTGTGGCCTAGGGAGAACTCCACTTCAGAGCCAATACATGTTGCCTCAGGCTGTCCTGTACTTAAAAATGGTGGGGCTGATCCCATGCGCATGTGCACGTGCAGCCACACAGGAACTGCAGGCACCCCCATCGCTAGCACATTGTGCCATGCAGTGGTGCGCGCAGGATCTGTGAGGCATGGGATCGGCCTAACTGAGTATTTGCAATGTCACAGTAATGTTGCAAAAATGATACATCAGACATTTGCCATAGACAGAGGATTGTTTGAGAAGGAAATTGAATATTATAAGTATCTGCCAGAACAAGTTCTTGAGAATTCTTTCTATAAGATAGAATGGTCAGGAAGAACAAATGTGTTGATATCATCCACGTGAGTGTGCCCATAGACAAGAATGTCCAGACAATGTGAACAGAGAAGCTCAGATATCAGGGCCTTGTCATTGATATGAATCATGTGTATCATTTGCAAAGTGTGTGAATTTTCTCTATTATTTTAGCAAATGGCCTGGTCCCAAAAGGACTTACGGAGAGTTTTGATCATCTCAAGCTCCTAAGACGACTAATCAGTCATACCCAAAAGGCTATTTTGAAAACAGCCAGAATTGTCCACAAGACCCCGGGCATGGCATCCCCACATTAATAATCAATCATCAGTCATCATCAATGTGGTGTTTACTGATCCTAGCCACTTTACTAAGAATACCCTTTCTTGGTGGCAGATCCAGATGAGTCCATCCTTGGACTGAGAGGTACAGGACAGTCCGGAGTTAGTCAGGAGTGGGCCAAGCTGTTTTGAGTTGTGAGCAGCAGAAATAAAGCCCTATGCAGCCCTGCAATATGAATGATGGGTGAGCGATTTGTAGGTAATAGGTGGGGAGACACTTGTCCAAAAACACCCATAGTCACATTGCTGCCACTAAGGAGATGATCCATGCATTATCCATCAATCAGTCATCAATCATCATCTATCATCATCAGTCATGTTGATGATGTAGTGTTTACTGACCCTAGAAAATAGGCAGGACATAGGCATTTTGCATGCCTATGAGATCCAGGATTAGGTCCTTACCATAGTCACCTTTGTGAAGCTAGTGTTACTATAGCAAGATGAAGGGTAAGAGACACAACAAAGACTCATAAAAATGACAATGTGTGTTTTAAACACCTTTTTAAAGACCCATAAAATTTAGAAGAGAAAAACCTCAAACCAAGAGTGCTTCTGTTTCCAGTTCTGCATTAAGGAAATTAAATATATAGTGCAATAATTATTGTACTTAAAAGAGTAATTGATCTCCCCTCCTGATGAAAATATAGTACCTATCAAAAAAGAATTTACTTGTCTACTAATTTTGCACAATACAAATTATGTGCAAGAGTTATATCAGAAGAGTTGGTCATATGCTCAAGTAGTGAAATTGGTGCAGTGCCACTGAACATTTACACCAACTGAAGATCTGGCCCAGTGTGCCTAGAACATTTTCAGCCAGAGATTTCTCTGGGTTCTTACGTCCTGGCTATATTCAAGACCTGCTCCTGGAGTCTTCAACTGATGGTTACCTTCATTCAGAAGCCACCCCATCTGGGGATCCTGTAATCATGCCTTATGTCGGCAGGGAATCAGGCCTTTGCTGTGGCAGACCCCTCAGTGTGGAAGTTGTTGCAGATGTCCATTTCAGTTTCTCCCTCCTCATCTTTATAAAACAGATGAAGATTTATTTGTTCTCCAGGTGCTTTTACGATCCATAGCTGGTTCCCTAAAAAGTACTCTCTTTAACTTCCCCTTTAAATCATTTTAAAATAGATTTGTATTTTAAATAATTTTATATTGTTTCATTATATTATGTTGTGAAGCATTCTGAGTGTCGTTTGGTCGGGGGCCTATAAAATATTATTATTATTATTATTATTATTATTATTAATAATAATAATAATAATAATAATTTATTACCCCAAAGATTCCCATGCTAAACATTTAATTCCCCCATGGATCCACATGGCAACTTCCACCCTTTCAGTAGAAGGGCTTTCTGGGATTCTTTTCAAAGCTGACTCTGATGTTACCTGATTCAACAGCAAAGTCGATACTTAGGCTCATTTCGTACAAGACGACACACACACCCCGACATGCCCACGTAGATCCGCTGTGTGGGCATGGGTGGGGGCCATCCATGTGACCGGTGGGTGGGTAGGGGTGGGTAAAGGGGTGGGTAGGGATGCGTGCATGCTCCCGCACTCCACCCATCTCCACCTACAGCCCACGCATGGAGCAACGGCAAAAACGGCAGTTGTTCCATGTGGGGGCAATGAGTGGAGGTAGGTGGAGATGGGTGTACACCTGTATTATGGCTGCCCTGCCAACGAAGCGTACACCCATCCCAACCACATGCTGCGGCCCATTTGAAAAGGGCTTTAGTGACAGAAAACAATTGCCTCCCATCCAGTCGGAAATGTCCTCATTATTTATTTAGTTATATTATTTAGTTATTTGAATTCATAGGCCACTCTTTCCAGAGGCTCAGGACAGCTTATAATACATAAAAACATTTAAAACTAATAGGAAAAAACCTAAGACTCCCACAAAACCCACCCAATACCACCTTCCCACTCAACCCCCCTTACACACCTACCCCAAAACCACCCACCACCTCACCCCATTTCCCTATCACCTCTTGCCAAATGCCTTTTCAAATAAAGAGGTCTTATACACCAACTCCAGAAGACACTCAGGCTCCCTCCAGGAGAAGGGAGTTCCACAGCACTCAGGCATCAACCGAGAATGCCCTCCTGTGAGCTCTTGTCATATGAGTGAAGCTAAAAGACAGTACCCACAGGAAGGAACTCCCAGCAGATCGCAGGGGCCACAATGGGGCATGAAAGGACAGGTGGTCTTTCAGATATGTGGGGCCCAAACTCCTAAGGGCTTTAAAGGTCAAAACCAGCACCTTGAATTGTGTCCAGAAAGCTACAGGGAGCCAGTGCAGACGTTGGGCCACCAGGCTAATGTCCTCCCAGCGACTCATCCCCAAAAGGAAGCATGCTGCCGCATTCTACACCAGCTGTAGCTTCTGAACACTTATCAAGGGCAGCCCCACGTAAAGCACACTGTAGTAATCTAGTCTCAAGGTGATGAAAAGCATGGATGATAGTGGCCAGATATGAATCAGGAAGAAAAGGATGCGGCCTCCCACCAGATGGAATTTATGAAAAGCACTCCTGGCCACCCAGGCACAGCAAGAGGTCTAGAAGCACTCTGAGGCTGTGAAACAGATTGATGAGAGGGGTCCGGATAGGATCAATCCCGTTAATAACAGGATTTCCAATTCCGCCTTCCCCTCCCCTCCCCAGGTCACAAAGCCAGTCAACCATCATCACCTCAGTCTTGTCTGATGGATTCAGCTTCAATCAGCTCCCCCTCATCCAGTTCCCAACAGCAGCCAGGCACTGGATGAGTACCGAGACTGCAGGGCCTGGGTCGGATGAAAAAGAGAGGTAGAGCGGAGTGTCATCAGCATACTGATGGCACTTCACCCCAAACCTCTGAATGACCTCGCCAGCAGCCTCATATACATGTTGAACAGAAGGGGAGACAGAATAGAACCCTGAGGGACCCCACAGGGTAAGTCCTAAGAGGACAACGAGCAAGGATGGGCCGCGCAAAGAAGAAGAGTGTCGGGGGGGGGGGGAGAGAAAAGATGGACCTGCGCAGCTGGGGCACAAGGCGGCAGATCAAGGCCCCCTCCGTGAGACCCCCCCAACCCGGGCCGCCATGATGGAGCAGCTCCGGGAATGTCAGGCCCTCTTAAGGGCCCGGAACCAAATCAAAGTAAGAAGTGAGGTCCAGCAAGCAGGCTCCGGGGGGGGTGGGGGAGGCATATCCATACAGGGCACAAATCAGGCCAGAGTGGAGCCTGCCACAGAGAGTGGGGGTGGGCAAGCAGGGGAGCCCAGGAGGGGCAAGAGACAGGTGGCTCCATCGGAACGATACAGGGATGGTGCCCCCGCTCTGAATGAGGCACGGGGGCAGCACCCCTCGGTAGGAAGAGATCAGGAGGGACAAGAAAGGAGGGTTGTGGGGCAGCTTCCCCTCAGGCAGAAAGGGGTCCCTGGATGCAAGCCCTATACCCAGAGGGACTGGCCACTCAAAATCCACATGTGAGCCAACATGGCAGGGAGACGAGTATGGGGTACCAGGCCTGGCCCAATATCAAGAGGGGGCCTTAGCATGGCATCCTACGATAATGCCTGCCCTGCCACCGTGCCAGAGTACCTTGGGTGGGGGGTTTGTGCCTCTTTCCTTACACCAGACAGCACAGGGTGATGGACCGCCCCCGGCAAACAGAAGGAGGATGGAGGCCACGGAACAAGGCGAGGAAACAGGGGGCGAGGAAATATGGAGGAGGATCCTTGCCATCGAGGAGGAACTGCGCAAGGGCGCCAGAACAAGCTCCGCAGAGAGGAGGCCAGGGACAGAGCCCACGCAATCCCACAGAGACAGGTCACAGGGTGAGTGCAGCTACAGGGGCGATGAAGGGGTAGACCCAGCAGGGGAGCGAAGGGACGACCCAGGGACAGGGGGGTCTCCAACGGTGCAAACGGGGCTTACCAGGGAAGCAAATCAGGAGGCGGTTAACGCACGGCAAGTGGGAGTTCCGACAGGGGGTGCAGGGCTGTTACCCTGGGATGCAACCCCCCAGTTGGTTAGGTGGAACGGGAGGTGGGTTTGGATGTCACCAGCAGTGGGCCCTCCCGAGCGTACAACGAGATACACTGATATAGGACATGGTCCTTCAGCGGGTATGCAGGGGGCAAGAGCCGTAGGAGCTGGTCCAGCGCAGGTCCCGAAAAGCGGCCCAGCAAGTGCCCCAAGGACAAAAACAGGCAAGGTAGCCGCCACACTAGATGAAATTACAGCCCCGCCCACAAAGGAAACTTCAGGAAAGCACCCCGGGGGCGGAGGAGCAGCAACTGAACAAACAGTCAGCTGCCCTCCACCGCCAGCGGGCGGCGCCATACCAAGCGTGGCTGCACCCTTCAGGGCACATTTACTGCCCGCAGTAAAAGAAAAGATATTTAAAGGGGAATAAGTGGACATTTATGCCCTTCTGTTTAGTGATCCCATATTGGATCACTCAGAACCAGAAGAAGGAAAATAAAAATAAAAATGCAAGCGTCCTAAAGCCGATAGGAATTGGGCCAACTGGACGGCAGCATTCGCCATATATATGGGAGTCATACTCCAGGCCGACCCCAGCCGAGGACTCGAGCTCCATAAGTATGCAGACATCGTCCGACATGCATATGGAACAGAACCCAGTGGTGCATGGCTTCGTTACAACGAGGCATTCCGTTACAGGGCAGCTAACACACCCGGCCTGCATTGGGACGTGCATGCCCCAGACTCATAGCTCGAGTGCATGGTAGATGTAACCAGGGCTCCAAGGGCAGACAGTGGCCATCCCCTGGTTAGGGGCGGGGTGGCTTGGGGGCATGATTCCTTTTGGGGTGACAGTCATTGGGGGGGGCTGGGTGGCCCCGGCCTGTGCTGGGATTTCAACAAGGCTGGCCGCTGTAATCGCCAAACATGCAAATTTCGTCATGGGTGTTCGAACTGGGGGAGGTCACCCAGCGATCAATTGACTTCAATCAAGACAAAAGGGGGGAAAGGGAGGATATGGCCAAGGTGGCGGGGGTAATAAGGGAGGCCAGGGATCCCAAGGTCCAACACGTACCCCAAAAGGGGCCGACCCCAATTAAAATTGAGCAGTTAGTGAGCGCTGTGGGGGAACACCCTGACAGGGCTGAAGTTAAGTATATAGTTCAGGGATTTCTACATTGTTTTGTTATACCAACTGGTCCAGTCACCATGCAAATGAAAGCGAGGAACCTAAAATCGACAATAGGAATGGAAGAGATAGTGGAAAGAAAAATTGAGAAAGAGGTAGCTGAGGGAAGAGTAGCCGGCCCCATCGCGAACCCTCTGTTGCCAAATTTTATTGTATCCCTGCTAGGCATTGTCCCAAAACAGGCAAAAGGGGAATTTCGATTAATATATCACTTATCCCACCCCCGGGGTGGCTCTGTCAATGATGTCATACCAAGGGAACTGACAACCATCAAATACACGTCCTTTGATGATGCAGTAAATAAAGTAAGGTCTTTAGGAAAAGGGGCACTCATGGCAAAATGCGATGTCAAATCAGCATTCTGGTTATTGCCAGTGCACCCTAGTAGTTTCCATCTATTAGGGTTTCAGTTCCAGGGATGGTATTATTACGACCGGGCCATGCCGATGGGTTGCACAATCTCCTGCTCTGCCTTCAAGCAATTCAGTACCTTAATCGAGTGGATCTTCGTACGTAGGCTAAGGGGGGGAGCAGTAACAAAATATCTGGATGACTTTCTGATAATTGGTCGCCCAGATACAGACGAATGTGGGGGCGCCTTCAGAGCATTTCAGGAGGTAGCCGACGAGCTAGGGGCCCTACTTGCCCCTGAAAAACGGTAGCAATGACATCCAGATTACCGGAGGAGAAGTTAGAAGGGATACGTAATAAGATTAACGAATGCTTAGCAGCCAGAAAGATCACAGTCCATGCCTTACAGTCTTTGGTGGGTAGCTTGAACTTTGCCTGCAGGGTTGTCACCCCTGGGAGGGCATTCCTTTCCAGGTTTTACAAAAAATTAACAGGGGAACTACCTCAGCATTTCCGTATTAGGGTCACTAGTGAAATGCGACAGGACTTAAGGGTGTGGTTGGCTTTCCTTCTGGGCTTCAACGGGGTGAGCTTTTGGCGGAAAAGTATGCTGTTACAGGCCGACTTAAAGGTGCAGTCAGACACAGCAGGCAGAGCCGGTTTTGGAGTATACTTTAGGCGGCACTGGTGTGCCGCTCCATGCCCAGCTGAATGGCACAAGAATGGGGTCACGCGTGACCGTACATCCTTGGAATTGTTCCCCATAGTAGTGGCAGTACTCCTCTGGACAAGCGCATTTTCCAATCACACGGTGGTGTTTTGGTGTGATAACTTAGCTGTGGTCCACGTAGTGAACTCTCTATCCTCACGGTCTCAAAGGGTTATGGGCTTTGTGCAGGCTTGGTGCTCGCCTGCCTTAGGAACACCATTTTTTTTTATCGTCCGACACATCCCTGGAATCGATAACAGCATAGCAGATGCCCTTTCTCGGTTCCAGATGGACCGTTTTAGGGAGCTCGCGCCGGAAGCATGCACCGACCGGGACCCGTTGCCAGTCGGGATCTGGAAACTTGGGAGTTAGAAGTGCAGTCCAAAGTGCAAGGGGCCTTGGCCCCTAGATGCAGACTGCATACGGTAGGGCTTTTCGGGACTTTCAGGAATTCAGGGCAGGGAAAGGGTGGCACACAGGGTTCCCCATCGGCGAGCCCGAGGTGTTACAATTTGCTCTAAGCCTGCACTACCATGGCCATGCAGTGAGCACCATCTCAGGTAGAATCGCTGCCATTAACTTTGTCAGCAGATTGAAGGGCTTCACACCACCCGATAACAGGTTTTACTTAAGACACATAATGGAAGCATGGGCAAGGGCCCACACTGCTGAATACAAACTGCAATCGCCAATAACTTCCCCCATTCTTTGTAGGCTGGTAGCGTCCCTAACCAATGTATGTTATGACTGGTACAAAGTGCAGCTTTTTAAGACAATATATGCCACCATGTACTTTGTAGGATTTAGAGTGGGTGAAGTAGTGTGTAGATCGGCTCGAGATCGCTTCTGAACCGCCCTACGCCGGGACGACCTGGAAGGAATAATACCTGAGGTAACATTAAGACTCCGGTGCTCAAAGACTGACCAGAGAGGTTTAGGCCCGAGAGCAGCGCTGTAGCAGGGTGGACTGGAGGCAATATGCCCGGTCACCCAAATGCAGCGTTATATAAAACTGCGACTTGAGGGGCCTGGGGAATTGTTCATTCATGCAAATAAGCCAGTAGCCACAAGCCATCAAGTCACGTCAATAATGCAGCCAGCCTTAAAAAAGATCGGGTTCCCTGCTCAGGAATTTGGGTCCCACTCTTTTAGGACCGGGACAGCCACGACGGGAGCAGCGGCCGGGTTGCCTTAGCCCGCAATTAAGGTCGTGGGGAGATGGCAGTCCAGGGCATATAAGAAATATGTTCGGACTTTGCAATACTAACTGATTTATTCTGTTTGTTTCCACCAGGACCATGAGCCATCAGGTCGGATTGCGTGGAGGTGTGGATAATCAGACACAGCCTCATTAGGCGGGCAAGCACAGCTGCGGCAACATCCGCATGGGGTCCGCATTTAGGTCTGGCAGAGAAAGCAAACATTAGATGGATAGGTAGGAGTGGGCTCCACTGGAGGCAGCTCCTGCTGCCAATATTGAGAGACATGGGCCACCTCCCTCCACCAGGAATATTGGTGGTACACTTGGGAGAAAATGATCTAACTGAAAGGAAAGGAGTCAACTTACTCATAAACATAAAAGATTTATTAAGAATCAAGGAAATTTTCGTAGGGGTTCATTTGGGTTGGTCAAACTGGGTACCCAGGATCCGATGGGGCAGGGCCATGAAGCCTGGCAGGGTAGACAAGGCTAGAAAAACATTAACCGGGAAGTTGTTATGTGATTAAGTAGAATAGGCAGTTCAGAAGTGAGACATGTAGGAATAGTTCACACAAAAACCGAGTTATACAGGGAAGATGGTGTTCATTTCTCAAAGTTAGGTAATGAGGTGTATTTGGCAGCAATGGCTGGGCACCTGGAAAGACTTTTGGATAGCTAGGTGGTGGGGGTCGGGGTGGTTCAGGATTGACCACCCCTCAGTGGCAGGGGTCCAGTATGCCTTATAGGTTTAATAGGCAGGTTTATAAGTTGAGAGTCATCCACTTAAGAGATGGGGAGATGATACATGGTGTAATGCGAGCACAGCATGCACTGTGATCAAGCTCCCTGGGAGTGGTGTATTAACAGGGTCTGCAGGGACAGGCGCTGTCTTTGGACCAGGTGGACGCATCACTCCTTACTTGCGCCCATAGCTGGGCTGTCCCCCCCCCCCGCCTTCGGCCTTGCCCTGTCGGAGGAGGGGATGTTGGTTGTTAGGAAACTGTCAACGGAGGGCACATCCAGTTAATAAGTTATATTAGTGAGATGGCATACTGAACCCAATTGCAGGATGCAATGACCCCAACGGCCTTGATAAGGAAGTTGAATAAAGAGTGCGGCCAAGTTTAAACCAATGTAAGTCTCTGTGTCTCATTGGGGTGCATCGACAAGTAATTAATGAAAATGTCACAGTGGGCATTGGATGACTCCAGTTCTGGGCAGAGGCAGACCAGGTTAACCTGGCCCCTCACCAGCTGGAACAGCTCCACTAGACATGAATTTGCAGACACTATGATAGCAGAGATGAAAGCTTTCTTCACCACCATCACAGCCACGGCATAGTCCTTTTAAAATGATCTATGCCACAATCAGTCAGCTTCAGTGCAAGTAAAGCTCCACATGTGCTCTAACCCTCCCGCTTCAGTTGCCTCAGGTTCTCCCTATATCAGGGGGACCTAAGCTGCGACACTCCTATGTCATCAACAGAGTAATTTTGGAAAGCAATCAGATCCATTAGCCTCCAGCAGTGGACCAGCCTAACCAGTCCACCAACTCAATGAGGCATAGGAAGGCTGGGATCTGGCCTTTCAGAAAGTAATGCTCTGACCACGACAATGGTGTTGTAACAACACGACTGATAATCGGAACCCCTGTATCCAGGCTGGTGCAAAACATCAAATCCAATATGTGCCCCACCTCATGCATTGGGCCAGATATTATCTGGAATAGGCCCATGGTTGTCATGACGGCCATAAACTCCTGCTCTGTCCCTAAAAGGCTATCCTCAGTGTTTATGTTGAAATCACCCAAGACAATCATTCTGGGTGACTTAAACCCCACCTCTGAGACCAGCTCAGCTAGAGCAGTTAGGGAAACAGTTGTGTGCCATAGTGTTCGGTACACTAAGAGTATTCCCAATTTATCCCCAGACAAATCCAACACAAGGTGGAGACATTCAAACAACTCTGAAAAGTCAAGCTGTCTTTACAGATCACAGCCACTCCACCCCACCCCCAACCCCTAGCCGAGACTGATGCTGCACAGAGAACCCAGCAGGCACCATCTGGGACAATAATGGCCCAGATGCTTAATCCAGTCAGTTCTCCGTAATGCATATGAGGTCAAATGAAGGTCCTGAATCAAATCAAGGATGATAAAAGTTTTACTGGTCACTGACTTTGCATGAAGCAGTATCAGTGTCAGATCAGAGGCTCTACTGGCCTTAGTCCCCAAATAAACCGAGACCAGGGGAACGGGATGCAGGGACAGACACCAAGTGTCTCTCTGGACAATCCTGATGATCTATTATCCGCCACACCTCCTCATGCTACAAATGACCCCAATAGCTGCCCCCTTCTCAACTCCCATCAAACAAGGTCCCCCCTCCAGCACCTGATTCTCAATCCCAGCCCCCCAAAGGGGCCCACAATGGCATGAGAGGCAGATGGACAGATAGGATCTCCTGAGCCCTGCATCCCCAGAGGCGGAATGGCATAAGCAGCAGACAGGAAAACCATCCCCTCTGACCCAATACTAAACAGTGAAACACCCCCTCTCCCTACCCAAATCATACCTCAAATCCCTAGTGGAGTTGAGTATGATACTTCTACAGAGCTTGCAATGTATGCAGTAATTTAATTGAAAAGGAGAAAATATTGCAGTGAGTGACCACACAACACAGCAAGTAATCCCTCTTGCCAATCCATTACAAACATAGAGAGAGTTATGTACATATTGGCTGGCACCAATATGGGTCCTGCTTAACCAGGTAGCCACAAGCACATTAATCCCAGAGGCATTTATTGGATATTTTTCACTTGAATAGATATGATTAGAACAGCGTAAAATGTTTTTACTTCAATCATTTATCATAATCATATTTCATTTACCTGAAAAGCCTTTGGTTCTAAGCATTTCAGATGGGATTGATTCTGCTGCATTGTCATTTCCCTCCTTCCTTTTGAAAAATGTTTGCAAGTGCATATTAGAAACCTGCAAGGGTAGCTGCAGCCTGCATTCGACCAGGTGCATGTAAGTTATGGGGTAAGAACAGATATGCAGGCAGCGCAACAGCTCCGCAGCCCAGCTGAGGGTGGGAAACAGTGGCCATCCATACCCAGGTTGGGGAGGGACACAGAACTAATGTCCCCCTGGACAAAGAACCATCCCGCCACCCACACCCCTCAGGTACTGCCGGGAGCTCAACAAATAGGTGGGCTGCTAGCCCCGCCCTGCTCCCAGCGCCCAGCCTCCCGCCATGACTGACAGCCATGGCAACCACTGTATCATCCCATGGCATGGTCAAAATGTCATTTCACAAAGTGACCAGGTGATCAACAGAGTAATTCTGGAAACCATGGCCATGGTGATCTATTCCTTGAGGCAGGGATGGTGGGGCCAAACAAATGTTCTGGCTCACGTTGGCCCACACTGGCTCACATGGCCAGCCCTTGACCCAAGCTGCACCTTAGAAATTTTCTGAGGATGCAGCCTGGGCCAGCCACCTACCCACCCCACGGCAGTCCCAGGCCAACATTTGATGGCGTGGGACCACACATGTGAGTGAGTCCCGAGTCACAGCAGGCCAACACAGGCCAGCAGCACATTTGTTTTTACCAAAAGTCATAATCAGATTCCACAAAGACTAGTTACAATTAGCAGTGTACAAAGTAAAGGCCAATTTTCCCCATGCAAGCTACAAATGCAGTGGGAGGACAAGTGGTCTTAGGAGCTGAAAATACAAGAGTACTAGTAAGATTTACTGTCATATTTTGGGCAGGAATAAAATAATGGGAACACTTTAACTAGAGCTAAGTACACTGTAACTGCAATGTAAATATCTTCAACTATACTTTTATTGTTATGTGGCTACATACGTAGACCTCACTAAAAACACCTTTCCAGTGCTGTCCGCATTACTTATTTAGTGCTACACTAGCAGGTTGTAAATCTCTGCAGAAATATTATACTTATTTATTTGGGATGATACAATGAGGGAGTCAAAGTGGTTCAGATTATATATTTTATTGGACCAACTGCTGTTGGTGAAAATAAGCAAGCTTTTGGGCCACACAGGGCCCTTCCTCAGGCACATAGTATAGCCAGCCAGCTAGCTAATATTCACTTGCAAATATTCTTGAAAAGGAAGTGGTGGGGGGGGGGAATACCAATGCAGCAGAAACAATTACATCTGAAATGCCTAGAACCAGAGGCTTTTGAGCAAATTAAATATGATTATGATAAATGACTGAAGCAAAAGCATTTTATGCTGTTCTAACTGCCAATCACATCTATCCAGAAATGACTGGCTATGCTATATGCCTGAGGAAGGGCTCTGTCTGGCTCCCAAACTTGCTCATTTTCACCAACAGCAGTTGGTCCAATAAAAGATATCATTCGAACCACTTGGTCTCCCTCTCTGTCACTTGGGACCAACACGGCAACCACACACTCTCTCTGGATCATACAAAACTTATGTTATTGTGCTGCTAACTTAAATAACAGGTTTTTCCATTTGCCTTTGCACTGAAATTACATATTACAATGTGCATATGCAATACTTAAACCTTTTTATTAACTAACTAAGAGCATGTCTCAAGTTCTGTGAGCATGGCTTGGTTTAGACCATGAAAAAAGGAAGGGAAGGTTAGAATGGGCAGAAATTGAGCAATTGTTGTGGTTTTTTTCACCCTGCAAGTTAGTTCTGTTATTTCTTCTTTGGTAAAGGACTTCTAAGATCAGGCATTTTACACCTGGAGAAGACAGTGGGGTCTTGGTCAAAATCTATGCCAACAAATCCAGCCCACATGGAACTAAAATACAAGTACTGAAATAAGTCCAAAGTCCAAACACAACATCAATGTGAATGTGCAAAACTGGAGCCTTAAAGGTTTTGGGAGAATTGTGACAATGACCCTCCGCACTCAGCATGGCGTGGGTTTGGCAGCGTCCACCCCCCCTTGCTGGAAGGAAGGGGCGAAGACGGGTTTGGGTCGGCGGCGAGGGAGGGCCCGGGCGGTTGCCTGGCAACGGAGAGGGCGCCCAGCACTCTCGCAAGAGTGGGGACTCCCGGGCACCATTTTAGCTTCCCCACTTGCTCACCTCATTGTAGTTACGGCGAGGAGCAGGGAAGGATGCGCACCCACCCTCCCACCCCTTTTTTTCCCAACACTCCAAGTAACACTGGTCGCCAATTAGGACCGGAAAGGAATTTTCCCTTAGCCTAATTGGCAAATTAAAGGGGTTTTTCGCCTTTCCCGGAGTGCCCCTGCTAATTTGGCCTAGGGGCGGTGAGGCAATTAGCCAGTGGTAGGCTTACAATTGTTGCACTCTTTGGCAGTGGGCTGAGTTAGGGGTAATTGTTCCAGAAAGTTAATATAGCATAGGGTAATCAGAAACATCTCCTTAAGAGATGGGCAAGGTC
This sequence comes from Sphenodon punctatus, assembly GCA_003113815.1. Taxonomy (NCBI): domain Eukaryota; kingdom Metazoa; phylum Chordata; class Lepidosauria; order Sphenodontia; family Sphenodontidae; genus Sphenodon; species Sphenodon punctatus. The sequence goes on from QEPC01005332.1 coordinate 1,199,291, forward strand.
ATACATAGCCGCACGGTGTGGCCCACTGTATGCCCAGCCCTAGGGCGAGAGGTGAACGGCCGGACCCACTGGGCGGACAATGTGCCAAGGAGTGGGTTACGGTGCCCTCACCCTTGTTTTAACCCCCAGACAGGGGTTAGGTATGAACAACCCGCTCCAGCCCAGGGAAACCCGGTGATTGCAGCAGGGTGTAAGTTGAAGTTTGGAAGTTAGGTCACAGGAGGATTCCACTCGGGTTTAACCTGAGAACAGCTGGAGTCGTGAGACAGGTGCACAGGGCAATTGCCTGTTGGGGACAGGAACCTCCTGTTGTTGGATAGCATTTAGATAGAGGTAGGACCCCAGTTCAAAGGGGGGAAGCGGGAGGGCTACCCCTTCCCCTTTTTGTATTATAAAGATTAATAAAGAGTGTGGCCATTCTATCCCACAAGTTGTATCATCATCTTCTTCCAAGGGTGCGTCGACAACTCAATGTTGTTCCAAAGAATTTATCTACAAGGCAGAAAAAACCTTCTGTACTGGTAGAATTCCAATGATTCTGAGTGAATTACATAGGTACACTGGATGCTAACAGAAATGACAGCTGCCATCACAACGCGATCCAGACTGGGAAGTCGCTAGCAATACAGTGAGGATCGGGTCCAGCCAGACATCAAACCTGCCATCAGCTGGGCCGCTGGGGAGGGTGGGGAGCCCCACAAATGTACAGCCGGCTGGACCCACCCTGTTCCCCACCCCTTGCCATGACAGGTAGCCATGGCAGCCTAAGATAGTTGTGGCAGATATGATCCAGTTTGGGCCACGGTGGGCTATAACAAATGTTATAGCCTGCTCTGGCCCAATCAGGCAGATGGTAGCAAGTTTGGGAGCCAGAATAGCTGCTAATGGACCTATCTTCCAGAAACTTCCTAAATCTTAAACCTTAAAATTCTGATCCAGAGAGCTCCTCGGCTTCTGCACTCTAACTACCTCTAGAAACCAGTGGTGCAATTTTAATTCAATCCGCTGCTTCACAGGCACCCACATCTTCCCTCACCCGGTATTTGCTGCTGCTTATTGTTAGTATCCTGGAGAGTGAAGGAAAGAAACCATCAGTCAGGTGTCCTCATACTTGTAGAAGGCAAAGAGAGAGTACATATCCCCAGGTTCATTGAGAGAGATTTTGGGTCGTGGTAAATTCTGGAAGATGGAGGTCAACCACCTCCCATCTTCCACACTTCATTTCCCAGTGGTTGGCTAAGCCAATTTCTGGAGAGATCACTACTTTATTAACATAGATGTCAACTGCAGCCCTCTTCCAATTACTCACTATATACCAAACTTTCCTTCAGGAAATAAATCCTTGCACTTTTGGGTGGCCCAGTACAATTGTATACCCATCCCCCTGCCCTTTTTTTTAAAAAAAAAATATTTCTTTTTATTTTAACTTTAACAATATATCACATTCCAATCAAAATATTACATTTATTCCCCCTTCCCCACCTCTCTCCCCTCTCCACCCTGCCTCCCCATCCCCTCCCTTCCTTCCCCCAGTATACGTTCCCTTTCCCACCCTCTTTCCCCCCTTCTGCCTCCCTTCCCCTCCCTCCCCTTTCAGTATATTTTACTTAGGCAAGTCGAGTGTGTGAACTGTTCCATCTTTATCTTTTTTGTCAGTACTGTCCAGCATTGGTCCCAGTCTTTATAGAATTTATCTAGGTTATC